>CAJQUW010008218.1:0-314867 GCA_907163375.1 Prostheceraeus crozeri | reverse complement strand
TTCATACTACTATCTCACGATTTTAGATGGCGTCTCGCAAAGCTTATAAATAATGCATGCCTATTTCAAGATACTGGTACTGTACGTCAAATAAATGGACTGATAAATCTTTGTTTATATGTCATCAGCATGCCTCTGGTGTTGACCATGTGTTAAGTGAGCGGAACAAATTGGTTGCCATTTAAGTTAACACCACTTAGCAGCTTTTCACCATTTAGGTGTTGTAGCTCTTCTCAGGCGCTTATAAGCTTATATGAAGCAAATGATAATTTTTAACCGAGATGTATTTAAGAGTTTAAATAAACATAATTTAAAGTTCTTAACATTCGCACTTAGGATTGTTCACGAGGTGAAATGGAATTGGTAACGAAGATATTTCTGTATTTATTTTGTATATTATTTTAATGTAATGCTTTGGCATCTTTTAGGACACATCTCTTCGATAAAACAGTAGGTTATACGAGCGTAATTATGAATATGTAGGCATAGCTACTACTACAACTCCTACCTTTTACAGAATGGCACGGAAGCTTACTCCAGAGCAGCGGCAAAGACAACTAGAAAGGGACCGAGAATCGGTGGAGGAAACCGGCTTCCGGAGATCTGGCCTACTTGGAGAAGAAACGAGCAATCGATAGGAGATTCATTGCAACACATGAAGACCGTCAAGATTCTTGAGCAAAGCGAAAATTTCTACACGATAGAAAACTGTACATGCGCGAATATAGGAAAAACCGAGAGATAGAAGCCGATACGTCATTTTCGAGCACCAGCACTGTCAGTAAATCGACAACTGCATCTCTTAGAGAGGGGAGCAAACCTTAAAATAGCAAATTATGCTAGAGACTTCGTTCAAGCAAAACAGGATTGCAACATTACTATCGGCCTTGTTTCTGGTGATGATGAGAAACGACATGAAGATATGTTGTTGCTGAACGACCGGCTTGTTCCACCCGTTCCGCAAATAATGAGAATTTCCTTTTATTGTATTTTTTACGTTGCTTTGTATGCTAATTGATTGTAATTGCTTTGTCTCCTCGCATATCCAATTCTTAAAGAAGAATTTCATCAAGGATGCGGTGGATTCTGGTGACTCACGTAAGCTTTGGGATTCTCTCAAGCGTGTCTCCAGGTACACCAAACAGAGCGCCTCATCGAACTTTTCCGTAGAAGACTTCAGTGTTTACTTCTCGTCGGTATTTCAGACTTGTGACGCTCCCGCAATTGGAGCATCCTCTGCTCGCAATGAAGTGACGTCACTTTCTCCGTCAGAAGTCACCTCGTATCTTTTAAAGATAAAAAAGAGCAGCTATGGTCCTGATGGCCTCCCATCTTGGATTTTTCGGCGTTTCGCGGTTACTCTCTCTCCAGCAATTGCTGTCTTATTCAACAGGTGTCTCTATGAAGGTGTTTTCCCATCGTGCTTCAAAAGAGCATACATTCGTCCAATCCCTAAATGTCCAAATCCTAAAAGTATCAGTGACTTCAGACCAATCTCCATCTTGCCGTGTCTGTCGAAAGTGTTTGAACGGATTGTTGCGGACAAGCTTATTCCCTCATACAGGCAGCATTAGTAATGATCAATTTGCTTACGTATCCAGACCCGGCTCAGGAACAACAAGCGCACTGGTCCTTGCTCAACACAGAATCTTGAACTTCTTGGATTCTGAGTCTGGCTGCGTTCGCCTTCTCTCAATAGACATGGCGAAAGCCTTCGATAAACTACCGCACCAAATCATCTTGAATGCATGCTCTCTTTTTAATCTACCAGCATCTACTGTGAAGTTGATCTCGAGTTTTTTGTCATTTCGATTTCAATCCGTTCGTGTAGATGGCGAAATCTCCGCGTGGTCAGCAATTCCCAGCGGTGTTGCTCAGGGAAGCGTAGGCCCCTACTAGCCCTCTTCTCTTTATCATTGCTATAAATGATTTTCGCCCTGTTTGTTCCAACACATCGGTTATCCGCTACGCAGACGATGTGTTGATCATGCATTTCATTCGAGGAGCTAACGATGATTTGTTACAGGTAGAATGGCGAAATTTTGTTAAATGGTCAGAATCGATTTATCTGCCTATCAATCAATCTAAATGTCGCGTTATGAACATCATAACTAAGTCAAACTTGACCCCTTTGCCCATATTTTCCTCTCCCGGTAACACAATCGCAGAAGTCCATATTCTGTCGTTCCTCGGAATTCTGTTATCTGATGACCTCAAGTGAAACAGTTCATGTTCATGCCATTGTAAAGAAGGCATCCAAGCGACTTTTTATACTCTGTAACCTACGTCGCTCTGGCTGTCCTGTTTACTTAATGTATAGATGCTACGTTGCTTTCATCCGCTCTATTCTTATATATTCTTTTGCCTGCTTTTGTAATGTTTCTACCTATTTGCTGGATAAATTAAACTCGGTCGAACGCAGGGCTTTCCGTATAATGGGATTAAGCTTGGACATTGATAAGTCTCTGGCAATTGTCGCGAGCAAGTCCTGTTCAAAACTGTTCACTTCAATCACGAAGAACCCCTGCCACCCTTTACGTGAACTTTTCGTCGAACGGCCTTCACTGTCTACTAGAAACTCATGCTGCTTTTTCTTTCCTTTTGCTAAACCGAAGCGTTTCGGAAACTCCTTCATTAAATTTTGTAAATAACGTTTTCTTTCTACCTTCTGTTAACCCAAATTCCCTTTTATATCTGTGCTGTAATGACTTTTTGTTATGTGCTCACCGATGTACCCACATTGTGAGACAATAAAGACTTTTTATTTATTTATTTATTTTATATTTAATTGATTAGTTAGTAATTAGTATATCTATTGTAATTGACTGTTAATTGAACTTTGTATGCTACTATTGTGAAATTCTTATAGTTGTAATGAAAATTGATTAATCATAACTGCTTTAGCTTGCTACATCGATTTCTTTCAGGATATTGCTAAATGTGCACATAACAATGAACTGTTAGTTTGGTCAGCAGCTGAAAACCATTGACAAGTAAGCTTATACACCAAAATCATGCATTGATGCATAAATTTTCCCATAATGCATTTTACCCGTATTCTTCCTTAATTTGACCTCTTCAGGCTCATAATATTAATGTGGAATGTGTTGTTGCGGTTATGCAAATGCAGAAGTGTGTGTCTGCTACAATGCACGCACGTGGAAACCAAGCATCCAAAAGGAGCCAGCAAGCATGGGGCCAGCCTGAAGTGGAGAATGATGATCGACAAGCTGAAACTAGCCTTTGCAAAGCTGCAGCCCTCAAATACTTCAAGACATTTAAATAGCCATTCCTCTAGTTTTAGATTGCATGCATACTTTTAATGGAATAAAACTTTGTTTTCCGAAGACTTGAATTTAAGCAAATGTCTAAGGAGGGGGTCAAGTTGATGAGAGATCCATGCAGCAAGCTACACTAGTTATGCGTAAAAATGGCACGAGACAATCTTATTAGAGGCAAAGTAGGGTCTTACATCAAAAAACGTTTCGCCAAATGTTTGTTCCACGATACGCAAATGTTTCATGCAAACTGTAACTCGTTCGATGCAACAAAATTTTGAATTTCACATATATACTGAAATACAAAATTGGTGTGATCCCCGTTATACTCTCTGCTATTTGGTCGACATATAGAGCCTTAAAAGTTAGGTTACAAGAAATTGTGGAATGGTGACCTTCCAAGACAAATTTCGATGCAAATTTTGTATAATTTGTGAGAATCACCCATTTACATAAAAAATAAAAAAAAACATTGTTGTTCAACGTCATACTGCCACGAAATGTTCCAAGGATTTGCAGCTTATTATAGCATCACTGCAAAACCATAACATTCGGAGACAGTGACAAAAAATGTGCAAGAAATCACTTACCTCTCAGAAATGAGTCCAGGCCTACACAGTGATCAAAAGATTCTCCCTCGCCATATGGACGAACTCGTTGAATTGATTTGGTTAAATCCATTCATATTTTCAGTATTGATGCTTGTGGGGCAGCGACTCTTGTCTGAAATACACAATAAAGATATTGTTTTGTACGCAAAAAACATAAGTTTGCAAAACATCTTTCGAATGGCACAATTCGTTGATATTCACAGTATATTGTAAAAAACAATTCACATCATTAAAACATTTACAGAGAATTTCAGAAAGTCGTCGTCTTAGATAATGAAACAGAGTTTTAAATTGATGATGAGACAATTCATAGACACATGGATTTGTATTCAATTTGCATGATGACTTACATGGCAAAACTAATCCACATACTGCGGACTGGTTCAAATTACACTCATGTGACAACTTGTAGGAAATAAAAAATAGATTTTCGACAAATGGATGCACACATAGTCATAGGCCCTTTTCGAGTTGCCAAATCGATGTGACTTTGGCAACTCGAAAAGGTGATTATTTGCAAAAATGTGTGCTTTTTACATGAACTTTGTCAAGGTCTCAGCGGAATTTTTAGTCGGTCAGAGCCCGCTTATTTTGGGAAAACCGGCAATTCTAAGTTTGTAAACAAATTAGGAAATTGCACTCGCATGTAAGTTGTGATTAAGTTTCAACCAATATATTTAGTAAAAACATAATTTTAATACTCTGTTGTTTTACTGCATGTCGTTGCATCGATACTGTTTGAAATAACGCAATGCACGTGCTGGCTGTAGAATATTTCATGTTACAGAGTAAAACCTCTAGTGTTCTCTTAACTTTCTATCTCTAGTTTAGTTATTTTCATACAACCATGTTCAATTATCTGTTGGCTGGTTCATAAATCCTTTAAATCCTTCATTGGATCTTTCTCAATTTCCAGTTGCAACCAAATTTCTTTTTTTAAATCGTTTAGAGCAAAAGCCTATCTAACCAACCAAAATAATTTTGAGATTCAATTCTACATAACTTTCTCGAGTTTTCTCGCTTCTAGCAGAAGGAATTCATGTTTAAATTCAGAAGGGTTTCATGTTTAGCCTCTTCTATTTGTCCATCAAATGAAATACTTTAAACATTAATTCCTTAAGAAAACTAAGAGAAACTAAGAGAAAGTTATGTAGAATTGAATCTCAAAATTATTTTGGTTGGTTAGATAGGCTTTTGCTCTAAACGATTTAAAAAAAGAAATTTGGTTGCAACTGGAAATTGAGAAAGATCCAATGAAGGATTTAAAGGATTTATGAACCAGCCAACAGATAATTGAACATGGTTGTATGAAAATAACTAAACTAGAGATAGAAAGTTAAGAGAACACTAGAGGTTTTACTCTGTAACATGAAATATTCTACAGCCAGCACGTGCATTGCGTTATTTCAAACAGTATCGATGCAACGACATGCAGTAAAACAACAGAGTATTAAAATTATGTTTTTACTAAATATATTGGTTGAAACTTAATCACAACTTACATGCGAGTGCAATTTCCTAATTTGTTTACAAACTTAGAATTGCCGGTTTTCCCAAAATAAGCGGGCTCTGACCGACTAAAAATTCCGCTGAGACCTTGACAAAGTTCATGTAAAAAGCACACATTTTTGCAAATAATCACGTTTTCGAGTTCCCAAAGTCACATCGATTTGGCAACTCGAAAAGGGCCATAAACATACTGTATGCATAAGTCCAAAAATATTAACAATTGTGTACACGCACGTACATATAACAGTAGTCTCAGGAATAATGATTAAATTATTCCCGCGACTGGTGATCAATGTCATTTATCACAGAATATTCCAAGATTGAAGTGTGTCAGCCTCTAATTATGATAAATTATCTTAAGCGTGAGAAAGCAATCTTACTCGGATGGAATTCAAGAGCAAAGAAATTCGCAACAAATTAATTGATATCAGATGACGCTATCGTTTTATTGACAACAAAATCATATTTCTTTTATTGCGATTTCATGAAGCTTCAAAATTTAAATAAAACATAAACTAATACAGCATAATGTAGTTAATTCACTTAAACTTAGGCAATGAAAGGAGTATAAACATCTCACCTGCAAGCTTTGGCAATTGATTATATTAATCATCCAAAAACATTTTGAGGTCAGAATGCATCAAACTATTGTCTTGTCTCTAGCTATAACTATCACGTGATGACACTCAAAGCCCTGGTTTTCAGCGACGAATGTAGGAGATAAAGTCAAGTCACTAGATGAGGTGAACCAAATCACAATAAATTTTGTAAGATGATAACGACAAAAGCTAAGTCGGCAACTTGAACAGACAAAATAAATGACCTGTAAATTGATTGTGGAGGTCGAATGTGGTTCGCGGAATTTGAGTTCCTCTAAATGTCCAAAGAAGAGATGGTGATCAAGGCGTCGTTCAAGAAAATTTGGTCTAAGTCGCAGACGTTTCACTAAGGCCGTAATGTTAGACATGAATCACGTTCAATGCGCAGAGTAGCCAGGAATGAAATGAAGACCGTTTGCACGTTTCCTTTCTCGCTGTCATGTGATTATCGATGGTGACGCGTCGATTATGAAGGTCAGTCGCTCAGGCGGTAGTGGGGAGATAATCTGTGCGCAGTTCTCCTCTATTCGGAAACGAAATAGCGATGGGCATACAATGACCGCTTTATCTTAACGCTGCGTAAACCAAAGAAAGATGACTCAGTCCATGCATCGAATTAGCACAGCCATAAAAAGCCTTATTGTATGATAATATCAAAATGCTGTAATTATAATATATTCCAAATGCAGTCGCAAAATTGTGATTCTTCAGATGCCAAGTATGAATCCTATTAATATAAGAGATGCATGGGTAGAAATTAATGATGAATCTTACTTTCGAAGATAAACATCAATTCAAAAACAAATCATGAGAGAGAAATGAATGAAAGCTAGATTCAGAGACGTGAGGCGAGAAAAGAAATGAAGGAGGAAGATAAAGATGAGAATTGAAGAGAATTTATCAAGGAATAAGAAATAGAAGTAGATTAGGAAAGAGAAGAATAAGAGGAAGACAAGGGTGAGAAATAAGGAGACAGAGAAGAGAAGGAAGAAAATGAGGAGAAATCAAGAGAGAGAGAAAGAAAAGACGAGAAATACTCAGAGAGAAGAAAAATGAGGAGAAAGATAAGAGGAGGAAAAAAGAAGAGAAATTATGACAGAGAAAAAGTATCAAGAGAAGCGAGGAGAGAGAGACAAAGTGATGGAATGAGCGAGATAAAAGAGATTGGAAATGAAAAAGTTAGTCTCAAAGCTAGTGCAATTAAAGTGGAAATGATTCATCATAGCGGGGAACGTCATAATTTCTTAATTCATCGCAATTGTGGCTCGTTGATCATGTGTTTGGTCATACGGATGTACATGGGCAGTCATTCTGACGTCTTTGATGTGAGGTCAGTGACATCCCGCTCTGGTCATATAGACGTCTCATGGTACGTGACATCAATATAGGACGACACAATGACGTCATATGTTTGCTGGGCACTTTCTTAAAAAATTGTGTTAATAGCAAGTGCACGACACGTGCGAGACGTGTTGCGAATTCACCAAAAATGGTGTGTTTTGACAACGTGTTACACACGTGGCCATCACGTCACGAATTCACTAAAAAATTGCGTGTTTTGACAACGTATCACACACGTAGCCATCACGTCACGAATTCACCAAAAAATTGTGTGTTTTGACAGCGTGTCACACACGTGGCCATCACGTCACGAATTCAACAAAAAAATTGTGTGTTTTGACAACGTGTCACACACGTTGTCAACACGTGATGAATCCCCGGCCACGTTCGGAACGTGGCGGCCACGTTCCCTACACGTTTTGTGTTGCTTGGGGAAAATATGTCCGCGGACCCTCGAGGGCCGGCCCACGACTAAAAGACGAGGGCGAGTCCCTCGAAAAGTCGTCAAAAAGTCGAGGGCCAGCCCTTGACTTTCCAAAAAAAATGCCACCCCCCTTGCGTTGTACTACTAAAAAGTACAACGCAAGAAGGGTGGCAAGTGGCATAAATCTGAAAACTATTGAACCTACCTTACATTTTTATTCACGCAGGTCGATAGTGTCACTCCACTAAGTGTTCCATGTACTAATAGAAAAATAATAACACTCTATTAGAACCGAAACATTCGGAGGCAGTGACGAGTTCCGCGAAGACTGAAGACCATACCGGTAACGTCTGAAATATGAAAGAAGGTTCTCAAGATTATGTAATATCATTGTTAGAAATAGCCTATACATCATTACAATTTTAGAAATTGTTTCCTTAGCTCTTGCTTCATAATTTCATGTTAATGTTTATAAGAAAATGATAATATCACTCACACGGCATAATTGGATGATCATATAACCCTGCAATTATAAAAAGGAAATATTTGTCTGGAGAGAGGCGATCAGGAGTGTTATAGGCCAGCATACTATCCCAAGCATATGAAACGGATTTCATTAAAATGTTGTTGGGTTGGCAATAAAATCTCACGAAGAGACTGAAAAACTGATCGATCGAGTAATATCAAATATTACAATTATACATAGGAGGATATTATTACGTTCGAGATTAAAGCTGATTAAGGACACGGTCGTTTGTAATGTAATCCACTCTGTATTATAGAGATAGGCTTAATCAATAACCGAAGATTTTAGAATTCATAAATAATTCAGCGCTTCCGTTTCATTTGTTAGATACAGAATATCTACTGAGAACACGGTAGGATGTCTGATGATAATTTGAGAAGCTCTTTGAAATCCTGTTGTATGTAAAGCAAGGGATTATATCAAGACCATGTAGGCCGTATCGTCAGGGCAGACTGTACATTGCTAAGTTCCGAAAATTCAATGCATATCAACATGGCTGTCAACGCAGTAGAGATAAAGCGGTAGATGAAACAGGACAGTAATAGCAGAATATCTGTGCACAAATCAGTATAAAAATGAATTTGTACATAGGCCTACAGTCAAAGCTCGATTCAATTCTGGCGACGTGACATTAGACGGGCAAAATCAATCAATACGGCATGTAAAAGCCAATGAAACAGATTAAGTTAACAAAGGACTTTAATTGAATATCTTTAATAAGAGTACAACGGTGTTTCCTTCTTATTAAAGATATTCAATAAAAGTCCTTTGTTAACTTAATCTGTTTCATTGGTTTTTACATGCCGTATTGATTGATTTTGCCCGTCTAATGTCACGTCGCCAGAATTGACTTTATCTCATTGCAGCGAACCATCAGTTAGCGCCAACGCTGTGCAAAGTATTTTGCAGTCAAAGCTCGATAATTAAGAGCATAAATACCAGGTTTTCTATCTCTTAATTATTAACAACAATGAGATTAAATACACGATAGATTAGATTGCCATGCAAAAGATGTGCGGCTGGTAGGATTCGAACCTACGACCAAGGTTAGTTAACCAGACCTGTGCTCTAACCAACTAAGCTACGAGCCACTGGTGCGGCTGGTAGGATTGAAAGTGTGTAATTATCTAGGGGCCTATTGAAAGTCTGAATTCAAAAGCAACTTATATAAGCCGCCAAATATACAAAAAAATACCGCGGCCGTATGATCTTAATTGACCGAAGTCTTCCGTGTCCGAATTAACGAGCTTCGACTGGATTTACCGTATTCATACGAAGGGATTCGTTTACGATGTCAGTCTATCCGCACGATTCGATCTGAATGGTCGTGAAATATTGGCTTGCTTTACCTATAGTCAAACATTTATAACCAGAGGAACATTTTTTTACATTACATCTAATTCAAAAGTTATCTGTTGAAATATTTCAATTAATTCAGTGTTTGGTATAATGTGTAGTGCGCAGGTTAACCGCTATTATTTGCTAAATTTATCTATCATCACTTCATTCGACTTACCTGATACGAATTGCGTTTGATAAATAATCCATTCCATCAATACTTTCGGCTCAGGATATTCCTCGCATTTTCTTTATTGTAGTTTGATTTATAATCCATTAATAAGATCAATCAATTTACACAGCGATGACCACAGGTCAGGCAGCTCCTAAGGTACAGACACAAATGAATCGTCTAGATTATTCTGCGCTATTTCTCTTTGTGAAATGAAGCGATGACCTCTATTTCAACCCTCGAGTTGAAATGTGATCTTCTAATTGCGCTGCGCTATCGAAGGCGCACGAGAAAGTTATCTGTTATCGGGCTGGACTGGACAAAGCGCGCTTCTATTAATAGAATTCTCTCTCCCTTCTCTCCCTCACTGTATAACAGGCTTGAAGCGACCGAGATATTATGCAACACTCATTGAGGATTCTTCCATTCATTCACAATTTAATGAATGAACAATAATACAACTTGCAACCTTGATTGACGAAAAAATTGACAAGCATTGAAATTCAGGCATAGTCAGAACTCAGAATCATGGTCAGAATGATATAAAGAATGATATGAAGTTCAGGGTAAGTCAGGAATTTTGAGTAATTATATGCATTGTCATCGATGCGTCATGCAAATGTATAAACTAAAGTATCGCAACCAAAAATGTTTATCGCAACATTTCACGATTGAATTCATCATGTAGCGAAAATCACTGAGAGAAATGAGAGCTAAAGTTATTTATTCCAAGGAAAAACTTGCCTAGATATGCCAGACAGCCGATCGATGACAGTTTTGGGCCAGTCCACTAGCATCAGAGATACGTTTTTCTTAGAAATCACAACAAATTCGCTGCTCAATGTGTGTGACAACTCTGGGGTCATCCTTATTCAAAATTAAAGCTCGTGTGAACTTAAGGGCCGACCCACGACCACCGTCAAAAAGACAACCGTGAAAATTGGGGGCCAACCCTCGACTTTAAGAGATCACATTTCACGCCATTTTTTGAAGAGAATGGTCGCAAATTGACATGATCATGCATTTTAACTTCCAAATTAGCCATTTTCGAAAAATTTGTTGGCCCCCATATTTTCACGTGGCCCACTACTTTTTGACGAGGGGCCCACGACTCATTTTCTCGCGGGATCTTTATTTTTTTTGAAATCTCGATACAATATGGGCAGATCTAAAACGTAAAAATCTTGCGAAACCGCGAAATATATGAAAGAATTTTTGGCATTGTAAACATAAATGAATGTGTATATACAAAGAGTGGCAGCATACTAGTTGGAAGTGTAGTCGCAATTATGCAGTTTTTTAAAGGCGTTTCATGGACCAAGTTTCCTATCGTGGAATTATATTAAGGTACCGTCTAACATAATGGATGTCGATATAATATTTGTCATACAATTAATAAGTTTTTGTCGATAAAGACAGGAATGTTCTCTATTAATGATGATATCGAGGATGAAATTAAAATGAATTTGTTTTGGAAATAAAAACGTTCGAGACAGTTGATGGCTAGCTTATATTTCAAACTTGAGTAAACATAGCATGACTACCAAAACTCTACTTTTACGGTTGAACTGTCTTGAAAATTGGAATTTCCTTAAAATTTGCTCAGGAGTGCGAGCCCTGCAGTTCAGCCGTTTTAACCACCCTTGGTATTTAAAGGATTAAGCTTAATTTATTTCAAGCCCATTGCATTTCACCTCATCGAGCGCTCATTAAGAGCCATAATCAAAAAACAAAGGAATGCGGATCATTTTTTTAATTTTCTCGTCAGTATGAATTTACAGTTTGTCGGGTGTTTCTACAAAGAGTCATATTCAACTTTAACATGAAAAAGTACTTAGAAATAGTTACTCGTAAATTCAGTAAAATGCGTAAAATTTATGATCAGATGATAGCTGCAGTAAAACTGACTCGAAGATGATGACTTGAATCCAATTCTGTATCGTGAAGTGACTGAAAAATAAAAGAAAGTCAACTAAATTTTGATGACACAGATGGCATCGCGTTCACGATATGATTAGAATGCAGGAACTCCTCTGACCAGTCAGTAATTAAATCCGCTTAAGCTTGTTTTCTTCATTGATGTGATTGCTAACAATTGCTGCTATCTACGAGCAGATCGAAAAATTCTTGCATTCTTAGAAGTACAGTGTGTGCGCTCCGGATAAGATGGAAGGGTTGGGAGCAAGATTTCTCTCCTGTTTCAGCGGAGTAACCACAAGTATGTTCAAGCTTATTTTAGACAGAGTAATTAACATCAACTAAATTTAGCACCATTTATACATAGGTCTTCAATCTCCCAATTCCATCTTGTTTCAGGATTTAAGATACCGTAAACTGGGGTGAGTTCGCCCACTTTCACAGATAGCATATTGTTTTATTTTTTACGTTGCTGGAATATCAATTTGTCCTTTTCTTCTTTGGCGCTAACTTGCTAGTGCACGAACATGTTTTTGTGTAAATATAGTGTCTTTAGAAGGTCAGTTTATAAAAAAATAGCGATGGAACCAAACTTCCTGCCAGCTGTTCCATTGGAAATACTTCATCAACTTTTAAATGTAGTGAAACGTGAGAGAGAAGTTCAATCTTGAATATAATTAGCATCATATTTGTTGTTTCTCTGTAATTCATGTGGGCCATTTTTTGTACTTGGGGTGAGTTCGCCCACCTTAGTGGGGCGAGTTCCCCCATCATCTATTTTGAGCTTATCATTAACAGTTTGACTTTGAAAGTCGCTTGCAGACATAGCAATTTTGTAGAGAATGTCGTACTGCGTGCTATGATGATATTCAAATTGAAATATTAACAATAGCAGCACTGGTGCAGCACAAACGAAGATAGTCATCATTCACGCTATGCATATAATGACTTATCAAAAATCGAACTTGATTTTTCGAAAATAGAGTCAAAGTTAGGTTTCACTGCCTATTCATTCATCCGTTCTCAATCATGCGCACGTACAAGCCAGTTGTTGGTGCCTCAAGACGTCGGCAATATTCTGATGATTCCCTTGATGAGGCGATCAAAGCCGTCAAGAATGGAATGTCTATTCGCAAAGCTGCTGCATCCTTCAGTGTACCACGATCGACCTTGACAGATCAGTTAAAGGGTCGTCATCCCCGAAGAAGTGGAGGCCAATGCGTTCTTTCTCCAGATGAAGAACGTATCATATCGCAAAACATCGCTACAATGGCTGACTGGGGATTTCCAGTGAAAACTTTTTGACGTTCGAATATTAGTGAAAGGCTACTTGAAGCGTAAAAACAGGGTTATTCCAGTCTTCAACGATGGTATGCCTGGTGATGACTGGTGTAGAGGTTTTCTTCTTCGGAATCGTTGTTTTGAGACAACGATTGTGCCAGAACATTCACAGAAAAGAGCTGAATTGTCAATTGATACAATGAATGCATACTTCGAAAATCTGCAACAGGAGTTGGGTGATGTTCCTCCATCGAATATCATCAATTTTGATGAGACTAACTTAACAGATGACCCTCAAAGTGTGAAATGTATATTTCGCCGTGGTGTGAAATATCCTGAACGGATAATTAATTCAACAAAATCTTCAACGTCAATCATGTTTTCCTGCACTGCTGATGGTAAGATGCTGAATCCTTATGTAGTTTACAAAGCCGAACATCTACACGACCAATGGATACAGGGAGGGTCCATAAACGTTCGCTATAACCGCTCCCGATCTGGTTGGTTTGATGGTGTGTGCTTTAGTGACTGGTTTGAGAGCGTGATTCTACCATTCACAAGGAATTTAACTGGCCACAAAGTCTCATCGGTGACAATCTTGCTTCACATTTTTCTCGTGATGTGATTGAGAAGTGCTTAGAGAACGATACCGCATTCGTTTGTTTGCCTCCAAACGCAACCCATTTGTGTCAGCCGTTGGATGTATGTGTTTTTGGCCCTATGAAGAGATATTGGCGAGTTGTGCTTACTGAATGGAAATCGAAAGAAAGACGCAAATGCAGCGTGATGCCCAAAATTTGGTTTCCACGCCTCCTCGATCGACTTTTGGTGAGACTATCACCAACCATTCAAGATAACATAGTATGTGGGTTTCGAAAGTGTGGAATTTACCCCGTCAACAAAGTGAAGTGCGTGAAGCTGTTTCAGGAGTTGTGTTAGATCGTTTGAAAGAGCTCTCGACGCCCCCAGGCCCAAATGGTGACCAACCAAGAAGAAAGAGAAAGTGCAGTCAGGCAAAAGTGTCACTGTGAACGATATCATGATGGAGAACTCTGACAATGAAGAGGAAGATGGAGACAATGTGAGTGTGACTGATGAAACACATGAACCACATTCCTTGCCTACAGAACCTTTGGGGTTTCCAAGTTTTGAAGTTGATTCATTTGCTTTGATTCGGTCTATTTCTGATGGTAGGCCCACTGGTACTGTCTACCATTACATCGGAAAAGTCTTGTCAAAAGTGAATGATTCCACTACGAAGTTTTCTTTCCTTCGGCGACATGGTAACTACTTTGTTTTTCCAAACATCGTAGACGAGAGGCCTGTTGACAACAATCAAATTGTTTAAACTCTCACTTTGCTCACTATTAATCGTGGTCGTTACACATTCCTTGATAATTTTGTTTCTACAAACGTTCGTTGATAGTGTCTACCTGCCTTGTGTTCAATGATTCGTTCGTTTTTGTTTTAGATTATAGAATGGGTATTTTGGACTACATAACTGTTTTTCATTGAATGATAAACGCTTCTTCCAATCTATCTATTCAGTATTGAATGCAAGAAGAATCAAATTTAAATTAATGTGTCAAAAATAAGATAAAATGTCGAATGAAAATGTTGAATTATATAGGGATTTTAATTGTAGTTCTATGCACTATAAACATGAACCAAAATGAGTATAATGCAGTTCTAAAGAATTTCATCAGTCATAATAAAAAATTCGTTTGCGATTTCATCAAATGGGCGAACACACCCCACTCTATGGGATGAGTTCGCCCGGGTAAATAAAGATATCTATCAAAATAGTAAAATTCCGCTTAAACAGCATTATAAGGAATGAATCGAAAGTAGCCGATGCTGTTATTATTATTTTATTTCCCTTTATTTATTATTATTTTTATATATTATAATTATTAGGGAAATAAAATAATAATAACAGCATCGGCTACTTTCGATTCAAAGATATCTATATCAAACAAGAACGACATATACAAATTAATTGGTATAGGATATCATGGGCAGTATCAAATCTATTCATTTCGGCTGCATAAGAAACTGAGCAATTAATATTTTGAATGAAGTGTTTCAAAGTGGCCGAACTCACCCCAGTTTACGGTAGTAATGTATTTGAGCATATTATATTTATTCTGAATATATAAATCATTTGCTAACAAGAATTGTCAAAGGAAATTAAACTTGTATCTAAAGAAGGAATGTACTAATATCAACTTAGTGACCAAAAGAAAAACGAAGGTTCACTGATAAAATCGCTTTCTTAAGTGTCTTAGATACTATTATAGCCTACTTCGGCTAACCTCACTAGACCACTTTTGGCAGGGACCGAGTGAAACTTTTGTTCACATCGCATCTATGTTTCTTATGCTACATCTAATGGAAGACTAGAAAAGACGCAGCGAAATCCTACTAAAAGAGGCTAAAACGTACTTAAAAGGGACCTAAAATGATTGCACGTCAAATTCTACGCCAGACGAACTGAAATTTTACATGCAAGATGTTTGATGACGGCATCATCTCACTCACCGGAAAGTCTCTATGAGCATGATCCATCGATGACGTAAACAAATGCACATAATCTAGCCTACGCAATGCAGAACGATAAACTACCGAAGCAGAATGACCACATTTACATTAGACCAATGCAAAAACAGCATACATAAAGTTAAGGTCCTTCATATTTAGTGCTGGCACATTTCTTTTATTCTATTGCAATAAATTAGGTCTTATTTTAAGCATTTCGCTCTCGATTTTGCGATGCCCTGCCTGAAACTTAAAATTTCTGCTTATTTCATTTAAGTATAATAAGAATCAATGAGCGTCAGCATTGTCCAGCCCTGATACTAGGTGTTGACAAAATCAATTTGTAGAGCACTTCAAATCTGCGGTCCGACCAGAGATTTTCCCCATTTTTCACAGACCTACCAGTAGCGAATAAAAGCATCATATTTCCAGATCGTGTGGAGCGAACAACGCTCTTATCAAAACTTGAAAAAGAACGCCTAGTACAGTTCGTCAGACTGCACCTACAACTTCCGCACATGCTCATACATGTATAGCTACAGCGCATGAGAATTACTGGATTTTGCAGGGGCGGAAAGTCTAATACATAGCAGGAAACAAATAGGTCTACATGTTCTTCTGTATCAAAATGTAGGAAATTTTTACTTCACGAGCAATCAATGATGACATTTAAGGCAGCATGCTGAGCAAATTTAGATTCTGCATTATTAAGTTTTCAAATGATTTCGAGGGATGTTTTGCTGTTTCTCACTTTAAACGAAAATTTGATTCAAATGATTGAACTTTTCAAACAATACCAAGTAGACAGGGTGACCGCACAAATCTTATTATCAATTTCAGGTCAAGTACCAGGTCTCCCGATTGACAATGAAACTCCCTATTTAAATTAAATAAATTTACTTCTATCATGAGAATAATTTTTTTGAACATCAAAAATTGCATTTTGGAGTTGGACGTAGTGAGTCATTTCACCTGATTAATCTGTCATCCTTCAATTTCAACATTCTTAAAAAGAGATCAAACCTTTACAGCATAAATCCGGCTTGAATTTCAGAAGAGATGGCAAAAGCAGCGAATGTTGACTTTTGCAGTCATCGTAGAATTTTTTGCTTAAGTTGCGCCGAATCAACGGCTCAGGATTTGTAGTTGTGCTACCTATTCGAAAAAGTAGCCATTTTCACGGTCGCGGTCACCCTGAGTAGAGTTTCAAATGTTGGAGGATGACAATATAGATGAAAGGAACAAGGAGCACTTCATCTCTATGCCCAAAAAAATTAAATTGGGTATCCCTTTATTTCCTAGAACGAAGGTTTACTATGGTAGTCTC
Source organism: Prostheceraeus crozeri (assembly GCA_907163375.1). Classification (NCBI taxonomy): domain Eukaryota; kingdom Metazoa; phylum Platyhelminthes; order Polycladida; family Euryleptidae; genus Prostheceraeus; species Prostheceraeus crozeri. The sequence goes on along the minus strand of CAJQUW010008218.1, from coordinate 298,006 downwards.
AAGTTGCAGCAAACTTAAAAGCAGAAAATGGAACTACTTAGTATATAACTATTAGTACACAACATATATTCAGTTGCTGTTAAGTATTTCAACTGTCGCAAGAAACAACGACAACCCACAAAAGGGAGCAACTGATTTTCCTACATCACAATTCACCGAGAATAGAACTTGACCATTAGTATAGAACTTACAGGCCTGTTATTACTCCTCAAATATAGCTTAACTATGAGAAATTCCTCAAATATGACACACTACAGACTAAATGTCGGATAATGTATTGTTTTTTGGCGAATGGCGATGATATGTAAACTTCCGAACAAGAAGCTAAGATAGGATCCTGTAACATGTACCCTACATCCATGCTGCTAATCATGAATCACTCATGATTTATTTCTTTTCTTTTTCTTCTCATGATTTATAACTTAATGATTTTTCTCTCACACACTTGCTAGATTTTAGATAGCGTAATCCCGCTGTGCTAGCTGGATCTGATATTTTGATTGGAAACAGACTTGTCCTTCTATCATCTGAATGGGCGGACTGTTAAACAGAATATTTTCAATATATAAATGATAAGCATAATTTTGAAAAGAGCGACTTACTCACCAATTCATTCCATATGAGGAGAGGAGAACCGTTGCTTATCCTTCTAGTAAAGTATTTTGAAATTTCTAGACATTTTAGGATATAATGATCTTCTTTTAGCCATGTCATATTTAGCACATCAAAAATTAACCAGTCGTTAGCTTGTTTTTTAATTTTGTTACCTTGACTCATTTTGTTACGCTGAATGTCGTTTTCATTTCTGCAAGCTACAGGGCTGCAGATGTTCCGGTTCGTCTGGACTTATTTTGCTAAGTAGAGAAGTTGTCCGAAGTTATTGTTTGTCGAACTCACTCATTAAATGCTTTCACGTATTTAATGAGTGAAACACTGCGATCAACCTACAGAAATTGTATATTTGAACACGGCAATTTTTTACTTCTAACTTCATAATATTGCTTAGAATTCCAACAATAAAATGCACATTCAATTATTTTCATTAATTATCTTGACCTTTGTCACAACCTTCTTTATATGTTTCTGCGACTATATGGCTGCTAAATGCATGCCTGTACTTCTTAAAGAACTTAAGGATATCGATCTTCCATATCCATTATATAACATATAGGTAGCCCAGCCCACTTGGGTTTCAGTGCTCTTATCGACTGAAGCGTTTGTTTCACTCACTCTCCTCCATTTTATTTCCGCTGAACATGAACACATCCGACGGGGTAAAGCGGATGCCTCCTGGTCAAAAAAATACAGCATACAAATCTGACAAGCATCTTTGAATTGGAGACGATAGCGTGAAGCACAGCGATATCAGCAGCTTGATCTGACATCCTCTGTTCGACACATTCTCAGCAGATAATACTTGAGGCAACAAAATTGATTTCGTAACAACGCGGGAAGTGATTATGACCAAGTCAGTATTCCTTTGCAATATACACAACTTCAAAAAGTGGGGTGTGGTCAACCCTTGGGCTACCTTCTTCGTTGTGACTTTCATGATTTGAAGTTTGGCCCAAAGACCGTGCTAAAATGTGTAGTTTTTCTTGCAATTATCATATTAGGCTCCGTTTCCATTCCTCAAATTTTTCACAGGCCTGAACTTAGTGTAATTGCTTATCCTCGTTCTCAGAACTAAATTTTCATATCCTTATCCAACAACATCGTCTTAGGTGCTGTAAACATGCGCGGACAAGTTGAACAGAATCCAAAATTCCTCCCAGATCGATTTGAAAATTCGTTGAATTCCAAGAAGCAAAAATGAGCGTAAATTTTCTCGATTTTTAAAAGGAATCAGCGTATCAAACTTACTATGAGCGCCTCGCATGCATCTTCAACTGATTTCAATCGAACAAGAGCCATTTTGTGTCCTTTCCTATAAAAGCAAAATCAGCATGAAGAGCCAACAAGTCAGCACCACATTTAAGTACTTACGCTATAAATCGCATCCCGACCAAAGGGAACCCAAATCGTTCAAAAAATTCTTGAACCTCCTCCTCGGTCATGTTTTCAGGTAAATTACTCAAATGGAGATGTTCACTCGGGGGAAATATGTTTTGAAGATTCTTGGATCCTGGTTTCTTAAACCGATGAAGTCGCGAATCAGTATAGTCACGTGTGTAACCTTCATCAACCTCCTCACGCGGCATCTGTATTCGCATATGCTTTGATCTTGTCACACGTAGTACGTTGCTATACAGTCGAATTCCGTTTAAAAATTCAATTGCTACAAGGAAAACAGAATATTGAAAATCTAATTGCCACAAAATTATTTTTAAAAATATATGATCTCACCTCGATTAGCACCAAGAGGATCGGTGAATTGAACCAGAGCACAATCTCGTTTGTTGTACAACTGCTTCACCCGCATGACGTCACCAAACACACCTACAGTCACAGGGATTGATTAAATTGATGAGAAAAAGCAGTTCATTTGAACATCAGAGCCAACAGATCAATAATTTTCATCTCAAAAGGTAAGCTCTGGCGAGTAACTTTGAAAAACAAAAAATCTGTGATACGATCATAACAAAAATAAAGCGTATCGATGGTAAAGCCCCTCATATGCTTTGAACGCAACGAATATTAGTGTCGAAAGACTTGTCAAGGATCACATGTAGCTGATTTGTAGCCGGTATCGAATACAAATCTATGACAAAACAGGTCAAAAGTTTCGATCTGATTCAAATTTATGATCACGACTAGCGAGATTCTCAGCAACAAACACACTCGGAACTCAGCGCAGCACTCTTATGTTAACTAATGTTCTGCATCACATCACCGATAAAGCAGCTATGTATCTAATTTGACTGTTAACATGTTCAATTCGCGATCAATTGACTTCTACTAAGTTTACGACGCATCAGCGTTACACTAGGCTGAATTCAAATCCATTCACAAGTTGAAATAGCCTCAACAATGCGAAGGTGTCTGTAATATGTACAAACTGCAAAAATCTTGAAGATACGAGTAGAGAGGCAAAAAAAAAAAATAGCTGGACCAGTTACCTGAACAAGGTCTTTTAAATCTGCAGATTTTTTTCAATTTTCCCTACTGTGAGGTAGGAAGCAACATCCATACCTAGCATGAAATTTCATCTCAGCTAAATCAAAAAGACAAAAAACGAATACATACTGTGCATTTCGTGCTTTATCCGATACCCATAAGGCAAATGCTAGTTTTTCAAAATTAATGGCGAATAAGTTGCTATGAACTGGCTTTAATTTCCATCGAGAAACTAATAGTCGACTGAATTTTTTGAAATTAGTTGATATACTTACAACTCACAAGTTCAAGAATGAAATGATTTCTTAGAAAGGAACTGGAAAGAGCTCGATGTCAACTCGAACAATTGCGAATTATAGAACAAGCTTTCCGAATGAAGAAACTTGACAATAGCTGCCAATAGTCAATGATTATATATTATGCGAACAAGTGAAAGTTTGAGAACATGTAAGTGCAAAATGTTTCTTCAAAGTAAAATTAAACAATACTTTTAAGAGTAGCTGAATCTGTCCAAGATCAAAAGATCAATAAGAGAATCATTCAGTGTAGGGAGTATCGGTTAAAGGACTAAAGCAAGGCATATCACATGAAGCATTAAGGCCTCTGTGTAATAAGAGCGTCGCTCACGTGCTTGAGGAATACGTTATTACCACAATGAAAAGGATTACAAAAACGGTAAGACATAAAGAAAGAAATGAAGTACAGGTAAGAGATAACAAGAAATGTTTTCATGTAAAACCTACCGAATAAGGTAAACAATTTGTCTGGTGTCATCTGCTGTACGTCGCCAATCCGTCCATACAGGTTCACGAACAATTCGCCGAGGTTTTCAAGTAATTGAAGGATGAAGATGTTGAAAAGTGGTGGAAAGGAGAAAAAACACATTTGATTAAAAGTCAATTCTAGTATCAAAATTTACCTGCAACTGAGAAGATAGAGAGCGACATAAAGGTACAGAGATGAAAAATTCAATAGAGAACACGTCAGAACATCCAATGGATGTTAAAATGGGCGTAGAAGTTTGCGGTATGGAATTTCAGTCTTGATATCTCGAATGTTTCACATGTCGAAGCTTCAGACATCTGAACAGTCTCCAAGTCAAACTTACTAATGTAGTTAGTAAAGCGAAAAATAAGCCACCAGCATAAGAAGCTGTCACTTTCGAAGCAAATCAGTTCAGACGAGCCATGATAAGAAAAAGTTTTGAGCTCAAAAATCCTGTAATCTTCTGTCGATTCCGAAATTCTAGTTTCACTCCCAAGGTTCCGTGTATTGAGGATAAGAAAACAGGTTGATATCAATATCTGGACTGAATCCACAATCCGTTAAGTTGCCCAATTGCTTAGTTATTTAAGCCCTAGGATCGCACTAATCCATACAAACCACCTACATACCTGGTCATTCATGTTGGAAACCATAACAACAGGGGAGAGTCCTGCTGCTGTAGCAGCCGCCGCCGCCGCCATCATTTGTTGTTGAGGAATGCCCAGCATATTAGTTATCGATCCAGCAGCGGTGGAGAATCCGCCTTGCAGCCCGGGTCGAGGACCAGTAAGAGAAGGACCGGCCCCACCTACGGGGAGGTTGATTTGTCAATTATGCAAGAAAAGATGCCACACCTTATCAATACGAACCCATTCCACTTGGTAAGCCCATGCCAGGAGAAGGAGGCATACCGCGCATTCCATGTCCACCTGGTGCTGGTCCTGATAATCCACCCGGACCCATATTCATGTTACCAGGTCCTGAGGCAGCCTTCATAGCAGCAGCCGCTGCCGCAACAGCTGCAGCCGAACCAGATCCACCAAGAATACCAGGATTTGGGTTGGGCCTATCCAACTCCCTCATTTCCCGGTCTGTCATAGGTTTTCGTGTGAAGTCTCGTGATGATGGACCATCAGTTCGAATGTCCAATTCGCGTTGCTTCGAATAAGCAATTCGAAGTGTACAACCTTCATCGTAAATATTCTTATCATTAAGCATCTGTAAATAGATCATCACTGACATGATGACTAAAAACTTAAAATAATCACTTAAAACAATTTCGAACATTTAATGAACTAATTTATGTACATCTGTTACCGAAGTCCTTTAACGAATGATTAATCTGAATCATCCGTTTCGTTCACAAGGCAATATCAATTTTGCGCCGTTCGTCATCTGCGAGTACTTCATCACTTGCAGTTAATTAGCAGCGCGATTGAAGGAAACTGCTTTTCAATTCTGTCCTCCCTCAGTCATGTCACTAGTTGGGAATATCGAAGATTTCTCTATACGAATAAACGGAGAAACGTTCAGCGATTTTTTGGATAAATCTAGACCGAAATATATATATTTTTTCAAAAACTAATCCAGTGACCAGTAATTACGTGCCTTGACTAAGTCACAATTCCAACTTGATTGAAAGCTACTGACAATCAATTCTAGTCCTTATGTTCAGGCGCATGACTTAAAAATATTTTTTGTTTAACTTGACAATGTATCGATTACGAACACAGCGATCTGAAATCTCTTCATCGCTTCTTGCATGATGTGACATGAAACATGCTGAAAATTCCGTGCGACCCAAAACGCCACGGTTTTGATCAGGGCACTATCCTATATCTCATAATCCCCTTATCACCCCTATATTTCATAATTGATTTGTCACATGATCGATTGAGGAGCGAAACTTTTGACAGCATTTCTTTTCACATAGAGACCTATAAGAGAGATGACTGACTGCTAAGGACGTTTAAGCAGAACATTAACTAAATAAAAACGGTGAGGCGGAATGAATCGGACAAAGTCCAATCATTGACTGCAAAATGCAACCGAATAATACAATGTAACCGCACACATTTTTAAGTTCATATCCTCACTTAGTAATTGAACAAAAACTCATCATATTTGACAGGTACAAATTAAGTTATCATTGACGCGTTTATTCGTCCACCTATCTATGTAATTACAAGAATAATAGCAATGTATTTCAAACATTTCTAAAAACATAAATAATGCCAGTTTTAAGCTGCTGATATAGTAGTCCCCCAGCAAAAAATGGACACATCGTGTGTCAAGTTGCCAATCACCAAAGCGTGATTCTGATCGAAACAACCAGGATATCCCTGTGGTACAGTACATCAATTTTATTTGTCACTACCTGATCACAACTATATCCGTCATTTTTCACAATGCAGTTTTTAATCGGAAATCCGAATTTCACTTTCTCTACTATCTATGAAGTTAGCGGAACCATTTTTTATCTTAAATTATGATGAAAATGAAGCAAATATTTGTGATCAGGCAGTGATAAAATAATATTGATTTGCGCACATCAGCGAGACGATCAAAAAATGTATGCACAATTTGATGAAAATGTATGCAGGAGTTGAACAACAATTCTGTCTAAATTTCTCCCATAACGAGGGTTGTGATTGGCGCTGTAACACAACTACATGAAAATAGATGCAATATGAGACGCTAAAATTCATTCAGTGTGGGGATTGGGATGAGTTGGCTTATGGTAGGATGAGGAGTTGATTTATCAGTCGATGGGTATAATTGGCACACTGAGAAATGCTAACGCTAGATATTACATTTTATGGGGCTCCTGTGTTCCATTTTTGAGATAGACAGACCAAATATACATTAGTAGATACCATGTTTTTCGAATGTTATTAATGAATTTCATAATTGGTAGGCCTTGTATGAAGTCACGAGATCAACTAAAAGGAAATTTATACATCAGCTCATATTTTCATTTTCCCCTCTTAAGACGAAAAGAACGCTTGTGAATGAATCATATGAAAGCTCTTTGTATCAACTTTCGTAGTCATGATTACAACCAGAAAATTTTTTCTAAGTATTAATTATTATATAGATCACATGCGTATCTTCCCTTCAAAAATATGTGTAATAGAAGCAGTTGATTTGTTTGATTCGGGTTACCATTGTTATTTACCACGCTTTTACCAACTAAACTAGCGACCGGCGATGGCTATATGAAAAACGACGAACTTCACAGAGCACAGCTTTCATGCCTTTTCCTCTATTCAAAAGTTGAAAGCATTTAGGTATTAACTTTACTGATTGACAACCCTATGCCTATTCACTGCATCTGACCACGACTAAAGGAATGCTGAAAAGTATGTGCGTTCTATTACCAATTCATGAGTGAGGCTTTGAGGAATGGATAAGTGTTATCAAAGACAACACTTTGCCTTCATCCATCTGAATGCAATTACTGCAACTTACTTGTATTTTGAAAATCTCTATTTGAGTTGTATTCAGCGCCACTTAAATATCCCAATGCAATCAAGCATGCTCTCGACATTGTCTTTAGACGTTATGCGATGAATTATCAAATTTCAACTGATAGTCAAAACATAAACTTTTTGAAAAAAGAGTTCATTTCTAGTGACAAGATGGCGGAGATGACACTAAACAAAATCAGTCTTCTATTCATAAATGAAACTTCTGAAATTTCGGTTGAAATTCATAGTTTTAAGTATCAAAGCATTTGCATTGCCCATGACCACGTTTGAAGTAAAAATTGCTTCATGCTACAGTTGGGCCAAATATAGTACAGTTAAACCTGGGATAAGCGGACTCTCTCGGGGGGTCTCGACCAAATTGATGAAACGTAGAAGCGCCAATGAGTTACTAAATTTTGCTTGCGACTAAAAAAACTTGCGAAAAGTGAAATAGGAAAGAATGCGTGTGGAGCAAGAAAGCCGTAAACAAAATTGCACACATGGATTAATACTTTATAACGCACTAGGTCGGTCTTTCCATTGAACTTGAAGTCCCCTTGCTCATCATTAATTTCAATCAAAGACCAATTACATCACGAAGTTTATATGAACACTCAATTTCAACAAAGATTCTAAAAATCTTTAAAAAGTAGAATAGAAAAGTAAAATCTCTTAAAAAATACACTATCTCAATTAATCTGTGATATGTAATAACAATATGGCCTAACGAACGAAGATCGTACATCTATACGTAGATGAACTTTAAGTCAACTGTTCTACTGACTTGACAAATTCATTCCAGAAATCATCCAACGGATAACGGGTACTGCTATTTCTTTACAAGCAGTAACAATTTCTGTCTTTTGAGTGTCTGCTCATTGCAGGGAAACCGACCCTACTGACAGAAGAATTGCTTGAATGATAATTCAGTCCGTGACAGAAAAAATTGTCCGTAAATGACAGTGTCTTTTCACTAAAGGCTCCGAATATTGTGGGTTCTCTTGCATTCATAAAATCACTTATGAACATATCGAACTTGTTTGGGAGTTCGTTACATGACTATTTTGTGATGATGGCTCTATGCATTCTTCTTATATACTATAATTTTGCCAAAGATAACGATCCGCTTAATCAGCCTTGAAAAGGAGAAAACAATTACCAAGAGATTTAGTTGCTTACATGGTTAATGAAACTAATGGGAAGTCAGGAAAATCCCAGGCGGACTTTTGGTAACGACTCTTGCTTTTGAGAAACTAACATTCTACCGATATAAAAGCGGAATTGATAGCTTTCACACGACCAATTGGTAAGCCTATAAACTACATGCATATACTCACCACTTTAGCAACTCGAGCTTCCAGAGGATTTTCGTACTGCAATAGCGCCTGGTAATTGGCATTTTTCTTGAACACTAAAAGCTTTTCGATCATTCCATAACGACTGAAAACCTGTTGAGCAAACAAGACGATTAAGTCAATTACGTTCTAAAAAACCAACCGATGGTTGTTCCTAATCACACCTTATAATTTGGTGCTGAACATACTGTTTTTTGTTAACTGAACGCAATTTGTAAAGAGCGACTTAGAAATCATAAATGAATAAACTATTAATACATAATAATTAAAATGCAAGTCTTCCAAAGCACAAAATTATAATACTAAAATCGATTTCGCTGGTCCGGCCTGGTCACCTAGAAAAACAAGTTTGCCACGTACTGAATCTATACAAAACTGTCCCACGAAAATCCTCGAAATAAAACATCAGCACGAGTGTTAGGCATTATTATTATTAAATTACTCATTACTTTTAGTACTACTAGACATTTTACTACTTAGATTACTTATAGTACCATGACATTTTAAAATGAGACCATTGTGATCAGGAACCAACAATCATACAGGAGCATAGCAAGAATCGATGCGTTCAGGAGAGATCTTTTCATATGAAAAGCACTTTCTTTTTTCATACACCACCCAACGCACATCCCATGCTAGCCGATGTTTGTGAAAAACGTTTCCGATCATACGTTAAGTTTGGCATTTAATGATTCACTAATTGGGGGCAATAATATGACATTCGACTCTCACTTAGTTTAAGATCAGGGAACCTCGAAGCAGATGACATGTCGGAGGATAAGGTGACCGCTTTGAAATGGAGTGTTCCCGGCAATGTTACTGCCATGGCATAGTGAAACAAATGACTGTTCTTTTAAGGACTAGAAGCTTCTAGAGCAGCATTATCACCACTTCAATTCATCTAAGTGCTGTTATCTTGATCTCCGAAACTATAGCAAGATAGACACTGCTTAAAAAAATTATGCAAATTTCAAAAAAAATCCACGCAGTTTTAATACAGCAATAATACGAAAATAAAATTTTATTAGCGGTTCCGATTTTTGTAGAGCTAAAATCGAGTAGGCTTCTCATTTCGTCTACCAGAACTCTGTGCCTCTCCGAAATTTTTGGTATCTTCTCCAATATCTCCTGAGTGTCAACTCTTTATCAACTGTCTGCAAATTGGTCATTACATATAGCAACTGTCATACCATTTTATGAAAATTAATAGAGGCGTGTAAGTGGAGTTGCAAATAATTCCACCCCAAAAAAAGTAGCGTTTCAGTGATAATGGAACACCACAATTTAGTTCCCTCCAACTGGGTGTTTCGCTCCGGTATCTCCGAAACTACATTAAGTTAGGGATCCGTTTAACGGCCAAACGTCCGTTCAACTCAGAAGAGAAGACAAATTCAAAGATTCGACCGAACACCTTTAACAATGAACACTTGAAGCAAAACAGTGTGCCTGATTTGGAGCGGGTAATCAATACAACGGAACCCTTCTTAGCGACCAGAATTTCTGTCTTGAATTCCGTCATACATTCTCGGTTGTCCAACTGCACTACTGGAGTGATTTCATATTTACTAAACCCATACAGTGGTCACTTGAAAGGTGTTAAAATTTCAGGGTAAAATAGCGCGCACTTTATTCGTGCTGTGACGACCGTCATGATGCGGACGAGCATTTCCGTAAATGAACACATCACTCACATTCAATATCTCTGCATGCGAGATGTTGGTACAGACAATCGAATGGACTTACTTTAAACAAAATAGACAGAGTTATGTTGGATATGCAATTTTCAATCAGGATTCGCAGCGTTCGATGATTGAATGACTCAGTGTCGCTGAGGAGGTGTTGAGTTTGCTCAGCCGCTGCGCGAATTGCACGTTGACATGCTTGATTTTCCTGCTCTGTCACTAACTCTTGATGCGTCGAAAATTGGACAATCAATTTCTTTCCGTTCATGATAGGAGGGTAACGCGAATAATAATCTACCATTTCAGAGGCTACATCAAGTGATTGCATATTTATGAGCGCCTGCAACATAAAGAATTGTACATTGAATTACTACAATGATGGCAATACATACAAATTACGGATTTTACAGCATAATGGAACATGTAATACCCAGCCGATGGATGCACATTCTTATGGAGTAAGCAGCGTTTGTTTCCAATTGCCGATCGGAAAGCACAACCCACGGATATACGTATCATGTATAAGGGAGACTGAGGTTACCTGAAACATGGGTCCTCCTGAAGAAACTTTTATCCTAGACAACACAAAATCTCCAGGGCTATTTCCAGAACCGCCTTTACATCAGACCATGAAATATAGCGATGCCTACTTCAGTAGTTTATGTCTCAGACAAGGCCGCAAAATAGCCTTCTTTGGGGTTTTTATTAGTAATAATTAAGTCTGTATCCAACTAAATAACTGGCTAACTGTAATATTAACTGTATATTTAAGCCATATCTATTAGGAAAGTATTGGCCAGCTTCAGAAAATTAGATCGACGGCAAATTTCGATGCAATCAATCATTTTTCATAGCTTCAAAAGGCGAAGATTTGTCTTGTGCATATAATTCATCTTGTCACATCATACTTTGAATAAGGTTATTTAGATATCAATACGACAGGCGATGCAATGACATCTATCGAGTCGAAGTCGACAGCACAAAACCATGCATCTTAGATAGTTTGAAGCTCAGCTAGCCAAAATCACCATTTTGAAAATGCTGATGGCATAGAAATTTACATTTTATATTCAACTTTCGTAAGCCAAAAGTATTCACAAATAGCATCTAGACTGCGTTTCTTAAAAACGATACACAACCTGTATTAGATCGTAAATATTTGACAGTATCTTGAAACAGTATTCACGTAGATATCTATTTATTTATTTAATTTAACCACAACATCTGTAACAATCTACGTGATCTCCAGAGATCGATTTCTCGAAACTTTGATTTTTCGAAATAAAAAAGAATTTCTTTGAATTGAAGTGGTGCGCGGCGAACGTATACGATCTCAAATGGTGCTGCGACAATTAAAAGTTTGGAAACCACTGGTCTACATTTTCTTGCTGGCATTGATTCTCCAGACCTTTTTCAATCAAACATTTAGAAACGATTTTGAGGTACATGCAACTACCACTACATCTTGAATGGAATCTACATAGCATCAAACTTCTTATGCTGAAATTACTTTAATTGTTGAAGTTTCAATTAGTTTCGCTTAGAGGTAATATGCTTTATTGATCTATATAACCTCAGCCTCTCAAAATCTTATGAATATACAAGGCGGACAATTCCTCCATGACGATAATAATTTCGATACTTAGGGTCATATTTGTTGTAAAACTCATTAAGTTGTCATATAGGCCTATGCAGTTAACTAGCATCACGTTGATGCATTGGTACCAATAATCATGCAAGCACAAATGTTCGGTATTATCTGAGTGGTAAATGATTATAGGCTGAGTCAGTAAGCCGTGTAACAGTAACAGGGTGATTCTCACAAATTATACAAAATCGATGTCCCGAATTTATAAGAGGAGATCTAAGCGATAGATAATGGTATTAATGCATCCGGAGCTTCATGAGACATCTATGAATGTATCCCTGCCACATCAAGGGTCAATTTTGTATTAAAATTGAATAGCACCCAAATGTAAATTAATAATCACTAAAATCATTGAAATAATCCTGTCCCAAAATTGACAGTCTCATGTTTCAACGATTCTTTCTTCCATAATATGGTTTCCAGCTGTAAGAATCTTGGTTTGTTATCACAATTGCATCTTATTTTAGACATCTATCTTGAGTTTAGGTGGAAAACAATATTCCATCCCAATTTTAAGACCCACCATATACCTGTCCCAGGAATTTTGTGTAACTCGTTCGATGCATAGTTAGTGAAACTTTCGTGAATTTTTCTCTTTGCATTCTATGTTTCAGAACATCTATTGAGCACGAAATATTATCATAGGCTATGTGTGCATCAGAAATACAGGAGTTATTCTTGTGGCATTTAATGATTTGTATGGTATCGGATCATATACATAACGATCTTTTTTAAGTGAGCAGAGAAACGTAACTCGGTCGATGCACAATCTGTCGCAGAATTGGAGGTAAGAATAGTTCAACCAGCTTGTGCTTAAGAAGCACCCTAGGTATGCATAACAATCACATATTAATTTTCTCCGAAACCTCTTCAGCTTTGGAAGAAGACTCTAAAGATACCACAGAATGTAACTCGTTCGATGCACTTGCATCGAACGAGTTACAAGATGCATCGACCGAGTTACGCTCGAAATTCAGATTTACTATTTTGTCTTTTATTCAACATGATATGACTCACATCATGTCCCGACTGTGTGATGATGAACAATGACTCAATCATATTGCTTACCATTACCAGTGTCGGGTCGCATAGATAACCACAAAATGTCCATTCTGATTGCGAGCCAACGCTCTCTTACGTTCGTGTCAGTATTTTGAAATAGTCAAATGAATATCTATGCCTGTTTTTGCGTGGCAACAATTGTCAGCGAGATATCGGAACGTTTCGACATTCAAATATATTCTTCATTCGTCGTCTGTGTCAACGTCAACGAACAGTTAAACTCATAATTCTGATTGGAAACTGAGGAAGCAACGGTAAGTGTTAACATCTGGTTTTCTGTTTTGTTTAGAATCGAAGAGAATGATGTCTACACGCTATAATGCCGAAACAAAAAAGCCAACTATTGTATAATTATAGATTTCCTTAGTAAAAAGATGCATTATACTCGTACATGTAGCGTAGGCCTATCGATATATGCCTAAGAGTTACTATGGCAGATTGCCGATAGACAGACCTATACACAAAAAAGATGCTCCGAGAACAAATGACAGTTCAATTTCCTTTTCGCTAGACGTTTTGCTCTCGACACTTGTTTCAGTCGGACCAAATGTTTGGTGTCAATCTTATCAATGTAGCTCCTTTACCCGGTTCTTGGGGGTAGGAGCTTCTCCACACCTCTCTAAGGTTAGCTGACATGTTAAGATTTAAAAAATATTTAACCCTCTGTTTGATTGTAAAAACCCTGTTTATGTTTTTATGGGGTCCAATGGACCCCAACCAGAAATACCTGTGTTTGCACAAAAGTTTTCGGAAAGTTCAATAATATTAGTAAATTTTCTCAAATTCAACCTTTGATTACTCTAATATACAGTTTCTACTGGCAATATAAAAGAATAGGGTCATCGATCAACTGTTTTATTGTCCGGATAAACAAGACAAACACACCAAATTTGAATGCAATGAACAAATGAATCGTCCGCAAGAAGTACATGTGGAGCGCGTCTTCTTATCTGCAGATCTTGGGCAGGAAAGCATCTTCCTTTCACTGAAGTTTGTACTCGAGGAACTTGCGATGCTTGTAATTCCTGAGCACGTGTTCTCGATTCCTGTTGATACCGTACGAGGGCGAATCCCAAACTCAGCAAGAACAGTCTGCGCCGGTTTGATTTATGCTGATTCACTTGTGGAAAGAGCTCTTTGTGAAGAACAAAGGCATTCAGACAAGCAATATCTAGGATGTTGCAAAACACTGGCACGTGCCATCTCGGGACTTGTACTTTGTTGTATACGAGGCAATCATTTGATCCATCCTGTCGGTGCCACCTTTACGATGATTGTAATCGATAATCACTGATGGCTTTCGGTTTTCAGCATTACTCAAGGTCGGCGAGGAATGCTCGCTGCTGAGAACGATGACCATCTTTGTCTTCTTTGCTTTGTACGCCACGATTTGAATATTATCTCTCGTGTATAGGAATTGAGAAGTATGCAATCGTGTACCTCTATGACTTCTGATTTCCAGGGGAACTTCCCTTCGATTTGCCCTCATTGTTCCCAGGAGTGTCATGTTTCTCTCCAAGAGTTTTCGAGAAAGTGAGAGAGAACAAAAGAAGTTGTCCGTTGTTATACCAATTCCTGGTGCACGAAGAGGCTCTGTTAGCTTCAGCACGACATGCTCTCCTAGTGGACAGTCCTCTCTGGTTTCATCCTTTCCAGTATACATCACAATGTTCCAGCAGTATGCAGAGGTCAAATCGTTGAGACACCAAAATTTCAATCCATATTTCGCAGGTTTCGACGGAATATATTGTATGAATCGACACCTGCCTCTCAACGGGTACAGTTGCTCATCGATAGTTATCGTTTCTCCGGGAAGGTAGCATTGCTGAGAATTATGTGTTAGTCCGTCAAGAAGTAATCGCACAGCAGCCAACTTGTCTCGTTGCAATCGCGAAGTGCGTGTCGCTCGATTATCGAATCGCAGAAATCTTCGTAATTCTTTGAATCGTGTCAATGTCATGGTTTTTCGAAAAATACTACGACCGTGCTCTTCATTGAATAGTTCGTCAATACTTTCAAGGT
The DNA here is from genome assembly GCA_907163375.1 of Prostheceraeus crozeri. Classification (NCBI taxonomy): domain Eukaryota; kingdom Metazoa; phylum Platyhelminthes; order Polycladida; family Euryleptidae; genus Prostheceraeus; species Prostheceraeus crozeri. Next base: position 282,945 of record CAJQUW010008218.1, on the reverse strand, counting down.
GACCTTTGTAAACGCCTCTCAATATGCACAAGCCGATGTATGCCTTCATCTCCTCGTAATTCGTTGTTAGGAAATCTTCACCACGCACTGCGCGGCCTTCGCGATTTGTTTCGAACACCAAAGTGTCAATCATTTTTTTGTCAAAAATTTGAAGATTCTTCATCATGAACTCGGGCAGAGGCATAGGGTGTTGGTCCTGGACGGTGGCGAATGAGATTTCGAGCTGGTGTCTGACCTCTTCGAGGAGCCTTTGTTGTCCACAATTCTCCGTCTGGACTTCTGTACTCGTGAGTTCGGTCCTCGATTCGCGGCAGTGTCGCTTCCTCCTCGGATTCATCCGATTCCTCAGATTCTTCCACTAAATTCGGTTGTAGCTCCTCTTCTTCCATATCAGAAAGACGTTCTTCATCTGATATCTGCGAGTCAATATCTACAGTGTCATTTTCCATTGCTTCTTCGATTCGTTGAAAGGCAACAAGTGCACTGAAGCGTCTCTCTCGACGGGCAGCCATGACAAAGAGTGCAGTAATACGGGCCAAGTATTTCATCGGTCACTTCTAAATAGATGTCATCTGAGTTCAGCTCAAGCCAATCCGATTGCGTGACTTTTCAGGGAGAGTAGCTGTGGTGTCGGCTTGCTATGGTCTTGACCTCTTATTGATCTTGCGTTGAATGTTGGAATGCGTCGGCAGCGCTAGCCGTGCGCATCGCTCATGGTGTAATTGTCCCTCCATCTGGCTCGCGCGCGCTCTCTATCTTTTTTTACACTCACATGTATTGCCTGGATCAGCGCATGTACGCTCGCACTTCATCTGTGGAATCTTGACCTTGGGGTCCATTGGACCCCAACAATCACAAACGTAATAACCCACATTTTTATTCAAATCCACTAACCTTGTCAAACATTTAGGGATATAAGCACTTGGAAAAATAATAATTCTCAGGTAATTAGAAAAACATTGCATACAAATAAGTGGAAAAATCTGACTAGCAAAACATTTTTTGGGGTCCAATGGACCCCAAAATCATCAAAGGGTTAAAATCTTTGACATGATGCTTTTTATCAATGAAATAATGAAAGCGTCATTCTAATTCTGAAATCTTGTTAATATTCAGGAATGATTGCTTTCATTTAGATAGTTTCTCTACCACTAGATTCTATAGGCTACAACCATCCAGTCCAGGCTGCAATAAACGCGCGTTTTAGAAGAAACGTATTAGGGCTCAAAGCAGCAAATAAATTAAGAATATTCATAATCAAACTTCCCACATATATTTCGGCTTAAGTTGGTCTGATACTCAAAAGAGATTTGGAAGAAAAAATCAGATGGAAAAAAACTCGGTGCTAACTCACTATTTTAGTTCATACTACTATCTCACGATTTTAGATGGCGTCTCGCAAAGCTTATAAATAATGCATGCCTATTTCAAGATACTGGTACTGTACGTCAAATAAATGGACTGATAAATCTTAGTTTATATGTCATCAGCATGCCTCTGGTGTTGACCATGTGTTAAGTGAGCGGAACAAATTGGTTGCCATTTAAGTTAACACCACTTAGCAGCTTTTCACCATTTAGGTGTTGTAGCTCTTTCAGGCGCTTATAAGCTTATATGAAGCAAATGATAATTTTTAACCGAGATGTATTTAAGAGTTTAAATAAACATAATTTAAAGTTCTTAACATTTCGCACTTAGGATTGTTCACGAGGTGAAATGGAATTGGTAACGAAGATATTTCTGTATTTATTTTGTATATTATTTTAATGTAATGCTTTGGGCATCTTTTGGGACACATCTCTTCGATAAAACAGTAGGTATACGAGCGTATATTATGAATATGTAGGCATAGCTACTACTACAACTCCTACCTTTTACAGAATGGCACGGAAGCTTACTCCAGAGCAGCGGCAAAGACAACTAGAAAGGGACCGAGAATCGGTGGAGGAAACCGGCTTCCGGAGATCTGGCCTACTTGGAGAAGAAACGAGCAATCGATAGGAGATTCATTGCAACGCATGAAGACCGTCAAGATTCTTGAGCAAAGCGAAAATTTCTACACGATAGAAAACTGTACATGCGCGAATATAGGAAAAACCGAAAGATAGAAGCCGATACGTCATTTTCGAGCACCAGCACTGTCAGTAAATCGACAACTGCATCTCTTAGAGAGGGGAGCAAACCTTAAAATAACAAATTATGCTAGAGACTTCGTTCAAGCAAAACAGGATTGCAACATTACTATCGGCCTTGTTTCTGGTGATGATGAGAAACGACATGAAGATATGTTGTTGCTGAACGACCGGCTTGTTCCACCCGTTCCGCTAACAATGAGAATTTCCTTTTATTGTATTTTTTACGTTGCTTTGTATGCTAATTGATTGTAATTGATTTGTTAGTAATTAGTAGATCTATTGTAATTGACTGTTAATTGAACTTTGTATGCTACTATTGTGAAATTCTTATAGTTGTAATGAAAATTGATTAATCATAACTGCTTTAGCTTGCTACATCGATTTCTTTCAGGATATTGCTAAATGTGCACATAACAATGAACTGTTAGTTTGGTCAGCAGCTGAAAACCATTGACAAGTAAGCTTATACACCAAAATCATGCATTGATGCATAAATTTTCCCATAATGCATTTTACCCGTATTCTTCCTTAATTTGACCTCTTCAGGCTCATAATATTAATGTGGAATGTGTTGTTGCGGTTATGCAAATGCAGAAGTGTGTGTGTCTGCTACAAAGCACGCACGTGGAAACCAAGCATCCAAAAGGAGCCAGCAAGCATGGGGCCAGCCTGAAGTGGAGAATGATGATCGACAAGCTGAAACTAGCCTTTGCAAAGCTGCAGCCCTCAAATACTTCAAGACATTTAAATAGCCATTCCTCTAGTTTTAGATTGCATGCATACTTTTAATGGAATAAAACTTTGTTTTCCGAAGACTTGAATTTAAGCAAATGTCTAAGGAGGGGGTCAAGTTGATGAGAGATCCATACAGCAAGCTACACTAGTTATGCGTAAAAATGGCACGAGACAATCTTATTAGAGGCAAAATTAGGGTCTTACATCAAAAAACGTTTCGCCAAATGTTTGTTCCACGATACGCAAATGTTTCATGCAAACTGTAACTCGTTCGATGCAACAAAATTTTGAATTTCACATATATACTGAAATACAAAATTGGTGTGATCCCCGTTATACTCTCTGCTATTTGGTCGACATATAGAGCCTTAAAAGTTAGGTTACAAGAAATTGTGGAATGGTGACCTTCCAAGACAAATTTCGATGCAAATTTTGTATAATTTGTGAGAATCACCCAACAATTCAGGAATTCGAATCCTTACCTGAGATTTCTTCTTCGCCAAAAGCATATTAGTCATGAACCCAAAAGGAACTGCCAGCAGTGCAATATCTGTTTCCACTACACCCAAAGGCACGCTTCGAATATGAACAACACGCGACGGAGGGGCCTCTTCGACATCATTTCGCAACTGCAATCAGAATTTTATCGCAATAAGTGGTAGTGGTGTAACCAATTGTCGCACGTCCAACACGAAGACAGTGGGAAAATGAGGACCCTAAACAATGATGAAGTGGTAGTGGGGATGCCCTCAAATTATCAAGGGATCCCTTGTAGAGTGATGTGCGGCAAGATTGTAAACTACATGAATGTAAAACTCAAATGTGACGAATTTAGAACACCGAAAATATGAAGCAAAAGCAGTTTGCGCAGAGGATTTGAGCTAACGATGTTCTAAGTTTCGATTAATTGAACTTTCAAAATTTCGTCTTCGAGCTACTCACCCTAAAATAAATTTAAATTAATTAATTAATTGTTAAATATATTTTATGTTCTGAGATGCTCAGTAGATTTTATGAGCAGATAGGTATTCTGATAAAGTTGGGTTTATGGATATACAAGTTTCGAGACGTGTTTCAATTAATTCTGAATCAAAGTGTTTAAATATGTCAAGTGTCCATACATCCCTTATATACTTACTTTGCTTTGGATGTTCCGAACTAACTCTTGCTCATTACAGCGGCTAGAAAATGTAATAAAAAAGCATTAAAAAATGTCCGAAATTGAATCTCTCTTGTCCGAAATTGAGAGTGAACAGGTGTAGTATGCTACTATAATGACGATTGTTTTTCGATTGCCTAGAACTTCCGAAATATTTACAATATATATGTAAAATATTCTTTCCAATTTACTTCTCATTGTCACGGCCGCACTTTGCCTCTGCTACGGCCGCAGGTTGCGCACCCCTGCTCTAGTGTCTTCGACCTTACGTTGTGCAGATGCCATCTTGAAATCGATACAATAAACTGTATTGATCGTTTTTGTAATAACAATCCAAGTTCTTCAGAACGAACATCTTTGAAGTAAGTAAGCGAAACTCCTAGTCCTTGCACTCGCCGTCAATTTATCTGTACTCGTCGCAAGTGTATTGTAGCTTTGGATCTTGATAGAGAAGAAATCTAATTGTTCAAAAGACAACTATGGTATGAATAACGACCCCTAACACTGGTAAAGATCGTATCCATTACCTCGCGCCACCATAGGTCAACCGCTACCTTGGCATCAGAGGCGACCGGCATCAATACGTAGGTGAAAGTGAACAGGTGCAACCGACAAGATTGTCAACGGGGGCTGGTAGATTAAAGAGGGTCCAATTCCCATCAGAAATAGTTCAAGGATCCAAGCATCAGAGATTTGATCATGACATTGACCCTTGTCAGACTTATGATCAAGTAGGCCTAGGAATCGAAGCCTTGATGGCCTTGAAGTATACACGCTGACTAAAACATTTCGCAAAATTTCGTCACTTTCACGTAAAATTTATTTGAAACTAGGCCATCAAATATCTTGTGAAAGGATTTTCTTCTTTCATAATCACATCTGAAATGGTTCTTAACCAACATGCACGTCTTCGTACATATGGTGAATCGCTGGAGATCAGCTTTGCTAGTCAAACGTGAACAGTAGATTACAGATCAGGGATCCCTTGTAGAGTGATGTGCTGCAAGATTGTAAACTACATGAATGTAAAACTCAAATGTGACGAATTTAGAACACCGAAAAGATGAAGCAAAAGCAGTTTGCGCAGAGGATTTGAGCTAACGATGTTCTAAGTTTCGATTAATTGAACTTTCAAAATTTCGTCTTCGAGCTACTCACCCTAAAATATATTCCGGAATATTGAGATTCCTTACGTTAATTTTTTAAACGTCAGTATCTCAACCTTTATTATAAAGAATTATTATTTAACCAAAGAATCTGGAATTGCAGATAAATCCAGAAAATTGGGATTCCTGAATAAATCTGTACATATGACTATGAGTGACGGAAGTCTAAGAAACATAAATCCCAAATATTTAAAATTTGTTGTTATCGACACTGATTTTTCGAAACTGGAGTATGTGAAGTAGCAATTGGAAACGAGTTGACATATATTGACAATATTAATATATTTTTTATATACCTGTATTATTTTATAAACGAGTGACAATATTTTGAGCTATAAAAACGAAACAATGACGGATGCTGTATTGAAGACAAGCAGAAGTAACTGCAGTGTCATTACTTAGTTGACTTAATGGCATGCATTACAGAAGTAAACCCCATCAAGTGGTAGAAAATCATTTCTGTCGCAACTCGCATTTGTATACAATGTGACGCAAACCAAAAATAACTTACTTTTTTGTTTCCAACGCCATTGGCATCTTCATCCATTGCACGCTAAAATATTGAAGAACAGAATTACTTTAATATATTTTTGAGACGTGATTTTAGAAAATTACGTTGGGAAAATTTTCGTTTTTATTTCTTTCCAAAATTACTTTGAAATAACCCTAAAAAATTGATGCTCACCTTCATTCTAATCGTCGTAACTTCTTGGTCCAACTGAAAGAGAAAGGATAACATAACGATCCCAATTTACACATCAACAGCGCATTGGTGAATGTTTATCTAAACAAGCGATCCTGCCATCAAGAACAATACGCAGAAACGTGCTAGAGCAGACACGATTGCTTTTTATAAGCCTATCTTGGCTAACATAATGCATAATGTGCATATTTCCGCAGGATAATGGGATTTCGTACGTTTCGAGATTCTTTAATGAATAACAATGTATAATTTCACGCATTGTGCAAAATTTACTGAATGACAACATAACATGAGAATATCGACGCAAAAACAGAATGTTGTACGAAAGATATTGAAGATCAAAGAAGGTTAATCAAAGCACAAGTAACCAATAACACAGCAACCATCAACAGACTCTTCAATTTCTGAGGCTAGTGCTTTAAGTGTCAATATCGCTGACTTCTCACAACAAGCCCGGGACTATCATCAACTTTCCGGTACGAATAGAAGTGATGCAATAGCCAGAGCTAGGGAATTTAGACTGCTAGTCATTTGAAGCGCATTACACGAGTGCCTTTTTTACATGTAGCCTCATTTGTCCTAACAAATCGGTTGCGCCGAGTATCATCTAAAGCAGAGAACACAAGTTTGACGGTCTATGGTTTGATCCCAGATCTCTAGGGCCACACAGTCGGTGACAAATTAAAGGCACACAGACGTCAGTGTTAATTCTTTCTCTATTTTGGAGTATACACTCACTCTCCCATCTTTTTATTTTGAATGATGGGCACGCCCGTTGCAGCAATGCACATTTACCGTAGAGCATTCTTATTCTCATAGCAGCAGTTATCACTCTACAACCATTGCTTCGCGATATTTTTCGAAAGTGGCCAATCTGAATTGAGAGCAAAAAAACACGATTGGATATATCAGTCAATGATTCGTTCCCAACATAGCAATAGCACTCCAAAGTGGCTATATTTCGTGAATCGTCAGATTATGCACATGCAGTCGGAAAAAATTTGTAAATGGCATATGCACATGATAAAAGCAAATACTGCATACATCCACTGTTCACACAGATGCTCTAGTGCAGGGGTGCGCAACCTTTTGCATTTTTCGGCCGCCATTTCGAAGGTCGAAAGAATCACGGCCGCACTTAATATGACATGTGTGCAAACAACTAGGTCAATAGCCAATCCTTTTTCCACCACTCAAATCAACTTTCCATGATGAATGACGCAGTGAAAATTGCATAAAGGCATACTTCGTAAAGAATGAGTTAGCAAGTTAACCCATATACGACCGACGGTCATTTTTTACCCAAAAAGATTTAGGTGTTGTTAGCACTTGAAAAGTTGGAAGTATGTTTTTGTAAGGACAACCGAAGGAGAAAACACTTTACTAAGCCACTACAATAATTCATAAAGGAATCACGAGCCATTCATTCATCACAGAGCCGGTCTATTCTAGGCATTCACTCGTATGTAGGCCTACGCATTTCTAGAACCCCGTATGTAAGCCTACCTACCTTCCTTCATTATTGAAGTTATGAATAGGGATGTGCCGATATGAGAAATTTCGCCGATAACCGATACCGATAATTTATCGGTAAAAAAATCAAATATCGGCACTACCAATATTGATGTTCATGCAACATAGTCAATTTACAATAGCGTGTACAGTGTCCCTAATTATTTAACCCATTTAGTATCCGCCCATTTGACAATAGATTCTTCACACAATACGTATCTGATCGGTACGTTCTCTAAGGCCAATCCTTCTTGAACTTCACTACGATAGTGGATAGAAACACGTTGAAGCAGCGGTCAGTGCTGAATTCAATGGGAGAGGCTGCACCTTCATCATTGTTGTCCGCGCAACCTGCATGCATTTGCCTCTGTGCTCGACAGAATTGAATATACAATGTCTCGTACATGGACTAAACTGTCATAATAGACTGCATCGATAAAGCAAATTCCAGACAATATCATAACGCTAATGATGGCACAGCAATTATGACATACATTAAAAAAAAGAAAAGATTGACGAGCACCAGCAAATTTTGCAAAAAGATTTTGCAAAAATATTTGATACATATTTGCACCATTGGTGGAAAGAGACATTAAAAGTATGACACAGGTATTGACGTAATGCATTCATATAACTCCATTCAAATAAGTAAGTATATCAGTACTGAATCTGTATTGCAAAAAGACAGGAGATCAAATTGAATGGTTTTGCAAACTCACTTGAATTCTTGTAGCTTCTGGAGTCTACATTTAGTTTCACTATCCAGCTAGCAGGAACAGCGGAGCATGCTTAGAAAACATTCAGTCAAAATGCAAGTCCAATATATTTTTGATTGTATAGCTTATCTGAATATGTGTATTGTGTATATTCATTATTGAAACTATTTGATTTTTCCTTCATTTGATATTTTAGATATTCGCTACATGTGATAAAAAATACCCATTTAAAAATGCAATTTTCAGTGACAGAAATATCGGTAAACTATCGGCATTTTTTATAGATATCGGGCGATAACCGATATGTTGCAAAAGCTGCCGATAATCGGCCGATATATCGGCACATCCCTAGTTATGAAGCATCTTATTATTACTAATCATGCAGTTCTTTCGCAACCCAAAACATGAGCTTTAAATTTAGTGATAAAGTTGCTGTCCGCCAGTAGGTTTTGAAATCCGGTGTAGCGTAACTATAGACCTACCTCAACAAAGTGCTGCCAATAATCGCACTTGCCAGCAATGGAGAAGATGTCCCAACTGGTAGATGACTTTTTTGTTGGTTTTGTTTTCTTTATGCTATTTCATGAGATTTTTGTATGAAATTATCACGCTTTGTAGTTCATAAATAAGATTTGAAATATACTTGTTATTGCATTACTTCCTATGTTCTGAGATGCTCAGTAGATTTTATGAGCAGATAGGTATTCTGATAAAGTTGGGTTTATGGATATACAAGTTTCGAGACGTGTTTCAATTAATTCTGAATCAAAGTGTTTAAATATGTCAAGTGTCCATACATCCCTTATATACTTACTTTGCTTTGGATGTTCCGAACTAACTCTTGCTCATTACAGCGGCTAGAAAATGTAATAAAAAAGCATTAAAAAATGTCCGAAATTGAATCTCTCTTGTCCGAAATTGAGAGTGAACAGGTGTAGTATGCTACTATAATGACGATTGTTTTTCGATTGCCTAGAACTTCCGAAATATTTACAATATATATGTAAAATATTCTTTCCAATTTACTTCTCATTGTCACGGCCGCACTTTGCCTCTGCTACGGCCGCAGGTTGCGCACCCCTGCTCTAGTGTCTTCGACCTTACGTTGTGCAGATGCCATCTTGAAATCGATACAATAAACTGTATTGATCGTTTTCGTAATAACAATCCAAGTTCTTCAGAACGAACATCTTTGAAGTAAGTAAGCGAAACTCCTAGTCCTTGCACTCGCCGTCAATTTATCTGTACTCGTCGCAAGTGTATTGTAGCTTTGGATCTTGATAGAGAAGAAATCTAATTGTTCAAAAGACAACTATGGTATGAATAACGACCCCTAACACTGGTAAAGATCGTATCCATTACCTCGCGCCACCATAGGTCAACCGCTACCTTGGCATCAGAGGCGACCGGCATCAATACGTAGGTGAAAGTGAACAGGTGCAACCGACAAGATTGTCAACGGGGGCTGGTAGATTAAAGAGGGTCCAATTCCCATCAGAAATAGTTCAAGGATCCAAGCATCAGAGATTTGATCATGACATTGACCCTTGTCAGACTTATGATCAAGTAGGCCTAGGAATCGAAGCCTTGATGGCCTTGAAGTATACACGCTGACTAAAACATTTCGCAAAATTTCGTCACTTTCACGTAAAATTTATTTGAAACTAGGCCATCAAATATCTTGTGAAAGGATTTTCTTCTTTCATAATCACATCTGAAATGGTTCTTAACCAACATGCACGTCTTCGTACATATGGTGAATCGCTGGAGATCAGCTTTGCTAGTCAAACGTGAACAGCAGATTACAGATCAAACAAAACATCTTCCTATTCGTAAACCAACAGTCAAGGACAAAGTTCAGTCGTACGTGCGTCGCCTCTCTAGGTTGGACCCAATCATGATCTTCCACTTTCTAAGCGAAGACTTGATGAAGGATGCCACTTCACCCTTCCAACCTTTGTCACATCCCGTCAATTGAAGATTTCAGAGGTATTTTTTTACAGTTCAGATTGAGAAAAGTAATCGATAGTCAAGACCGAGTAGATTTCCCATGAAAAGAGTGAAGTGGACAACCACCGATGATTGAATTTTTGGGACCAACTAATGAAAGAATCCCCACACGAGCTTCTAAACCATCGCAACAATCAGACATACATCAATATTCGCGAAAAAAGCGCTAAATCCAATGCCCGCAACACAAGCTAAAGAGTAATTAGCTCAAAAACAATCTGTGCTATGCAACACACCGTCATACATGTTGAATTTGAAAAGATAAAAGTGCTATTACACCTTCGCTTTTATCGACGAATCTCGTGATTTTCATCCAATTTTGATGGAAATTGCGACCATGGTCTAAACCTCCTCCAACCCCCCATCTACCAGGGGATCTTAATTTTTTCCCGAAAATACATATGGTTGCGGTTTTCACAATACTGATGACAAGATGCAAGAAAGCGGCTAACTGAACAATGCACCGGAGAAGTTACTAGATGAAACACATTTTCAGGGAAAATGGCAAATTTTGGAAAATATACAAAACTAGCATATTCACCTTGTTATGTGAAAAATTCCGGTTAATCGACGAATAATTTATTAAAGATGCACCTTTAACCTCTGGAGTCCCGATGACGTGCGGTGCATGTCATAATGGCACTTGCGTAAGTGTTCGACCATCAGCAGACAACATTGCCCCAACTACCCATGACGTGCACTGCACGCATCGCTGTATTATCTTCCCCTTGTTCACTCAGCGTCTGGAAAGTTGCAGATATGAGCGAATGACGTGCACTGCCCGTCATGGGTAGTTGGAGCAATGTAGCAGTTTTGGATTCGGGGCTCGAAGTTAATAAATTAGTCGTCGATTAACCGGAATTTTTCACAACGCATTCACCATCATATCATTACATATCTCCAAAACCAATGAAACTGATCAGCAACTTTCACATCTTAAATTCGGTTTCCGTAAAGCGGTGAGCCAAGCATTCCCACTTTCCCTTATATACCTGATAGCAGCAACGTGTATTTCTACTGCAATCAAAAATAAACGAAATGCTTCATAGTTTTGACTTAGGATATTCATCACTGTGCGGCGGGGTGAATTTAGACAGCTCTGAAATTGAATCAGATCTAAAGTTACTTGAAAGTAGAAAAATTACAAACAATTCATGTCAAAAGTTGCATTTGGGTCAGTGTAACTCGTGACCCAAGACTGAGGGCTGGGAAAATTGATTTGAGATTTTGAAAACTTCGACGACAGTATCCTACAGAATATTTATTCCAAGACCTGCCAATAATCATTACTATCAAGGGAAATTGTTCTTTATAAGTAAGCCGGGGATGGGGTGACTTTTAGCACGAAGTAGATCAATGCTTTATGAAAATATCGACACCTTATTGAAGAACAAATAACACACATGCTTCATTGTGTACTACAAATGTGAGTTCGGAATATTCAGTCATTTATATCATCATGCTTTCTTTTGATCTCGTGCTCAACGTTGCCGAATTGGAAAAGTGATCAGTTTCTCTGAGCAAATTTCAATGACCTATTTCGAAGAATTTCAACCATTCCGGGAGCTTAATTCTTGCACCTTGTATGTACACGTCTGAATGCAAGCCTTGAGGATTATCGGATTATCTGTGTGCATCTAGCCCGACTCTTATTTGAATTTTTGAAAATGTATTGATTCCAGCAATAGCTGACTGTTCACATTACGTTCTTAACATCAACATTACTCCATTACCTTGACTTACTCTCAGTTCAGTTATTCAATTCCGACTAATTCGGTCTAAACTGGATGTCAGGGCTTGATAGTGACCGTGACAGAAAAGGAAAATTTCATAAGGTCCGAAGAAGATAACGTGATATGATTGACCAATCGAAAAAATCAGGAAATCAATTTTCGAACGGGCCTAGTGTAAACAGTCATTACTACATTAGAAGTAGAACCATTTTTTTGGGATATTCACATTGCCTGGTTCGATTATAAGCAAAAAATGAAGGGGAGCAAAATGAAAACAAAAGCAACGCGCTGTATATGCAGCCCATATAATCTGCGTGTATATTGATTACCGAAATCAACACAAAAAATCAGGATTTTCTGATAAATCAGGACAAATCCCTCCCTGATTAGTGAATGCCTGTTGTCTTGATGGAAGACAAAATTGATGCTTTATGGTTTCAGTTAATACAGTGAAGTGGTTGACTTACCTACTGTTCTAAGTCACCCCATTTCGACGATTGCCGGTGGGGGTGACTAAGGACAGGCACTTTACAATACTCTGAATAATTATTTTGGCAAGTGAAATTGATTCAAAACATCATTAAAGTTATCGTTTAGTGCACTACACTGAGATTACATATTTCATTACTGTGGTAAATGTAGGTACTATTTTTTAAATTCAATTTTAGATTGTTGGGAACTGTGAATTAAAATCAATTATTTGGTGATAAATGAAATATTTCAAGAATCTCAAATGCCATGAAATTTTAGCTTGTGCTTCATTCTATCATTCCACAATGATTGATCGCTCAAAATCCGTTTGAACGTGACTGTTTTTGTGCAATGCGCAGAATTCCTGTGCTAAGTCACCCCACTAACGGTACCAAAATATATCAAGTAGTTCACAGACTTCCTGAACATCTTTAAGAAAAACAACTGATAAAAATTAAAGGTATGCATGCTAATGATGATTGAAAATAGGTTTGGAAGAGTATTTGTTGCAAATTTAGTCGTACAAAAAGTTGGTCAATATACTTCGGACTATTTGCACCATAGCCATTATCAAGAAATTCCTGATAAATTAGATGGTTCAGAATCAGAAGTATTGTATAATGCCTGTCCATAGCCACCCCACTGATATTGGGGTGAATTTGATCAGCAGAAAAGCCAACACAACTGTACTTAAATAACTAAAAACAAGGCAACTACTTCGTCTTCCATCAACACATCAGGCCTTCATTAATGTGTTTAAGACATTCTTTGTTCCAGTAAAATTGAGACGTAGCTATTCATACCAGCAAAATGCTCCTATCTGATTCTCTACTAACAAGTACGACGATCAAAAAATATAATATCACATTGCTGAACATTCCAGTGACTCACTTTTGTACCACACGATGAAATGCGTGTCTCATGTTGGTTTTTTCATAATCTGTTCTATCTGATCAAGTGTCCTGTCACCCCATGTCGTGGTGACTTCAGACAGTCGGGGTTTTTAGAAAAAAATACTGCAAGAAATGCATGGCAATTCTTCGCGAACATAGTGCCAATGCATGTCATACAACTTTTGAAATCAATTGTTTATACTTTTTCTACTTCAAAAAAATGAGGTAAGCTTCCAGGTTAACTGTCCAGTTACCCCACCTATAATGAAAACTACAACCGGCTTGGCAGATCTTGGCGTGAAGTCTTCACTCATGCGATAGAGTGAAATGAATGTCATGATAAGGTCCTACTGTGTTTGCAAATATAAGGATAGCTGTCTGCATGTTCAGGTAATAAAAACAATTGTGTGAACATGTGCTTTTTTGCACATCATTCACGTTACCACAAGTTGCATTAAATTCGCCATTATAATGCCTCAGTGTCAGATGCGCCATTGGTCCTTTAACAGTGATTCCTGGCTTCACATTCTAATGAAGGCCATTTTCAATTGCAAATTTTGGTGCATGATGGCATAGATAGCCGGTCAGCAGCGGTTAAGGATGAAAATGTGGAAATAAGTGGTGAGGGTGCGGCAGCGGAAGTGAATTTCAAATAGACCAATAATAGAAGAAATAAGTGCATCAGGATTTCCGCGTAAAATTCTCATCTATGCATATCAAGTCGCGGATGAATTTGTCACCATGCGTCCTGTAGCCTATTGGGTAAAAAATGTCACTAGCCAGTACTGCCTGTAAAACACATGTTGCGAACTTACATCCAAATGGATACTTAAACCGATTTTAAGCCAAGCAATCGACACCTAGATGTGAAGCATCTGTTATACATAGCAACCGACAAAATCTCATTCAAAACAGTGATTTAGAAGGAGTACAAACCGTAGGCGTGACGTACATTCTCCAACTGATCGTGAAACGAAAGCGGATGCTGAAGTCTGCTTAGTTTAGTCAAACACAATAATCTACAAAAAATCTTCGGCTGGAAGACGCTCCAGCGCAATCTTGATTTTTGACATTTCTTCGACATTCATGATCGCATTTGTTCCCAGGTAGTGAAAAGAACAGTCAGAACGTTCGAAATCATGCATTATTCAGTAGCTCAAAAGACTTCACCATGGAAATTTGGCACTCGGTGATTGTAAGTGACAATTGAAGCATTTCGTGTATAATGCGTCCTGGATGTGCGATTCCCTGCCAATCGCTTTCAGCGGCTGATAGTGAAAAAATGACAGGTGGCCCAATGCTGTCAACTCATCTATGTACAAAGATGTGTGTCTACTTTGTGAATATTTGTGTATACTCCATAGACATCGAACATTAATGATTAATGTTCGATGTCTATGGTATACTCAATGGGCTCTGTGTTCTCGACTATTGTAATTTTTCTCGTTGAAGTTGATGAGTTGCTGCTGGTTTGGACAATATAATTTGCAATTTCATGGCCAATGACCATCCGTTTTCGGTCATGGACATCGGTTTGATAGCATTGTGTCCGTTGTGTCTATGGTATAGTGCAAACATAAGTGCAAAGACATGTTGTGAATGTCTACGAACATAGCTATGTTGCCTAAACTGTGGGAACTTTGATTGTCTGACGATGGCCCATTGCCAACACCGATGTCTATGGCCAACACCCATGACATCCAATGCATCTTTGGATGTCTGTCTGTTATGTAGCCACCACTTTGTCAGGAACTGTGCAGCATAGAGTGCTGTGCAGTGCGCAATCTAGATAATATGTGGATCCTCGGTTATTGTACGCTTCTGCATTTTGTTTCTTGTCAAGATTTATGCAAAGGAATCCTCAACATCTTCGACTCAATGACATGATTCGATCATGACCAATCTGAGCAGCTTAAGTTGCCATTAGCAAACACCTGTTGTCGATTCTAGTACACACGAACGTATAATCAAAGCAAAACATTGCATTGCTGTTCCACGCTACCTGTCTAAATGCTATGATAGAACTTCGATAGGAATTTTCATTTGCATTTTGCATTTTCTTTTCATTTGTTTAACCTATTCAGTTATGGCAAGCTTAAGAATATTTAAGTTTGAACAATTGTTCAGCTGTAGCAATTGTCACACTGCTAGTGGCTAAATCCAGCTTTGTAGCAAGAAAAGGCCCCTGTTCTTTTTGAGAAGTACTAAATAGAAATTTCTTCATAATTGTTGTTCATACTGTTGACTGATACTGTTGACTGTCATACTGATTCATAACTGTTGTTGTGTGGGGGTCCTTATTGTCAACTCGTTCGTAACCTTGATAAATCAAGCGAAGACTCAGATTGAGATGGCAAGCTTTTCAGTTGCATGATTTTCAATTCCCTATTTACTATGGTGAAGATAGTAAATTAGTGAATAGTGTTTAATTTAAAAAATAAAAAATTGTCGCTATTAGAACATCAGTCTGATATGAGATGTTTTTCTTAATTAGAACTTCACGTTTTTGTTGATGAGTTTTGTTGTTGCTAGTTGTTTTTGTTGGTTTGCTTTGGCTATTAGTCACCACAACTTTCGATCAGTTTTACTCTATTTCTTAGTTTATATTTCTTAATTTTAGGTTCCTCGAAAGATGCGATTGTTTTTTTGATGTGTGTTTTATGAATTATGCATCACGAATTATCAACTGCCTGCAAGTGTCTTACAGCAATCAATCAGTAGTAAGAAGAGCCATGAAATGTATGAAAAAAATGTAGGGACTTCCTGGGACTGCATGCAGAGTAGATACAGTATTTGCGAACGCCTATATTTGAATATGCATGTGTCAAAATTGTTGTGTGTAAAAATTGTAATGGATGTGACACTTAAATCAGTTATCATCTAGCTGCCACTCAAACATAGGGCCCACTTAAAAGGTGCGGCGAAACAGTAGTTTTTTTAGTTTCTACAATTTTTTTCGTTGTTGATTGTTTATTCATAATTGTAGAATTACTGGCATGCCTACGTATGTATGCTACATGAGTTTTTTGATTGTCTTGTATAGCTGATGTTATATCATGGCAATTTCGTAAGGTATAATCATAAAAGTAAGACCAATGAATTTATTCGTACATTTACAATTAATCAAATAGCTATAATAACCATTTAAAATACATGCAAGTCTGAAAGTTCATTCTTATGAGTGGCTGCCCGTAAAACAAGTGGTCAAAATCATTAAGTGAATTGATGCATTTAAACAATTGAGGAAAATGACACTTTCATTATAAAAATCACAGAGTGGATATGACATATCCCTCCTCTTTCTACAAAAGAATCAGTGTTCATTTTTTTATTAACAACTATGGAGTTCATCAGTTAATCATCAGCATGTGTGTGTAGCACTAACCACAAAAAGTTTATAAGAATACAATCCATTTATGAGTTTGATTTGGAGTAAAAGACATGTGTTAGACATGAGAAGTCATTGGTAATCATTAGTCACATATCGTTGCAAGTTGTAGTCTCTGAAATGGATTGGTTTTCTTCCTTCTCTTCTTGCTTTCCGTATAGTTGGTCTTGATACCAGTTCACTCGGTCCTCTTCCCACCGATTCACTAATTTTGACTGATATTAGCTACATTGTCATCACGTACAGAGTCCACTGACATATCACTCATTGGAGATTCAGGAAATTCAGAAAGTTCGAAGTTCCTGGTTGGAATATTCTCATGAGAACATGAATTTGTATGTAAAGTATGTTTAGTCAAATTTTGAGGCAATTTGTGCCTACTACAAGTTACTTGGTTTGAGTCATCACCAGTCCGCGGCATTGACACGTGTGGTGACTGTACCTTATGTTTTATATTTCTCGTGTTCTAGGCAAAGCCATCACTCAACACAAAAGTAAACGGTCCAACTCCATCTTGCTTGACAAGTTGATTTGTCTTTCCGTGTTTGGTGATAACAAAAATACCCTCAGAGAGATTGTGCTCTCATTTTGGACGTCGTCTTTTGCTTGCGTATTTTGCACTATAGTCCGGGAGCTAGCGTGAAGTTGTGCAGGGAACGAGGTAGTACATAAAACTTTCACATAGCATAGTACACCTCTAACCTACTGCAAAACTTCGCGTCTGCCGGATCAGATCATTTGCTTTTCAGAAATAGAGATGATAACACAATCCTATGTATTTCCAGTGGTAAAATTGTGACATTTAAGGTGTTGACTCCATTTTTTCGAATTTTTGCTCACAAAAGTTACACAAATTGGTATTTTGTTGAATTGGTTATTATAGAAATCATCTACAGATAATGATCTTTCAAATGAGTTATCATTCAGTGACAGAGGATGAAGTAAAGTGTACAAACAGACACTTTTCGTTGGTGTAACTGCAAATTTTAACATTGAAATTTTAGGAAAATTGTTGATATACTTAAACGAAAAGTGTCTATGTGAAAGTTTTATGTACTACCTCGTTCCCTGCACAACTTCACGCTAGCTCCCGGACTATACGTTCTGATGTGGAAGACAACAAATTCTTGATGTCAGTAGATATATGATCATCGGCAGAAATCATTCACAAATTTGTTCTCATATAACAAGTAAATAAAATCTCAGTTGGTGATTTCTCAGTTGAGCTGTGTTTAGTACAATTATAGCTTTTTAAATGCAGATTCAGCTTTTCTTGTAACATATCATCATTTACAAATTCAGTGTTTTCAAGGACTTTTGATTGATTTTTGTTCGTTCTTTCTACTACACCGTTACTTTGTGCGCTCAAAATTGACAACACCATGACTATGCAAGAAACTTTCAAATTCGTGAGAAATGAATCGTCTGTTAGTAAAATCATGCAATTTCCAAACTTAAAAAATATGTTACTCAGAAAATGAATAATTTTCTTTGATGTTACGGTTGTGTTGCACAAGCAGTAGAAAATTTTGAATAGCTGTCAATCAATGCCACAATGTGAATAGTTCTGTTTGAAGAATCTAAAACTGGTCCCTTTATACCAATAGATAGTTGATGCCACATCTTATGAACTGTAGTTTAATAGTTATTGAAAAGCCAAAAACAATCTCTTTGTGCATATTGCTTACGTCACAGCCTCACTCTTAGACATAACTTGAGAGACTGACTAGTCCCACTACAAATCTGTTCAAGAGAGTTCAAAAATCATATTGACAAGCAACAGATCATTTACAAAAGGTTTAAAATTCGTCTTGAAATTGATGTGAAGTTACAAAGATATCTTATCTAAGAAATCTACAAATTCGCGTTATATCATAGCATTACCTAGAAATCTATTACTTGAATGTCTGAAAAAAGCAAAAGATATCCTATAAGCATAGCACTAAACTTCTTTCAGCTATCATTACGTGGGCTATGTTAAAAATACAATGCCGTCAGTCTTACTTAGCTTGTTAAATCAATAAACTTGGATTTACCGTCATAAAAGTACAACTCGTAAGTCACCAAAAAACTAGTTTAGATAACCAAATTAAATCATCAATTTTCACTTCTGCACTATCCCTGATATGAGGATCATGAAACCACTCGTATAGAAAAGTCACAATACAAAGTCGCGTGGATAACTCAGAAGAAGCTGTGATTTCGTTGGTCTTTCAGAAATTATTGTCTCTGATACAGTCTGTTCATCTCCATGAGAAGATAAACAAGGTTTCATTTCTCCGACACTATCAGATTACAATTCCGGGAAAACTTCAACTCCATCAAGTGTCGATTTGCTAGTGTTGTGCATTGAGCCAGGTGCTTTCCTTACGTCTGCAACATGTCGAGAAATGAATCCTGTCAACTTCTACTGTCACTTCGCTTGTGATGCTAGTCACTTTTCCAATGTCCCACTGCGTCGTGCACCTCGCATTTGGCGGATTCACGAAGACGAAGTCTCCTACTTCAAAGAAATCAGAATTTGAGACGTCACAATAGTCATATGGTTAAAGGATTCCGCCAACCATAAGTCGGAGAGAGGTTGTTTTTTTTTGTCTAGCCAAGTTGTGATAATAGACCGTGTCGAGTAAATCTTCTTGCGTTCACGCTGTCATTCGCTTAATTGTTCTGTGGTTGCGCTCGACAAAACCATTTCCTGAAGGTTTGAATCTATACAATATTTGCAATTACCAAAAGTCAGTAGATCGCTTGAATTGTTCGGAGCGAAAAAAGTCGCATTGTCCAATAATAATTGGTTTTGGTGAACCTCTCTCTCTAAAAATTTGAAGAATTTCTAGGGCCCTGCGAGCACTTGAAAATTTTGAGTCGAGTACTCGACTCGACTCGACATTTTGTTACACCGTTCGAGTACTCGAGCGATTCGACGAATACTTGAACGATGATGAGTATTCGAATCGAGTTGGCGAACATGCGTAAAAATATACCGTGTTTGCATAGCTTTCTTATTTCAATTACAATGAATTTCTTTAGCGACTTACTACTTTAGCGTTTTTATTCATCATTAATTATTCCTATCTCAATCTCTCTCCGTGGGTTCACCGTGTCACGCGGGAATCCATTGAATGAGTGAATTTCTCTCATTTTATCTCCACGATGATGAATTTCAGAGCAATGGAGGATTTTCTCCACGGCTAGCCTGAGTTCCCGAATTGCCAGACGAGGCTGCTCAACCTGTGAATCCCAATGTTATGTACCCAATTTCAGTACCTCCTTATTTTTCACTGGACCACGTGACTAATTGATTAAACCTCAAGAAGAACCACTTTGCCACTGGTATTCGCTTACATACATCTTTCACTTCATAACTAGTCGACATAACATGCATCTTCGACTTCATTTATCTGTTAGTCAATAGCACCGCTGTCAGTCCTTGAATTCAACTCACATTAAAAATCATAATGCTGTCTATAAAAATACTGTACTGTGCTATAAAAAATTTCTCATTAAAAATCATAGTAGGTCACATCATAATGCTGTCATAGTACTGTGCTATAAAAATTTCTCGAAGTCAAACGACTTTTCACTAGTCAATCATTCAAAAGTCATTTCGACTTTTTAGGGGATAAGTTTGGTGACGTAGTGAATGTGATTGGTCTTATACAATGTATATAAAGCTAATTGAAAAACGACAAACTGTTATGCAGATTTCATGAGGAAAAGGGTCGTAATTCGTCCATTCCCTTTTCCGCTGATTTTTGTGTGCCACCTTTCTTACATGCTTTCTTTGGCGGACATCCATCAGTAGGACTCCCTTCATATTATAAAAAAACGTACCCAATATCAAAAATCTCTTAGTTTTATATACCCGGAAGGCCTTAGACATATGAGTGTTGCATGTATAGACATCTCTGTTGCACATAAGGTATAACATTATCCGTTTCATTTGTCTGTAGAAATTCCTTAGCACGCTGTTGACTATTTAAGTGACTCATCAGTCATCTCATATGCTACTATTCGAATCAATGGATCCTCCTGGTGACTCAGGGTCTAACCCTCAAATCTGGGGAAGAAGTGGCAATAAACGAGAAGTAAGTACGAGTAAGGTGACGTAGACGTTGCTACTTAGCACATGTGCTCTACTAGTAATCCCTGCCATGTATTCAGAATAGTGGCACACTTGCTTAATAAGTATTGTATAATATGCCTACAAGGCAAATTATGTACAATGCTTAAACAAAAGGTTTTAAAAAATCGATTGCAAAAACAAATGATTGCATACATGGAATTTTTTAAATTTGTATAATGTATGTCGAATGTCCATAATTACATAGTATACTTAACAAAGGATAACCCACTGACTCGATCAACGATGTGTGTCGCCATATACCTTACTTTCTTATTCTCTTTATTGCTTTTATTAGCCTAAGTAGGCCTAAACACATTTTTGCATCTTAATATCCATAAAATTTTGCCGAGTACGGGTAAGTACGAGTAAGGTGACGTAGACGTTGCTACTTAGCCCATGCGCTCTACTAGTAATCCCTGCCATGTATTCCGAATAGTGGCACACTTGCTTAATAAGCATTGCATAATATGCCTACAAGGCAAAATATATACAATGCTTAAACAAAAGGTTTTAGAAAATCGATTGCAATGTGTTTTAACGGCCAAAATGGTGTTGCTCATGAATTCGTCCTATTTCTGAAAGTGATATTGTAGTCGGCGAAATAGATGTAGAGCATCTATTTCTCAACATTTTCTTGGTACTTTGGTAAGAACATCTGCTTGCTTTCCAAGGATTTCACTCACTTGATGGTAACGTTCAATGAGTACTCATAAATGATATCTTTGATTAGAGACAAACGCCTGAGAACCAGTGCTTCACCGAGTCCTTTGGTTTTTAATCGTTTATCCCCACATGCGATTTATGTAGCCCACTATTTCACTGTATATGATTCTGATCAATTATATTTCTTTCAATGACCATTTAATGCAAATATTCAAAACCTTAATAATAACCTCCAACTCACTCAAGTTAATATCTCGCATTTTCTGAATTGAGTAAGAGTCAGATTTAGATTTAGGTCATGTTCTCCCTTCTTTTTCCCATGCACTAAAATGTCATCCAGATGACTGACTGTATTCGTACAGTGTTTCAAAATGTTAAATATGACTTTCATGTATGCTGAAGGTGCGTTAGCAAGTCTAAAAGGCAATCTTTTGTATCGCAATTGTTCGACGTGAGATGTAAATGCTGTCAAATTCCTGGAATCTTCTCTTATCTCTAATTGATGATAAACAGATTTCAGATATAATTTAGAAAACATCCTTGAACCTGATAATCTAGCGAAAATTTCATCTGCTGTCGGTAGTGAACGCTGATCAACCACTATGTACTTATTTATTTTCTTATAATCCACACTAAGTCGTGTTTAATTTCCAGATTTTGGTACTACTAGTATGGGTGAAAGATAAGGAGATGAATTAATTTCTTCGATGATATAATCGGTTAAAAGTTTGCTTATATATTTCTTTCTCTATAGCTGCCTCAAGAGCGAAATGTGCGCGTCTTGGTTTCTGTATGAGAGAAGAACGTGCATTCTCTATCATAGAGCTGAAATCCTTTCATCTTTGGGAGTAAAGTACTTGCATCAAATGTTTCAATCTTTTGAACTGAATATGACGGAGCATGATTAGATCTGCAGCACTTATCATTCAAGACTGTCTGTACTTTTGTTTCAGAATTATCAATCCTGTTTTTGGACAATATCTCTACTCGGTATATCAATTCTTTGAATTGAATAAGTCACAAGATCTCTTTCATCAGATCTACCCGTAATTGTTAAATTCAATTTTGCGATGGTGTTTGCCCCTAACACCGCATCGTTTTGACACACCAAAAAATCAAGATACGCTTGTTTATCATTAAAAATAATTTTTGCAAAATTCCTTAAACTTGAATTTCCGATTGATCATAAGTTCTCGCATTACGAAATGGTGTGATTTCTTTATGAAAATGCTGTCTGTAAAGTTTTGAGGGTAAAATGCACAGATCTGAGCCAGTGTCAACTGAAAATCTTTGATATACAGTGCGACTTTGACCTGTTTCCAAACTCACATAAATGTAGGACGTTTCAACCGGTACATTAGGAAAATACTTGCTGTCTCGCTGCAACTGTGTTGCGCGAATATTCAAACTTTTATAAGTACGATCAACAGAATTTGAATGCTTAACAAAACAAAGTGAAGAATAATGTCCGGTCATTCTGCATATGCTACAGGTTGCGCTTCGTGTTGGGCAATTAGAATCAGATGCCATTTTTGCATTTGAACCGCACCTACAGTAGTTCTGTTTGTCAGAATTTTGAGGTTCATTGTTAGAATTTTTGCTCTGGTTTAACTGAGAATTTGGCTTTGATTTGTGAGAAATCTCAGCCGTCATGAAGAAAGAATTTTATGAGTTGACAGAGTTGCAAATGGTCGTCTTATTTCAGTTCCGCACCGACGGATTTGGGTACAGTAGTTAAAAATTTGCTTATCAAAATTTTTTCACGGATTTCTCTACTAGAATTAGATTGAGAAGAGTTTTCGTGTAGCATCTGTAATCGTGATGCGTATTCGTCTTATGTTCCAGTCATAAGCAACATTCATAAATTCAATTCTGTGCAAGACTTTGTCTTGTGTCGAACACCGTGTTTTAAGAAATTTCACAGTTTCGTCGTAGTCATCAGCTTTTTGCAAAATTGGTAGCTACTGATTAAAAAATTGCGATATCCAAATTCGCTAGAAAAAAGTTCGTTTTATCCTCGTCAGCAATTTTAGACATTTTTGAAATCATTTCTAATTTCTTTAGCCATATTGAGAAATCACACTGACGTAAGAATATTTCAGTTTTCTTAATTGCACTAACCATAATGAAATTCGAAAATTTACTTGCTTTAGTTTTGAGTGCAAACTTTTATGAAACAAAATGTTACTCATCCGACTTTTTGTAAAATCTGTAATTGAAATCCTTGTAATTGTAATTCGTAAGTGAAATCCGTGTAATAAATTAATATATCAGCATAGATTCCTGTTTAACTCGTCGCCATATGTTATATCCTGGTAATTTCGTAATTTAAAATCATCACAGTAAGACCAAGGAAATAATTCGTACATTGCCATCTAAAATTTATGCAATTCTGAAAGTTAATTCTGAAGAGCGGTTGCCTGACGTAAAACAAATGTCTAAAATCACTAAGTAAATTGATGCATAAACAAAAGTAGAAAATGATATTTTCATTATAAAAATCACAGAGTGTATATGACAACTGCTATGTATTATTCGACTATTTACAAGTTGTAAGATACTGTTCAAGGTGTACCAAAATAATTTTGGGCTAGAGACATTGAAATATTGCTCCATTTTCAACACAAAGTTGTTCTCGAACCAATCAAATACCAATGATGGTGAAAAATAACGATATTTATATGCCGGTATAACTGACATTTTGACATATACACGCTTATACGTGGGTTGATCGGAAAGTTCCCGGACTGATGATGTATTTTTTCGTGCGCTACATGTGTATCAAAACAAGAGATGTATTCCAGAAATGATAAATGTATTAAGAATTTCAAAATAATTGCATTACTCAGTATCATCAAATAAATTCGAGTTATCGCCTTCGAAGAACTCGTTGCGTGCACGAATGCAGCGATTCCAGCGGCGCTCCAATTCCTCGAAAGTTTCGTTTGAAGAACTCCGGCTTAAAGCTTCTGAAAACACCGTCTGTCTCTGTTTGAATTTCTTAATCAGTCTGGAAACGACGTCCTCTTAACCGCAGTTTCAGTTTTGGGAACAAAGAACTGACATGGGTCGATGTCAGGGGAGTACGGCGGATGTGGAACGATGGTCATTCCGTGATCGGTCAAAAATTGGGTTGTTTTCAAGGAGGCATGCGCAGGTGCGTTTTCGTGGTGGAGCAGTCAATTGCGGTTCTTCCATAAGTCCAGGGGCAAGCGACACGAAACGCCGTTAGTCAAAGCGTTATTAGTGAGAACCAGATGACTCAGTAATAGACGCCACACTTTCAGCGACTAGAAACATCTGTTAGCTAGAATGTTTATTAGCGAATGCCAGCAAAGGTGGCACTCGGATATCTATGTAGGATTTCCCATAAAATTGTTGTTCGCTTTTATTAGATCTAGCGTTATCGTAACAACGCCTGCAGCAACCAATCAAATCGTGTATCAGCCATTCAATTCAGTCGTTGAGACAAGCCACAGTATAATATTAAGTCTATGTTGACACGAAGCAAGGAGGCAAACATGGCGAAGAGGCAGCGGAAGAAGGAATACGCGTCCGTAGAAGTAACACAATTAATTGAAAAATTCATTGAAAATCCTCATCCCGCTGTTCTTCGATTGGATTGATTCGGGGTTTAAACAATCTCATTTTGCTTGCTGCGGCGTCGAATTGCACTCTCCACATGCTGTAAAAATAGTGTGTGGCGTCTCCAAATGTCTACGCACTTTTATTCGATTAGACAGTGTTCACTTAGACAAGTTACATTGGTCGAACACGTCTTTTTAGTGACGTCATGAGGGAATATGACAATGCCTGATACATTGCAGGGATAGGCTAAATCACATCGCATCTATTCCAAGTCGATAACGTCAACGTAAACCTTTCCTTGAACATCAAAATAGCTTTCTTGCATTTCGTCTTCCACATTGAGAGACAAGTGAATGTGCATTGCTTAGGCACTACTGACACGCTTGTAAATAATTCAGTAAGCGTCCTTTCATCTAGGCTATTTCATATCACTGTAGTTAGACATACAGTAGATCCACGTAATAAATCGCTTAGGTAGCGTATGCGGAGTCCCTTGTTTTTTTGGTAAATGGTGAAACACATATTGACATTTCTTTATGAGATTATTCTAAGCTTCTATATGTGTTTCAAGACAAAATAAACGACTAACAGAATCACTAAAGGTGCCTCTCATACCCGTTAAGAAATTCGCTAACGGCGTGCTACACTTTTCCCTAACAGTCGTTCGAGACGCTGACATTCTATTAAGCTAATACCCGGTCACGCTAGCAGATTTCTGTGTCGCTGACTTTCCTGTTACACCAATAGCCGATTCCCTAACAGAATTTTGAGTCGTCGACTTCAGGGTATTAGGGATCACTAATAACCTGTCAGCACTAACAGCGTTTCGTGTCGCCTGCCCCAGGTCTCTTCCTTCTAACTGCCTCTCTTAATCGCCGTAAGACGTCACAGTAAAAACCCGAGTTCACTGTCCGCACCCGGTCAACAAATTCACGATGAACGATGTCCTTCTGGTCAAAGAAAACAATCAACATTGTCTTTGTTGCACTGCGAAATTGTCGTCTTTTTGAGGTCTCGGAGATTAAGGACTCTTCCACTGGGATGACTGCTGTTTCGTTTCAGGATCATACCCGTAAATCCAACTCTCGTCGGCTATGATCACTCGCGACATGAAAGTTGGATCACCATTGACATGGTCCAGGAGTTCCTCGACCACATCCACCCGTCTTTGTTTCTTGCCAGTGGTCAAGATTCGAGGAACGAATTTGACAGCCACTCTTCGCATATCCAGGTCACTGGTCAAGATTTCCTGACAAACTCCATAACAAATTCCTACCATCTCCGAAAGTTGGCGAATAGTATGACGGCGGTCCTCAAGAATGAGTTGTCGAACTTCGTTGACATCGTCGGTCTGCCTGAGCTCTCGTCATCTTCAACAGACTCCTTGCCGTTTTTGAACAGCGAATGCCACTCGAAGACGGATTACGAGAAAGACAATCTGAGCCGTAGGCCTGATGAAGCATGTCAAGAGTTTCGGTAGCTGTCTTGTTCAACTTAACGCAAAGTTTGATGCATGTTCACTGTTCTGTTTTATCTGTCATGCTGACCATCGCCGAGGTTGCAAATGATCAATTTATTATACCTTGCTGTCAACGTGAAGATGACATCAAATCACGAAATCGATTTTCCTACACTTCAAGCATACTGAATAGATATGTATGAAGAAAGCAATAGCTATCGAAGTCAGTAGCATAGACATAGCAGGCGGAGTCCAGGAACTTTCCGATCAACCCACGTATACATGTGCACACTCAATTTCAATTTAAGAATATAATTCAAGCACAATGGAAGATAGATCTTGTAAATATTTTGTAAAATGCATCAACATTTGATAAAACTCGATGAACTGATGTTGAGTCAGATGAAGCAAAGTAAGTCTACGCATGTAAGGGAAAGTCATGGTCTTTTGAGTTTATGCCACGACAAGCCTTCCTCCCTTGAGAGACCAGGCAATAACAACCATCAGCTTAGGTGCCCTTAAACACTGTTTGAAGTTGTAAAAACTGAAGGTTGAAAAATTCTGATTCCAATTTTGTGTGGGAGGCATGGGTCACCTACGAAATTTTCGATGTTTGATTAATAAATGCATTTTTCAGTGCAGTGTTTGGTATGCTTCTAAGCAAATAATAAGAATAATAATGCAAATAAAAAGATATTCAAGAATTTTGCAATTGCAATATGTTACACCTTGAATTGATTGAAAAAGCGTGTTGATTCCCTGTACTAAAAAATCACTACGAAGGAAAAACAGTCAATTTTGTATAGATACTATTACTTTATGTGAAAAAACACAAGCTTGTAACTCGCATTGTGTGTCATAAATGCCTGTCACGCATAAGGCGCCAAAGCTATAAGGCTTTGACAAACTAAGACATCCACACAGGATTGGCATCATATGTAGGCCTATAACTTTGACACTCTTCATTGTTGTGCAATGGAGGTGGAGGTCTCAAATCTTTTTTAAGATTTAAGACTTCCATTGAACAACAAAGAAGAGTGTCGAAGTTATCAACATCTGATTTTCTGATTTCTATTCTACGTGGTGCGTTCGAAAACTCGTGGACTCGAAAAGAAAACAATAAGATATCAAGTCTCGCTTTACTTTGTTTGACAGTATGAGAGTCTAGATACAAATTAACCTAGTTTTAGTCAGATGTTTTGACCTCAGTAACTGTGCGATCGATTTCAGTGTAATGCACCCAAATTTGGACATTGATGAGTGGCATGGACATTCATTTATTTCCATCCAATATGACGATCTCAAAGGTTGAATTCCGAGCAATAGCGCGATTCTTGAGAAGGAAGGGACGAACTGGCGCTGAGATTGTTGGTGAGCTACGTGATGTGTATGGAGAAGAATTAAGCTCATCTAAGAGTTTCGTTTACAATTGGATGCGAGAATTTGCTGGAGGCCGAACATCAGTTTTCGATGAAAAATGCGGAGGGCGACCAATGACATCGGAGACAACAAGGAACAAGATATCTCTACAACCATATAAGACAACAGAAAAATCACTTTTCGAGAATTATCGACATCGGCTTGGATTCGTGTAGTCGAGTCCTCAAGTCATTAGGCGTTCGGAAACTGTCTTCAAGATTTGTTCCGCGATTTTTGACAAGAGAAATGATGGATCACCGTTTGGAGTGCCGTGAGGTATTTTTAAGATTATTACAGTGTCATGGAGACGACTTCAAGCTCAGCATTCTCACCGAAGACGAGACTGCGCTAAACCTTCTCATATCAGAAAGCAAAAGAGAAAGCAAAGAGTGGACATTTCCGGATGAGAAGCTCTCAAGGAAGACGCGATCTGGATCGACTCATGGGCGGTCTTTCATGCTGACCTTGTTTTGGGACAGCCAAGGTGTCGAACTTATGGACTTCGGGGACAGAGACGTGAAGATCAATGCTGACTATTATGTTGACTTCTACAGAAATTTCGCCACACTCGTCGAAAATTTCGGAATCTGCCGCACTGGATTCTCCACGACAATGCACCAATTCATTCCGCTGCGAAAACAAGGCTTGCATTGCAGGACTTCGGATTTGAAACATTGATGCACCCACCATACAGCCCCGTCGGACTTCTTTCTTTTTCGGCACTTGCGTGGTCAGCACTTTCAAACAAAAGATGCTGTGAGACTATCTGTTCAAGAATATTTTAACGGATTGTCACACGAACACTTTCGCGCGGCCTTCGATGAACTCGTGGCCGGGTGCAGAAGTGCATTGGCTGTCAAGGTCGCTATATTGAAAAAAAGTAAGAAATTCCACATGTATGAGTGCTAGTATGACCATTGCTTGTAAACTGACATGAAACATTGACTGGAATATAAAAATTTCTATTCGAGTCCACGAAGTTTTCGAACGCACCACGTATATGCTTTATATGTCCGTGGAAATTTCTATATTTTGAACTGTACTAAACTGGCATGATATCATCCTTTTTAAGTGAACAGGCCAGACCGTCTTACCTGTGAAAATTTTTATTATAAAAGACCATCATCAGCAGCTTGGCTTATAATTCCATCTTAATAGATGACTTCTGAATAATGCTGCTTGTAGAGAAATATATTTTTCTACTAAATTAGCGCCCTTTCCGATATCGAATATGATAAATGCAGTAATGTGCGAAGACAATGCACTAACTTTGAGCGCATGGGCATCTAAAGAACATCAAATTCCGATTTTGCGCATCTCATACCAATCGATGGCACCGAGCGCAACTGATAAAAAATCAGTCGGGGGTCGAGACACGAGACTTCTTCCAGGGCACCCAGAGGTTTCCTCATTCATAAAAAATCAGGGTGGCATTGGGGCTACCTTCATGTAACCGATTGCCCTGGAGTTTTTTCTAAAAGAGAACAGTCATATTTACTTGAAAATGAATTTGTCATTTTCATGGACATTGCTTCAGAGACAGACTTCAGATAAATCAGCTTATGCGATATCTAATCGAACGAAAGGCGAATCACACTATAGCATCAATCATGCTTGACATTCAATGTTATTTAGATTTATTCAAATTGTCCGATTATTTGATTGTTAAGCATCTCTGTAGGGTGTGGAGAACTCAGGGCAAAATTTTTAGGTTATCGGCCGACCCCATGGATCCTCCACGCTGGCACCCATGAAGGTGGCCCATAACTCCCACCTGCCCATACCTCCTCACTTTCCCTTATTGCATATGCCATTAAACAGTGATCCTATCATTAAGCATACAATTGTTGAAGAATGTTGAGCATTCTGCATGCCTGCTACCACGTTTTCAAATTCTACAAAGATAGTAGCGACTACTATACTCGTAAAAACTACTTTTCGGGCTTGTGAATTTGATTCGTGATGCAAAAATATGATTTTCAGTGATGCCTTCAAGTAAAATGTTAGTGCCAAGTTATCGAACTGTGCATGTATTGCCGATGTTTCGGACGTTCGTCCTTTGTCAAAGCAGAAAATTCTAAATAAGGATTTCCATGAAATGTTCACGATAAATATTCTGAGTCTAACGAATTAATTGATGATCGATCATTAATGAACGGTTCTGTCTTACTTCGCATAATGTCAAATCGCATAATTCTATCTTTTCCAGTTTTGTAGTGCCTAATGAACAAGGTTAGGAATAATTCAATGACTATACTAGTATGCTATTATATGTCATTAATTAGCTTTGATTGTACATGACTGCAACAGTTCTGCTTATGATTTGATTATGTTCTGCTCATGATGATCATTTTGATTGGATTGAATAATGATCCAGATGATATAATAATAGTAATAAATTCTTTATTTACTGAGGATGACATTGGTAGCATGAGCAAATATGAGATGGTCCTCATGACGAAAATACAAGTCTGGAGGTTCAATAAAAAGCAATTAGAAAGTCAAAAGTCAAAAATTTTCAAAAAAGTTAGCCAAGTAACGGCGTTTAAAGCATGCAACAGAGTTCGGTTTTCGAATACCTCTAGGACGCAAGTTATATAGCTCTGGACCACGAACCAACACTGTCATCCTCCTTAATTTCGTCTTCACTTTAGGAATCTGTAGCTCGCCATGCGTGACAGACCGAGTAACCTTATCCTGTCTCTTTTCAGTAAAAAGTTGCTGCAGATACACTGGTACATGGGAATTGAACGCTTTGTACACTATCATTAGTTGTTTAAATTTTAGTCGATCATCTATTGGTATAATTCGCAAGTCCTTGTATAGTTGTTTGGAGCTTTCTCGTAGAGGACGGTCAAGCATAACACGCAGAGCCAATTTCTGAAGCCTGTGAACACGCTTTAATGCGCAAGTGGACCCCCACACGGAAAGACAAAAATCATAGCAAGACTGTATGTAAGCCATATAAAACATTCTTCTTACATGAATTGGAAGATATTGCTTTATTCTACGGAGCAATGCGATATAGTCACTTAAACGTCTACACACATGGTCGACATGTTCCCTCCAAGTCAGATCATGATCAATGATGACCCCTAAAACTGTTTTTCAACCATTTCCATTCTCTCTTATGGGTTATCTGACGTGCTCAGTCGCTGTCTTTTCTGTCTTGTTGTTATCAACATACTTTTTGTCTTCTCAGAGTTGGCAACCATGCAATTTTCGCTACACCAACTTTCAGCTTCTCTCATTATAGCAGCCATGTTATCGTAGACTTTTGAAGTGGACTTTCCGGTTGCCGCTATTATAGTATCGTCGGCATACATGTGACATCGCTACTTGTCGAAAAATGCAATGGGAGATCGTTTACAAATATGATGAAGAGCAAGGGCTCAAGTATAGACCCTTGAGGCACACCACTACTCAGTTGAAGCCTGTTAGAGACTGCACCATTAAATGAACCTGCCTGGTGACGATCACACAAATATGACTTGAACCAGTTCATTGAGTTCGATGAGATGTTATAGGCCAATAACTTCTTCATTAATAACGCATGGTTTATCAACTCAAACGCTTTCAGGTCCAACATTACCACTTCCATTCAGCTCACTATTTTCAATATTGCTCGTCCACTGATTCACCATCTTTATAAAGACAGTTTCACAGGAATGGTTTTTTCTCAATCCGGATTGAGAAAAATGTAACATAGGGTTAATGTGTCGATACAGATGATTATGTACATGTCGTTCGATGATTTTACACGCCACTGGTAACACCGAAATAGGTCTGTAAGTCTCGAGCTCATTGACATCTCCTTTTTTGTGGACTGGAGACACGCGCGCTTGCTTCCACATGTTCGGAAAAATCCCAGATGTGATGCTCATGTTAATTATCTTTGTTAATGATGGGTCAAGTTCTTCCGAGGCTAACTTGAGCAACTTAGATGGGAGGTTGTCAAATCCAGTAGCCTTGTTGGGAGAAAGAAATTTAATAATATGTGAATACTATGATATTGTGTGCAAACAAATCAGAAAAGAGAGGCAAACCAGCGAGATTTATTGATACTTCGTGCTATATGATTGATGAACGCAATCAATGTTTGTGAAATGATTTATTATTCAGCCAACTTGATGCATTACAAGTGGGGCATCTGCAACAGTCAAGCAACGATGAAGGCCGCGAAGGAAGCAGATGAAATACTCGTATGTACTAATTGCAGGACATACAAGGTCCTCAGTTATTCGATAATTATTCCAAATTTAATTTAGAAAACTGAGTTTTCATTACATGAGAAAAACAAACTAAGGCAATTCCATAAATAACGCACGGACGTTCTGACACATATTCGTCATTTCTCACTATGAAGCAATGTGACTTTATCCATGAAAATTGCACCATGCCATGC
Organism: Prostheceraeus crozeri; assembly: GCA_907163375.1. Taxonomy (NCBI): domain Eukaryota; kingdom Metazoa; phylum Platyhelminthes; order Polycladida; family Euryleptidae; genus Prostheceraeus; species Prostheceraeus crozeri. The sequence continues at coordinate 250,664 of CAJQUW010008218.1, read as the reverse complement.
CATGCCAAATTAGTCTGAAATGTTGATCACTTTTCAGTTATATATTAGCAGCTCCTCTTTCGACGCTAGAGGGACTACGATTAAATGTTTTGTCCGTTTAATGTTATATTCATCATTCAGTCGTTTGAAATTTCGCCATCTGCTTCCTCGTTAATGACAGTGTTTCCGTAAGTGCATGCTGGGATAACACATGACTCCAGTTATTGTACTTTTTGCTTAATGCTTCTACCGATTCTGCAGTCTTCCCGTACACCTGCCACTTTCTTGTAAGCCCCAATACCCTCTCTGATTCTCCTGTCGCACTCACTATCCACCTTATCATCTTCCTCAATCAGTCCACCCAAACAGATAAATCTGTCCACTGGCTTTAGCTCACCGCCGTCTACCTTAATACTCAGTGGATCATGTTCTTTTTTGATAATCATCACCTCAGTTTTTTCTTTATTCATCTTTAAACTACGAGTATAGGCTTCAAATGTCAATACGAATTGTTGTCGTTTGTTCATATGAATATACACAGATGTATGTAGCAAACCGAGCGTAGAGCAAAATATGTGTAGAAGCAGTTATTCTCTCCGTTCCCAAATGCACATCCTGAAGTTAATAGATAACACAATGTGCCGGTACATGTACGCCAACCAACATCTAAATACTGGAATGCTTTTAAGCAGTCTGATAAAAACAAGCCTACATATTATTTGTATGACTATAGCCATCATCTCCACTGTTTAAACCTAGTACATGTATATGTATATGCATGAAATTATATGCGGACTGTTCAATGTTTGTGGGGCGTGAGACTCCCATGGGTCGATAGTTGATTAATCTCGTGGGCTTCGATGTGTGCGGAAAAGCTCTCGTCCCATGAACATCCCTGTGTTTCATATTTGTCAATTTGATTTTGAAATTTAACTACATGTGCTATTTGTAAATAAATTTTTATTTCATTACGTTTCAAACGATCGATGTCTTTTCAGACTGTTTTACCAGTTTGTATGTAAATTGATTAAGTGTTGATACTATTGCTGTATGACTGCTCCATCGACCTCAAGATTGTTTAGATGCATGTCCGATTATTACTTGAAGATCTGTGTGTATGGTCTTGATTGTAAAAAATGATGATGTTTGTCGGCATTTACTATATGACACCGAGAAGACAAAAGTTTGTACGATTGGCTCCGTAGGGCAATTTTACAATTCACATCATTGATTGCATCCTTCGAATGGCGCATGCTAAATATCTGCAGTCCAAGAGTATGTATGTATGTATTCATTCATTCATTCTAGATGAATTTTAATTTCCGTTTCTCCTCGTAGTTTCAGCAACTTTGACTGCAGCTTGAAATGTGGCGTTCCATTTATTTAATTTGCTGACTCAGTGTACATGTTGCATTATTCCGTCGTGTTTCAACGATTCCCTTCTATATTTTGCTGTAACATTTAGTTGAATTGCTGGTTATAAGAGATTTTGGTATGCATCGTTGAAGACCATTCACATGTATGGGAATATTGGCATTTCAGTTAGCAGAGAAGCGGTTAGGAAGTTAAGTTATTGTGAGAGACTATCCTGTGGTTGGAACACACGAAACTTATCAGTAGCATTATCTTTTGAAATGGATAAATAGTGCATATAGTATAGAATTTTATAGTTCCGCTTGAACAGCATGTTGTTTATAATATAATTTTCTTTTAATCGAAAAAGCCTTGCTGTTGTTCATATGGCATTTATTGCCCAAATTTTCGCCTACTCAGGCCGCTTCAGGGGTGAAAAGGAGAATATTCTACAAGCACTTAAAATTTGAAATCTATAAGATGTTATGTTGAAATGGTATATACAGTATATAGATATAGAAGGTTATTTTGGGAAGGATTCATACATAGAAAGTCAATGTCATAGAATTATTGAAAGATATTTCCATTACTTTGTGAAAAGGAATTGGCGATATTGTTCATTCTCCTCAGGTGAATTGATGGTGGGTTGGAATTTCTTTATCAACATTTTTATATAAAATTTCTTGTAGAAAGCGACAATACCAACATTCGTCTTTGTGAAGCACTGTTGATAAAGAAATTCCAACCCACCATCAATTCACGTGAGGAGAATGAACAATATCGCCAATTTCTTTTCACAAAGTAATGGAAATATCTTTCAATAATTCTATGACATTGACTTTCTATGTATGAATCCTTTCCCAAAATAGCCTTCTATATCTACAGGGTGTCCCAGAAAAAACGAAGCCAAAAATATTTTTGTATCAACATTAAGAACTTTATGTTTTTACCGTTCTAGGGTTGATAGTTTACATAAACGTGTATACATCACAAATGCCAAATACACATTTCAAACTCTAGTTCTGTTCAAATTGTAGACCATTAGATCCTATACAAGCGTCAACTCGTCTTAGGAATGATTTGTAAGCATTGTCAAACATCATCTGAGGAAAATTTTGAATTTCTTCTTCGATTTTGCGAGCCAGTTGATCTTTGTGGTTTGGTCTATGCCTGTACACTCTGTCTCTGAGGGCACCCCAGAAAAAGAAGTCACAAACCGACAAATCAGGTGACCGAGGTGGCCACTCAGTAGGACCTCTCCGACCTATCCAACGACCACGCATTTTATCGTCAAGAAGTTTTCTCGCTGCTATACTATAGTGGGGAGGTGCACCATCTTGTTGATATAATTTCTGTGAGTGCCTTCTTTGTGTAAAGAAAGGAATTACCTTGTGCTGCAGTATTTGGCAATATCTTTCACCGTTCATAGTTTGATAGTCAACGTCGTAATCAATAAGTCCTGTGCAACTTATCATGCACCATACGGTCACTGATTGTCGATCCTGAAATCTTTCTAGCTTGACATGTGGGTTGCTATCACTCCAGTAGTGTAAATTGTGTTTGTTAGCAGTGCCATTTACATGGAAAACTGCTTCATCGGAGAAAACAATAAGCTTGTAAAACTTCTCATTGGTATTCACTTTCAGTCGTATCCACTCACAAAACTCTAACCTCCTGTCATCATCATCACCTGTCAATTCTTGAACCATAGTGTAACTATAAGGATGCAAATTCAATTTCTTCAAACATCTACCGACGCTTGACTTCGAAATGCCAGTATCTAATGCAATCTGGCGTATTGAAACATTAGGATCTTCATTAACTGCCTCTTGCACGATATTTTGAGAACGATTCCCTGATGCATTTGCAGGGCGTCCACTACCGGCGGCTCTTTTATTGATGTCACCTGATTCCAAAAAGCGTTGTACCCATCTGTGAACTGTACTTCTACCTGGCGCTTCCTCATTGAATTTTTCTTAGAATATTCTTCTGGCTTTCTCAATATTCTCATATGCAACAGCCCAAGCGACTAATTTTGCTTTGCGCTCCATTATAAAACAGTCGAAAGTGAAGTATGAAATTGAATTGAAATTGAATTGAATTGACAAAAGTTGCCACAATGGCACCATATAAGAACAGTGTCCAGATATCTATATTTTGAAAGAGATTGTTCATCACAGAAATCTATTTCTAGTTTCTGCATTACAGATATCTAGTTTGGTTAATTTACTTGTGAAGAGATTCTACATCATAGATATTTAATTAAGTTTATGAAATGAGTTGGCTAAAATGATAAATTAAAAATTATGCTTTTTCATACCAAACCGTAAAATTTTTTGAATTTTAGTTTTCGGCTAAAACATAAATTAGTCAGAACTTGGCAAACTAAAAAAAACGTGAAGATTATTGTTTATTACAGACTTGATTAAAATATTCAAACGCATCATTAACAGACTCAAACTAACATTATCATTTATTTATTGAAAATATTTTAACAGTTATAATTACACTTTGGCTATCAATACATGAACGTACAAGTGTATTAAATACATGACACTAAATGCTATATCATTTAAAAATCTTAGCTGACATATCACAGAATTACTAAATCCCTCATCTCTTGAATCATTCACTCAAACTAAATAAAAATTTGGTATCGTTTTTTCTGGGACACCCTGTATATACTGTATATACCATTTCAACATAACATCTTATAGATTTCAAATTTTAAGTGCTTGTAGAATATCCTCCTTTTCACCCCTGAAGCGGCCTGAGTAGGCGAAAATTTGGGCAATAAATGCCATATGAACAACAGCAAGGCTTTTTCGATTAAAAGAAAATTATATTATAGTACATACAGTGTTGTTCAAGTTGTAAAATTTTAATTTTTTGAATATCAACCAAATTGAAAATATTTCTATAACTATCCGTTTTCTGCTTCTTACTATTTTGACAGATATTTTAGTGGTTGCTAAAAATGTCTTGGTAATTAAATTTTTTGCTGTAATTGGATTGAAGCAGGATTTCAAAATCCGGTTGGAATTTTATGCTTTAGATTTTTGCTTTTTGATTTATTTGGTTTTTCAAAGTGGATAAAAATCCAACCTGACTTGTATTATATAAAAAGACTGTTGCTTTATATAGTAGCCCCTACTATTGTTTGTTGATCCTCTATTGAGCATAGTAATATTTCTTGTACTCATTATATATTTCTGATTTCGTTTTGAAACTTCATTCGGTTTAAAATTAATTTTACCGTCCTTATATCAGTGAACAACATAATCTTCTACATGCACGAGTATAAACTAGACGGGATGTGTTCTATAACCCGATGTTCCTGCCGAAGGACATCAATTTCTGTTATACTGTGACAGGCAAACTGCCATGAAGTGAATGTTGTATAGATCATAAGTTATCCTGTAAATGAAGAATGCCGCAAGTCGTTTCGAAAAGTCAAAGTTACAAAAAAGAAAAGAAAGTCATACCGAGATCTTTCGACCTGGTCTCATCGGGGTGTACCCAGGTATTGAAGCAGATTCTTTACCAGCAAAAGGAATTTGTGACACAGCTTTTGCTGCCATGGTGAACTACACTCCTTGTGACATTGACTTGTTTGCTTACCATCTGCTTCATTGCCTGCAGGGTACACCCTGATGAGAACCGAAAGATTTCGGTGTAACTTTCTTTTATTTTTTATGACTTTGACTCATAAATGATTTCGAAGCGACTTGTGGCATTTTTCATTTACAAGATAACTTATCGATTCAAGTGTTTATCACATCTCAAGTTGATTAATTGAACGAACAGTGGTTTGTTTCGTTCACCACTATTTTCGTTGTAAAATTTCACTCATTGATTAATACTGACCGGTTAAATGAAACCGTACTCGTATTACGAATGATGGCAGTGAATGAAGGATTGCATTTATCGGTAGATTTCCAACTTCATTTGTCTTTTTCTTCAGTGAGTGGTGTTGGTGAGGGTTTGATCCTGCCAATTGACGCAGTCGCATAAGTGGCTCGTAGCTCAAGCATCAGTCTTTTGCGCGGCAACTTGATCTATCGTTTATTTAATTTCATTGTTGTTAATTCCAGCTTGATTCGAGGTTTTGGAGTGATCGATAAATCGGAGAATGACTGTGACGGAGCCACCGCCTCCACGACTGGATAAGGCCCTCCGCGGACATAGAAATGCTACTAGCAATGAGGGAAAAGTCACACAAGTCCTTCGAAACTGGTCCAAGACACTTAATTGTAAGTGAAAATTGTATGGGACTTTATCAAAATATTAAAACAGCAGAACCTGATTGTGGAGATTCAGTAGCAGGTAAACTGTCATTTGAACTCCAGACATCGTGAAAATGATAACTCAAATATCCTTGTTATAGCTGTAACTGAGACATGGAATTTACAAACACTAAAGTAAGTATTGCCTCCCACACACATACCATTGGTGGGTGGATGTACGATAAAAGTCGTCGGCTCACTAAATCTCTTGGACATACTCTATTTGGGACTGTACCGAGACCCTTAAATTTATGTTATTTTCTTGCATTTTCTCGAATTAAACGCACCCTCGAATAGAACTCGCACATAAATTGAAAAATAATTACACTCTGAAATAGATCTCGCACCCAAATTGATCAATTAGGATTTTTCGAATTTTTGTTATGGAACCAATGCCATTGGAATTAGTTTTGTTGTTTACAGATAAGTCTGGTGTTTTTACAATGTCTAGCAATAACTGTCAATAATTACTGTTGTTCAACAGTTGACTTATCTACAGTTCTAAGTAGATATTATGAGCCGTATTTTTTTGAATAGAATTCGCGCATGAATTTATTGACCAATCAAGAAGATTTATCGAGTTTGTTATAAATCCACAGACATTGCAGTATAACTTCATGAACAAGTGCTCTACAGTTCGCTTATCTACATGAAGCTGTGCCGTCACTACTTCCCCATGCTGGGGGCTTTGACGGTGCTGATATAGTCAGACTTTTCTGGAACTTAGCGGTACTTTTAGTCCGAATGCTCTTCCTGCCGACTTGAGATAACACTTTCAGGGGTTCGACCTCTGGACAAGAGATCGCTGGGCCAAGCACTTACCCAGTCCCAGACTGCCAGGCAGACCACGTACCTGCATGTAGCCTATACATCTGCATAGATAATTGGCCTATCTACGTGTACAAATTGTGCATTCATATTGTAAACCGTATTTTCTTGAATAGAACCCACAGATGAATTTAATAAGATTTTGCGATTTTCATATTGAAGCCCATATGATATTGCAGTGTAACTTCATGAAAGTCAAATGTTTTTCCCTTCTCTGTCAGATCGTATTTTCTAACAATAACTGTCAATATTTATTGTTGTTCAACAGTTTGTCTAATTATAGGTTCTTGATCTTTTGGTGATCAACATTAGTGGTCTCAGTGGCACAGTGGCTAAGTGCTTGGCCTAGCGATCTTGCGGTTCCGAGGTCGAGCCCCGATAGTGTCATCGGAAGTCGTCAGGAAGGACATCCGAACTAAAAGATCACAACGCTGCAGACTATAGTCTGACTATGGTAGAACCGTCCAAGTCCCCAATAAGGGGGAGTAGTGACGTTAAACCATCATTCTTCACATCACATCAACATAACATATATCATAATAATTTTATTACCAAGTGTAGTTCTCCATCATAACTGCTTGTTTAACAAATATATTCTTATATTAACCTTAGCATGAATTGCAGTTCAACACATTGATAATAATATAATTGCATTGATAAGATGGAGTCGACAATAGCTCAAATAATTCTCTTGCAAATTCAATTCAAATCAATACTCATCGATATAATAGTCCGGGAGCTAGTGCGAACTTGTGCAGGGAACGAGGTAGTAGCCTACATAAAACTTTCACATGGCATGGTACGCCTCTGACCTGCTGCAAAACTTCACGTCTGCCGGATCAGATAATTTGCCTTTCAGAAATAGAGAGGATAACAAAATCCTATGTACGAGTATTTCCAATGGTAAAATTGTGACATCTAAGGTGTTTACTCCATTTTTTCGATTTTTTTGCTCATAAAATATACAAATTGGTATTTTGTTGAAATGGTTGTGATAGAAGTCATCGTATAGATGAAAGATATCAGCATATGGATGAAAGATATCATCATATGGATGAAAGGATGAACATCAATGTGACGTCCGTCATGAAGATAAAGTGGTTTCATTGCATTGTTTACAACATCAGCATAAAGAAGAAGATCTGCAGGTATCAAATATCAAGAAAATGACTGGATAAGACAATGAAAGAAAAAGATTGAAGAGTTGCGAACTGTCAGTCAATTTATGACGGACTGGCCTTATGGATTAAACATGCAGCAGATCCTCCAAAGAACCCCTTTCTATGTACCTAAATCTCAGTCCAATTTCTAGGCCGCTAAAGTAATGAACTGATTCTTTAGACCGCTTCTACATATAGATCTCAAATATTATCTGTATTTTCTACTTCTATGCATTGCTTTCAATTTCAAAAATCTTTTTGTATGTACCACATTAGAAATTCCTTGTATTTTGCATCTCCAGAGGAAGATTGTGTTTATTTTACTACCCTGTATGTAAACCAATTAAAACCGGTTGAGTATACTATCTCATTCATAAAGCCGTGTTTCTACTAGACGTTTCAACACTTTTATACTGTATCCGAAAAAGCTACAGTAGTGCCACTGCCAGGAGAGGTTTCATGATGACATCCGAAGAAGCTAATTTTTGTGTTGTTACTGTCCGTAGACGGAGAGACTCTTAAGATTCATACAGATACTTGTTGTTCAAAAAAAATTGCTGGTGGTTTTAATCTTTTCTTTCTCTCGAAGATGGATGCCATGGAAATTGTGCCAGTATGAACGAAAATATTTTGTCAATGTCTTCTTGCAGAGACGCATTCATCTTACGTCAGTAGCAAGATCAGAAGAAATGAGCTGTTTAATGTTCAGTGCAATCATAATCATACATCCTTAATATTATTTGCACTTTAACATTATCTTGACACCATTGTCGCTGTTTTGTAGATTTCCATGTTCATACTTTCCGCTGCAATTTGTGAATTTCTTTACATCATCGTGTCCACAGAAATCTGTAATCTTGTCAAACGGGCCCAGGTTTTTCTATCAGAATGACGGCGATATTTTGTCTTTTAAAATTAATATGATGGATCAGTTAAGCATCAGATAGACGTTCATGTAGATTTCGCATAGCACTCTGATGAACCAATTGAGATCTAACTTACAATTATAAGAGTTCCATGAAAATAAAGGAATTAAGGCTGAAAGTCCTGAAAGCTCGATCTGATTTCAAGATCAGTGCCAGAGCTGGAAAAATTCCGCTGACATTTTTTAATTCCAATTCCAATTCCAGAGCAGAAATTTCAATTCCAACTCCAATTCCAATTCCAGTCGAAACAGTTCAATTCAATTCCAATTCCATAATAAGATTCAATTCCGATAATGTCATGTCGCATATAGTGTATTATGCTAATGTATCTAACATTTGTTCGTTTCAATCTAATCCATGTGCCCTTATCCTATCCTCGTTGTTCATGTGTGCCGTTCCCTGCGTCGTTCACATGTGCGTTCACATGTTCATAGTTTATATTTCTTGTACGTGTATATATGTAACCGGTCAGCCTACGCCATTTTCGTTTCGTAAACGAGATACTCAATATCTCGTGAAAAAGAGAAAAGAAAATTAACGGTCAGCAAAGAATCAAACGCTGAGAGAGAGAGAGATGAGATGCGAATAAATCGATTAATAAACTGACAGAAGAAAGGAATTCAATGTGGCAATAACGTGATTGTTGATGACAGAAAAAAGGACGATAGAAATGATATCATGAAAACTGATTAATGGTCCATGTTCAAAAAGGAAATTATAAAATCCGTGATAAGAACGAAATGAAGTCGGGTCGAAAGCTAGCGGGAAGAGATTAAAGGAAACTCTTTCGATTTTTAAAAGAAAGTGGATTTATCGTCAAGTCTCAAAACTTGGTATAAATTAGAAACGATTAGAAATTGACACAACCACAACTACCAACAACAACACATACGACATCTTCAGCAGCTGTTAGAAGAACTCCGGGCTCTCGCGGTGCAACTTAACTACAGAAATAGCAACAACAACTGCCCGCCAGCGAACAACAACACAGCAGCGTATACAGCAGGGGTGCGCAACCTTCTACAGTTTTCGGCCGTCATTTCGAAGGCCGAAAGAATCCGCCTTAATATGTGTGCAGACAACTAGGTCAATAGCCAATCCTTTTTATATTGCACCACTCAAATTAGCTTTCCATGATGAATGACGCAGTGAAAATCGCATGAAGGCCTACTTCGTAAAGAATGAACTAGCAAGTTGACCGATGTACGACAGGCGGTCATTTTTGACCCGAAATGATTTTAAGTTTAAGGTGTTATTATCACTTCAAAAGTTGAAAGCATATTTTTGTAGGGGCAACCGAAGGAGAAAACACTTTAATAAGCTACTATACTAATTCATAAAGAAATTACGAGCAGGTCTATTCTAGGCATTCACTTATATATATATAGGCCTACGCGTTTCTAGAACCCCGCATATAAGCCTGCCTACGTGGCGTTATTATTGAAGTTATAAAGTATCTCATTATTGCTAATCATACAGTTCTTTCGCAACCCAAAACGTAAGCCTTAAATTTAATGATAAATGTGAAATAAAACACAGCTGAAATTTGTGCATATTTTATTTATGAAAATACACAAAATCTAAATAGGTAGAAATACAATATCTCGTAAAAAATCTACTATATCAGTGTAAGACTCAGTGACTAACTTGCTGTTGTCCGTCGTTGACCAAGCTTCGAAAATCAGGTACTTGAGAGGATGTCATCAAACGTAAACTATTCTCGAGATTGTTTTTTGTCAAGCGCGTGCGGTACTTGTTCTTTATGAAGTTTAATTTATAGAACGCTGCCTCGCAGGCGTATGTGCTTCCAAATAGAACTAAAACGTTTTAGGACAACCCTCGCAATCTTGGATACTCCACAGCTGATTTCCAGATTTCATGTAAAATTCCATCACTTTCGAACTGCTTCACTCGATCACTTCCATTTGAAGTTCGATTGGAACCTCTTCTATCTGGATCAGGTGCGGCGAGGCAGCGAGCTTTATTTTAGGAGCAAGTGCGTTGAAGTCGTTGAAACGCGCACTAAATTCGTGGTTGAGCGCATCAAAGACTGTAGCAATGTGACAGAAAGGAACGTCATCAAGTGAAGGAACAGTTAGAAGATGACTAGTATGCTATGACGATTGTTTTTCGATTGCCTTGAACTCCAGAAATATTTGCAATATACATGCACAATATTCTTTTTCATTTGCTTCTCATTGTCACGACCGCACTTTGCCTCTGCTACGGCCGCAGGTTGCGCATCCCTGGTATACAGCAACACAGCGAGCGCAATTGAAGATTGACGGTATAAGTGACACTGATATTTATGATATTATTTTGGTATAAATGAGTCCGATCGAATTGAAGTGAAGTCAACATTAAGAAGTGAACTGTAAGTTTAAAGTTTTTCTTTTATCGTTGCGTATCGTATCTATATAACTGTAGTCTTAAAAATTAATATTGTTAATTGTTGTGATTGGACGTTGCGATTTCAATTTTTGTACAAATAGATTTATCACAGGTCTATCGAAAAAGTGGAATTGAGGTTTATCAGGGTCAATTCCAATTCCAATTCCGACTTTTCCAACTCTGATCAGTGGTGTTTAAGTTGAATCAAAAGACACGTAGTAGGACCACAATATTGTCTAAAACGTTCATTATGAATTCCAGCAAATCAGGCAGTAAACACAGAAGGTAGACTCTTGCTAGACCTCGCCTGATGAGAATGTCTGCATGAGCAATTTGTTTCAGTATCATGGCTTATTTTGTGAGCTGCGGAATAAGTTGCGCACCGGACGCCCTTGTTCTCAAGATACTCTCTTCGATCGTGGCAATGGATAAAGTGATAACTACAAGCATGAACTGTGTACAGAAATCAAGGCGGATTACAGTGTCACGAGCCGTCACTCATTGGTATAATGTTGAGATCTTTTATAAGTGATTCGAGTCACGTGATGCACGTATGGGTTGAACACACACTGACACTTTTCCGGCTGGTATAATTGAAAAAGTTTTAACACTATTGTTTTGAGACAATGAAACAATGGATATGAGCAGTAGGAATGCTCCTAATTGGCGGCCATCGGATTTCATTGTCGCCTCACAAGTCTCGTAAGATTCATCGCCTAATATACCAGCATACAGGTGAACTTCTTATCTCTGAGTGCTTCCATGCGCGTACGGTGGGATAATGAGCTGACTGACCTCATGCAGACATAAGTAAGTCGGGTTCTTATGACTTGATAGTAAATTTATCATTCGGTTACTCGAATATTGGAGAATTCTACTTTCAAAGTTTAATATTGCTTCTTCATGAGCAGAGCTTAGTTGTGATACCAACGAAATATCACAGAAAATTGTGATAAAGTGCATTCGCATGAAGTCGCGATACACTGATGTGATGTTACTAGCTCACATTTGACGTAGAAACTACAATCAGAAATGTTTTTAGTTTGAAGGTTAACAATTTAATGGGTTGCATTAAAAGATATTTTTGAGAAAGATTTCTTCACTCTCTTTCGCCATTAGATTTCTTCAAATTTTAATGCAGGAAAAACTAGTGTTTAAAAGAAGGGAAGTACATAATTCAGGGTTTTACACCCCGTTATTGTCAACAGTAACATTAAAATTTGATAGTTTTCCTTAAGCTGGAAAATTATGGCAGTGGCAGTTGATACTGAGAAAATGTGCGCCGAGCTGCAGTATTATATTCTCTGTTGGCAAATCGTTCAATATTTGCAATATAAAACTGCACCGACGGGCACAAAAGTTTGAAAGAAGAAAATATCACTTAGAGTGAAAAGAAATACAGAAGAGAAGAAAAATCAGAAGAGTAAAGACGCTGCACAAATTTTCTAAGATGTTGGCAATTACTGAGTTCTTCTTCCTTATTTATGCTTGGTCGTATAGATCTTTTTGTCATCGCTTCTCGGAAAGGCAGGTTAGTAACTAGTCGATTATTTCCATTGATTCATCTGCTCGACCATTTTTCGTAGACTTATATCTTTATTGCGATTTTGGCAATATTATCATTGTCATTGCTCATTCATTATTTTCTTGTTGAAGGCCATTCGCAGTCTTCAAGACTTACATATGCATGTGTGTGTGTCACTTTGATTGGTCTTCACAAGAAAATAACAGATAAACAGTGCCAATGGCAACATTGCCAAAATAATAGCAAAAAATAAGTGCCTTCGGAAAATGGTCGTCTAATAAATTGAATGCAATAAATACGAAGCTATTTGCGTAAGAAGAAGAGTAAGTAAGTTACACATCAGAATATTAGAGCTTCTCAAACAGGAGCAGTCATGAGTATTCCAACAACTGGAATCATGCAACTCAAGTATATCAATCGAAATAATCCATACAATCTGCTAGGACTTCAAGTAAGACTTCTTAGTGATGCTGTACTGTCCAGGGATTGCAAATAATTGATTGGCAAATAAAAAATCAATTATTTTGCCATCAATCAATTAATTTTTAATTGGAAATTCATCAATCAATTGATTGCAATTAATTGCCAATATTCTTCATAGGCCTACGTGGGCCTTGATTGCATTCATTCATTTAGCCCTAGATGTGATTCATTTTCTCGACTTGATTTTTTGACTTTTTATAGAAATGAACATTTTATCGACGGATATTCCCTAGACTTTCTATAAATTATCTCTGAAATCAGACTAGATTAAAGACTCAAATTACAGGTACTAAGATCTATTAAGAATATCTCAACTATGTTCTCAAGTGAAAAATGCGAAATGAGGTGAATTTAAATAATTTTTGTATTCATACAATAGAAGCAACCTGTACTAGTCATCAATCATCCCTCACCTCAGACTAAAAATTCACACGAGTATGACATGCGTGTATGCAATCCGCACGCCTGCGATTTTCAATTGTTAAATGGAAGTTGATCTCAAAGGAGTTTGTATAGACCTAGATGGAGTTTGAATGTACAAATGTTGAAGGTAAATTTTTAAAAAAGTAGGATCCAAGTAAGTACCAAGTGCTAACATAGGCGGAATTTATTGACACTGATCCAATTAATTAATAATTGGATACAAATTATCAATCAATTAATTGGTCCAATTAAATTGCAATTAATTATTAACCAATTAATTTTTTACAATCCCTGGTACTGTCACTCAGTAACAGATCAAGTCTATTCTACATCCAATGTGACTAAATTTGACGAAATTCGATGAATTTGGAAACATTGGAAATGTGGTGGAGGGGGAAGAATGGAAGTACCCGGTACTTTTATTGGAATGCACTTACCGCATAATGGACGCTATAGTTTCGTGACTCTTTGGTTTATAAAACTGAGGGAATTTAAGAGAGTATCCGGCAATTTTGGCTGTTTCAGCCATTAAACAACATTTCATCCAATTCGTAGCTCCTTTTGATTTCAAAGACCAAGGAAATTTTCTTCATTTTCAGTGCCTGTGGCAGCTATAGTCGCTATTGGCGTCCTTGGAGGTATCATCCTTCTGCTCATCCTCTTCTGTGTTTGCAAGAAATGCTGCAAGAAGAAAAAGAAAGAAGCCAAGAAAGGTCTAAAAGATCTCAAAAATCTGCAGTTGACAGGCGGAAAAGATAAAGTGAGTTCTTGGTATCATCTCGTGACATTGATGCATTGTGTCGAGTTCACATTCAAATTGAAGACTTGTATCTTCGTCGCAACAGTTGACAATAACGAACAGATCGAACTGTGTCCTATTTCCCTCCGGTTCCCAGTTATCGGATTTAATTCAGCGGAATTGCGTTCCCTATCTCGTTCACTTGATGTGAATGTTTGTTGTCCAATTTTCAAATGAATTGACATGGCGTTGTGGCCACAGTTTACAACCCGGCACACTCTGCTGATCTACTGTAGTGATACGCAATTACTGCCAGTAACAACGACACAGCCGGAGCGATCATCCGTTGGTCAAACTGCTACCGGAGTCAACAGGAACGTCAAACGATGCGGTTCTGACAAGAAATTGTTGGATATGTTGCTTCCTTGATTTCTCACCCAATCTCTGCTGTTTAACGCAATCTATTTCAATTCAATGCAATTGAATTACTTAATGACAAATTAATTGAAATATGGGCACCTGTCTCATCAAACGATGTCTGGCAGATTATTTTGCTATGTCTTGGGACCAGGATAAATATGTAATATTGATAAGAAGATTATTGTAATGTTTGTAAAATGTATTGGTATTTTTCAATTCATTTGAAAGGTGGTGAAGGGTTTTTATTTGTGGTAAGACGTCTGCCAGGTCAATAGTCGAGAGAACTGAGGTTGCAGCAGAGAACCTCATCGACTGGAAAAGTATCTTTGTAGCCCGAGACTTTGAACACTCTCGGGTCCTGTCCGTTCCTGTAGGATGATGCAGAGCCGTGGTAGGGCAGTTGTGGGTCCGGGCACGCTCTGTCGGGTCCTGTCCGTCCCTGTAGGAGGGTACGGAGCCATGGTAGGGCAGTTGTGGGTCCGGGCACGCTCTGTCGTGTCCTGTCCGTCCCTGTAGGAGGGTTCGGAGCCGTGGTAGAGCAGGTTGATAACTTGAACTAGTTTAAAAGAGGAATCCTATGTACGCAAGTCGTTCATCCATAAAGACTCGATTGCGAGAAGTCGACGGGTTTCTTGATACAGCTTTAGCTATCACATTGATTGTTTCAGCATATCACGTGAGCTGTAAGGATGAATGGGTCTCATCATAAACAGAGTCACGGGGTGGGTTGAATCTTTTTGAATTTCGTCTGCAGTCGTGTAGCCTGCAACGTAGATATAAGCAGATATCGTGAGACAGCGTTGAGGAAACATGAATTTGGGTGAATTTTCCAATGCTGGTAGACCTGCTAAACTCATGTCATAAATAATATCGACTAAAACGACTCAGAGACTTTTAGCCGTCAAGCCGATATTTTTCCATTTACTGTGCTGCTCGGCTTTGCACATCTCTACTGCAAATCAGCGACGCATTGGCGAAATCATTCCCTTGTTTGCGTCAAACGGTCGATGACGTGCACGACGGGTCCTTCTTCTATGATTTCTTTGAGCCAGCTCTCAATATTAGATAAATTGTTATCCAGTCGTCTGATATCATTACAATTCTTTAACTGATCGATGCTTATGTTATCATATTGAATGAAGAAGAACTTTTCATCATCAAATAAAGAATTTCTATTATTCAGGATCGGGAAGTTGGACGTGATGAATTGGATGATTTAAAACCACTTTTTGACAAGATATCCGATAAAGACACTGAAACCTATGTTCAGGTATCCATCGCTTTTGCTTGCGAGTTTTACACCAAGACATGTAAATGCATTTTATCCCCTGTGTAAAGCGATTGATAATGTGGTGAGTACTTCGCTGAAGTCGTCGGAGATGTTTCGCTTATTCAGTATTCCATGACCATCCACTTTATTCTATTTAGATTGTGCGCCATTGGTGAGTTATGTGTAAATCAAAAAGCTGATGAACACCAATAAAAGTTCATTGGTTGAAAATAATCTAAGTCAATATAAATCAGTGCCCACAAGAGTGCCGCGGAAGACTCTTGGGGTGCAATACATCGGTCAGCAACGTATCAAGGAATTGCACATATGCATGCCTCTGTGGTGAAATAAATAGAATAGTGGTATACGTAGAACAAACTAGGCTACACATGCATGTAAGCTGAGATAAAATAGCTCAATGTGTTTTCGGAAAATA
Organism: Prostheceraeus crozeri; assembly: GCA_907163375.1. Lineage (NCBI taxonomy): Eukaryota > Metazoa > Platyhelminthes > Polycladida > Euryleptidae > Prostheceraeus > Prostheceraeus crozeri. The sequence goes on along the minus strand of CAJQUW010008218.1, from coordinate 234,445 downwards.
TGAGATATACAGGTAGGCCTACATGTACAATATGTGTATAGATAGCCTAAAATTGCGGAGGAATTCGTGCAGGCATGTACTTAGCATAATTTACTAATCATGGACGATATATAAGTTCCTGTTTTAATAGATGCCAGGAAATATAATTAATGCGCATTAACATTCATAGGCCTCAAAGGTATGAAACAATTGATTCCTTCACACCAATTCTATGATTTCCGGGTGAGGTGCCGCGATGTGAAAAAGGTTGAGAAACACTGATATAGATGTTCAATATTACGGCATACGCCTTAATCATGAATTATGAAAAGAAAGAGCATAAAATAAGCAAAGTAAAATACAAAAGTCAGGTGCAAAAGCTATCATAGATGTAAAATGTGCTTAGAAATGCATAAAAGACACATAGAAATACAATACCAATAATCAAGTAGGATTGCAAGATCATAGATGTAAAACACGCTTTACCCGCCTTATAGCTTAACGTTATTATTATCTTGCAATCCTACTTGGTTATTATCACTGTATTTCTATGTGGTCTTTTATGCATTTCCAAGCACTTTGTGCATCTATGATAGCTTTTGCGCTTGAATTTTGTATTGTAGCTTTGCTTTCTTTATGCTCTTTCTTTTCATAGTTTATGATTAAGGCGCTTGCCGAAATATTGAGCATTTATATTGACTTAGATTATTTTCTGTCAATAAACTTTTATTGGTGTTCGTCTGATTTAATTTACACATCCACTTCATGTCCTTTTAAGTCAAATGTGTTGAAGTAGATTCATCTTGTTACCTACTCCGACGCATGCTGAGCAACCGAAACAGGTCAAGAGTCAAGACTCTATTTTGCTGTAAGATATTCTGTTAATTTTTCCTTTCAATTTCTTTATTTGCTGTGATATTCTGTAAGTAGGTTATCGGTCATCGCTCTTGAGAATGTCTAGGTACGAAACGCGTCGGGCATCTGCAAACATTTTTCATTTCAGTGAACTTTGCAGAACAAAAGGAACGATGTTTTTCTTTGGTGAAGAATGTATTGTATACAGCCGGTGAGATAGGGGCTGGATCGATGATGCAATGATTGTCAATCATCACTTTTTATGGGATCAAATGATTATCATAAGGCTAGAGAATGGTAAGATCGGATTCTTACCATCTCATTTACGCTTCCAAGTTGAAAATTGAGGAGATGAGAGTGGTTGTTGTCTCACATGCACTTGTATGATCGCTAACAATATTAAAATGTTTCTCATTTCGTTGACAATATTAATGAGTTTACACTCGACTTTGTCTCAAAGCTTCAATAGTCCAGGGAGATGTATAGAATTAATTGTCAGCCATCGATGGAAAATTCACCGACTTCCGCCATTCAAGCCAACATTTCGGGACCCTCTAGCATCTTTCGAAGAACAGTTAACATCTGTTGAGTCGATGATGAAAGCGTCGATTCAATCGTCATTTCGAATGATGTTATTATCTAACTAACAATGTTGCAGATTGCAGGATAATTGTAAAATTTAGATGTTACATCAGTGTACATTTCAGCATGCAGATCCTTTGCAACACGCTTTTCAATAGTAATTCCGGCTATTGAGTGTTTGAGCGTCCGTAGTTGCGGGTCCCGACGAAGAGGGAGAGAGAACAATGTACACACACGAGTAACAACAATGCGTTGAACACTCGAAGTCAGATGAAGCTGTTGACATCGCTACATTTCACGTTCTTGTTTCTAATGCAAAAAGTACTTGTCCGATCTGCATGAATTTTTGTATGTTGGTAGAAAATATACATAAGTACGTCAATCTGAAGTTTTGTGACGATTGGTTCATTTCTTTTGAATTCGAAACAAAGTTGAAAACCGGTGGGTGAGATAATCCATAAGTACCTCATCAGTTAAGTTCGATCAAATCCACAGAAGCGTTTTTGAAGATTGAAATTGTCACCGGTTCCTGGCCTGTAGTTCAACCGTGAGCGATCTCACTTAGGATTGGTGGTTAGAACAATTAAATATTGAGTTACATCCTCAGTTTAAAAATGGATGGAGACTTGAATAGCTGCTATTTCATCCAATATCAGGAATCATCAGCAGGCCTAGTCTACATCTCTCAACATCGACACAGCTCCCTATTTCAAGTTGCAGCCATGCCCGGGTAAATTTGAGATCTGCAGTTAGTAAGTTGGTGAAATTTCGACGAAGGATTGGTAATGATTAGGATTGACTTTCAGATAGAAATGGCTAAACCACTTGACTTATCAAAATTTCCTTCTCTCAGGTTCATCGCAAGACAATTGCTCTCCTTGTGATCATTTCGTGGTGTGGTCGAGCCCCGAGAATGTCTTTGCAGTGGGTAGGAAGGGCATCCGAACTAAACGTCACATCGCTGCAGCATAGGTCTGACTTATTTAGCAGTAATGTGGGGGAAACAGTAATATTAACGTTTCGTTTCATTTTCATTCAAATAAGCTGCTTGTCTAGAATACTTTCACCATGATTACAATGATCATTGTCTCTAGATGCGCAAGAAAATCTTATTTACATGATTGATGAATCATTCAACGTCCTTTTAAATTTTCAGATGTAATTGACATTTGATATTGTCTGCCGTGTCCACATTGGAAGTTGTTCCTATCTTAGAACTTTTTGGATAATTATGTCAATAATCACATTAAATAGACATTCTGGTATTAAAAATAGATACAATTGCAATCAGTATTGATGCAGTATAAGATAGGTACGGATGCATTCTTTAGAAATTTGATTGGAATTTCTTGTTTTGCGGAAATTCCGAAGAATTGTCTGTCCGTTTAAAATGTTTCTTCCGTCGTAAATATATCTAATGTTTGAATTAATGACTCATTTTCTCTGCATTGTAAAGGATGTTCTGCACTTTATCTATTGGAGGTGGAGCGATTGTAACATTCGAATGCAAAGATAATTACAAGATTCCGGTCCAACTAGAGGAGATATTATCTTTTCTCTTCTGCTTGTACACAGCAGCATACACAAGACAGGATGCTCTCTACGGATATTCAATCGATTGACGAAAACGTGGTTGCATTTCGAAACCAAACTTGAGTTGAGAGCGTTTCTCTACTGTAAATAAAACAATTGTGTTTAATAGATCTTATGGCAAGCTACTTATTAAGTGGTCTAAATAAGTATTTTCGTGTTTAAAATGTGTTCCTTTATCAGATAAAAATGTATGAAAATAGTGCTTGGAATTTGTCTACGTTTTGTGAAAGGTGAGGTTAGATGTTTCACAACTGACTAAAAGCTAGACATTTGTTGACAATGATGAAACTGAAGCTTCAATACTTAGCCACTACATGGTCAGACTTTGCTTGTACATATCTCACTTAAAAATGGAATGCGGTCGTGAAACATAATTTGTTTCATTTTGATAAACTTGAACCGACTGATGACCATCAAAGAATGTGTGATTCATATACATTTTCGAAGAGACTCGTCGCTCCATCACGAGGGCAAAGGCAAGTCCCTAGTCACTGCTCCCACGGAGATCTCTTAATGATAGCGACAAGATGAATATCTGAATGGCAAAGAAAATTGATAAACTTCAGACTATTTAACTGTTGAGGACTTTCCACTGTTACTATGAAACAAGAACGGGCTGTAGGTAAATATCAAGATAACGACGAAACGATTTTGTTCAGGGTTGTCCAAGGTGTGGCCTACGTCCTTTTCTAGAAAATTTCAAAACTTTCGCGTGAGACATCTGTAGAGTTACTTTTATTAAAGTACTTAATTTTGTACTCTTTTCTAAACTATATATTTCAAGTTTGTACTGTAAATTTGGATACCCTGATTGAAGACTTCGGCAAGCGATTCCAAAATTTCCATTACTTTGAGAAAACTTCTAATGCTCCGCTGACGGTAAATATATCAGAAGCAGTTGATGCTTTACAGCTTGAATTATGTGACTTACAATGATTAGTCAATAAAATGATATTTTTTTCCAAAACCAAAGAAACCCGTCAAAATCAATCGATTTTGACCTCTTCTTTATGAAGATCAGTACACAAATTTACGCCACTTTAGATTACGCTTCCCTATGTTTGGAAGTACTTCCCATTGTGAATCATCATTTTCCGCAATGAAGTCGATCAGATCCAGAGAAAGAGAGAGAATGTTTCTGAATCAAGCATATTTTGAGGCTTGTCTTCGTTCAGCCCGAACCTTAGTTGACATTGGTAAGAAGAAGCTGGCCTCCAAATATAGGCACACCCATCCCAACAATTTGTAAGTAATCTGTGTACGTTTTATAAAACATTTTTCTATGAATGAATTTGGGAAAATTCTTGTCGCAAATGTTCTTAACCTTTCGTGCTATGCTCTCATATTGAATATCAAGATAATTCAACATCTACTTCTTTTATAATGCGTCTAATAGCGGGAGATAGTGGAAAAGTTGAATAATGTGAACAACAGACCGCGGCCCGCTCCTGTATAAAGAATATTACATGTCATCGGAATCACACAGTAAATAGAAATTAATAGTCATAAGCATCTCAACAGGAAACAAAATGACTCTTCTTCTCGTGTTCTCGTAAGATGTCTATGAGAGACCGTCTGAAGGCGTCTTCCACCATCCTGTAAGCACTCATAGCATCACACAAATGTTCAGTTGAGGGGAAACCAGATCACTTCTTTTTCCTCGGTAATGTACACTACATGTTTTCTTCACCATATATTTCTGTAGGCGAAAACGGCAAAGAAAATTACGGAATAGGCGAAAATGGGATGGATGAGAGCGGAGAACATCGATCAAGTCCGATGAAGCTCGGAGCACGATGGGATGAATTGATAAGTTTTCGATGAAGTTGATAGCTACATTTTATTTCTGTATTCTGAGCGATGTGTGTTGAATTTGTCCAGATGATCGATAGATGTTACAAAGATGAACATAAGAAACTCAAAATAGGCAAATTTTTGAATCGCTTGATATTTTGTCTACAAGTGTGTTCAACAAGATCGATGATCTTACTTAAAAAATTAGTAATATTGCGATCCCCAAAAAAGACCTCATGTGAACGCAAGACTCACGATTGGGGGTTTGATAATGTCTGAATCTGGAAATATTGTGGAATCCATTTAAACAACTTTTGGGAATCCAATAATGTGATAAACATGTATTAGAAACGAATAATTTTATGCTATCCAAATAGAAACGACAGACGCGGAATTATTACCACAATCTGTGCTTCGTATAAATATGCATGAAAATTTAAAATATTGGCTCCCTCAGTCTTTTAATTTGTCATTTGTAGGATCTTGATGAATTGGATCGTGCTCTTCAAGAAGGCGAGGAAGAGGAGGAGACAGGTCCGAATTTGGGCCAACTGCAGTATTCGTTGGACTACGACTTTCAGAAAGGAGAGGTAAGTGCACTATAATGAAGAGATGAATATGATTATTTAGACGAAGTAGCTGATGATGATGAAGAAGCATTTTACTCAGCCAAAATTAGGTAGACTTGCGGTCAACTGAATTGCACACATGAACTTTCATTGAATGTTTCTTCACGTATGAACTCAACACTGTACATTTGACATATGGCTGCCGCTGCGTCACTAGAGATAGCTGAACTCTGCCGCTTTTAAGATGAATATTCGTACTCATCATCACTTCACTGAAAGAGGGAAAATGATGCTACTGTGATAAATCAGTGCATTAACTAACAAATTATGTGGCTATCATATGATATAGATAAAACAACATCTTTAGTAGCTCCTAACCAAATTCTTAAAGCTATTTGTCATTTGATTGCCTGAGAATATCTTCGAATATTACTGAAAGTTGGTAACTAATCTGTAATATGACATTGAAAATTAAATGAAATTTCCATTTTTATTTCAGCGATCAAAATTTAGTAAGCTTTCTATTAAAAACTAAATAGTTATTACAGACCTTTAGCTCCATGACCAATTGGCAACATTGCAGCTTTACTTCCTTAGTCTCTTTCTCAGAGGAATACAGCTTGCAAATAATTCGCTAACTTCCACCAGTTAACGGTATCAAGCTTTATGCTTGTTCACTGATCGATAGACATCTTTGAGACATCTCATTAGAGGTTGCTTCTCCTAAGCTGGTGAGAGCTGCCAATATATGAAAGCATCCCCACTCTTTAGTTTGCTGTTATAGTGAGGGAGGGGGAGAGATGAGAAAAAGGGGTCGCAAAAAAGCAGTTTGACAATCATTTTTGCGACTGGGAATTGATGTTGGGGATATCAACGTACCATGTTATGCTTCAATCGGGATGGAAGGAGGTCGAGGTGTTGCTGATTATATGGGTAGCACAAGATAAGTGTCTTCAAGACTAACATAAGATTCCTGAAACATGCATTTTAAGAAACGAAGTTCTTAAATAGCTGCTAAGTTTTTGCCTTCGAAGTTCAAGCTCCTTCCCTTCCCTCGTTTCCTGATAAGATGACCTGGAAATTCTTCCTGAGCAATTACACCAAGTGCTGTACCACGCCGGTAAATTTGATGAGTCATTTATTTCTATAAGTAAGTTAAAGTAGCAAGCTATTTATATGCTTGCCTTATAATAATCAGCATTGTTTGCTCTCATCAATTCAAAGAAATTCTTCTTTTCTCTATGACAGTGTTAATAAAGTTACAAACTTATCAGCCAGAACTCTTTTTACATGATCTAAAGTACCAAAATAATTGAGAATTTGACGAATAATGCCCACACTAATAGATTGAATAGCTTTCTCGTTGTCGTCTGCGTAAAACATCTCATTGCGGGAAAATTTTAGACACAACACAAGATAAGGAGGTTAAATTTGTGTCATCAAAAGAAATTTATCGAGAAAAGTCGATTTCGAACTCAAAAATTTCAGATTTGTCAAGTCGACTTCAAATTTGATTAAAATCGTGCGAGTCCGAGCATGGCATCGAAATCCTTCTAGAAATATATTTCACATTTTCAAAACAAAATTGTCTAAGTTGATGATGTATCACTTGCTTTCTGAATCAATCTAATAACAACAATTTGAAAAATCTCAAGAATTTCTGGTTTTATTCATCTAATTTTCTCCTCTATGATATGGAAGTGTGGGCTTTCGGAAGTGTGTGGGTTTCAGCATCAAGATGATTGAATGTTCGCATGTTTGTGTTTACAATTTTGTTGAAAATCTCAAACCTAGCAGTTCTTTAGTATCTTATCTCACGTATGAGGTCGGTATTATTGTGCTGGCTGATGAGAATTCGACATTTGCAGCGACAGAACCACAGTAGCTCGGAATGGCAACATCATGGATGTCAATGAATACTGTAGAGTTCGGGATATCAGACTCTTAAAGCTTGGAGAAATAACTGTTGGCTGATTGCAATGATTAAGAGGAGATTGCCTACATTATGGCTAATAACATGTTTTTTTAATTAATGACATTCGATTGGAGATTTACTCGTCCTTTTGTGAGCTGATAAATGTTGGCATCTTTTATCATGTGTTATAAGTGTCTTCTGATACTGTTTAGACGGATTTTGATGGCTGCATTCTCATCATAATGTCCAATTAACATGAAACACAATTACTGCATGTTGTATTTTTCTGAATTATGCGAGGTCTCTGATATCGCTTAGATACTCGTAGCTGTCTAAGCAACAAAATAACTCTTCTGAGACAATGTTCAAAAACTGATTTTAAGGCCTGATTTTAGACGTGGTTCTTTATAAAGGAATATTGATTTGTCAAAGAAGGACATTGAAATCATTTGAATTACATTATTATCTTCTAAATTACTCTACGATAAAGTTGAAATCGATCGACTCGCACTTGAGTAACTTGAATTGTGGAATCAAAATTCGATTGCTTTCAATAATAGAATAATATTTTGCCGATTAGGCCTCTTCGGCTAAAGCATGCTATCTTTTGCCATGAAAATATGCCATGTTCTTTTAAAAAATAAAATGATCCTGATTTAAATCTCAGTAATCTATAAGAATGAGTATGATGTAGACTTGATGAACGTCTTGATGTATTATAGCCACAGTGCATTAAATAATGTGTGCCATTTATCTTGCGGTTTATCCATTGCTTGTCAATGTGAAAGTTAAGAAATCTGCGACGAAATATGTGGGCAACCCTGACAGACAACCGAGTAGTAAGCTATGATAAAAGCACAAAGCATCGCAAACTTGCAAATAACATGTTGTCGATATTACAAGTTGCTTGATTTCACACATTAAAGCATCTTTTAAGTTGCCAATTCACTTCATAGGTTGTTCAATTGAAAAGAAACAATGTTAAATGCTGCAATGAGAGAGAACTAAAACCAAAAGGAGGACATGTATTTTTGTTTTGAAACATTTCATAAGACGTGGCTTTTCAAACTTTAATTAGGAATTCAGAATATTGTGTAATAATAGAAAATATGCAAGTGCAAATGATATATAAAAAATCCATGGGTTTTGTGACATTTTGGTGGTCTTTTTCTAATTATTCGGGTTATATTAATGTGGTCACTGGTTTTTTTCTAGCTGCCGTATGAAAGAGAGTCTACTCAAGACATGATTCAGTACTCGATGGCACATGAAGCTCTTTAAGTTACCGAGTCTGATTCCAATTCAGAATCTGATGTCGATCGCGGGATAAATACGTGGTGTGATCCAAAATGTCCCGGACTAACCTACTTGCAGATAACCTGTGATAACGAATACTACTTCAGATGTAAATTTAGGTCTTTAAGGCATGAGAATATGGTCGCCGAAATTTTTCCGGTCAGTTTTCTATTTTTAAAAAATATTTTTACATTTTAACATGAATTTCTGTATTTTTTGAATTGATCGAGATCCGATTTGTCTTATTGTTATAGTTAGATTGATTTTGATTTGTACCTTATTTGACGGATATCTTTGCCATGAATATTGCACGTCTTTTGTTAATTGCTTCATGTGTTACGATATCAATCAGTGAAGTTCATTCAGCACGCATTCATTAAGAAATCCGTGTCAACGATGGTTCTTTGTTCTATCAGTTTTCATGATGGATGTGACAAGCGTGTCTTCAGTCGAATATCGCAGTGTGATACGATACCTCCTGATCCGCGGCTTCGCTAATGGTGACATTCTAAAGGAATTAAGCCTGGCATATGGAAGCAAAGCTCCATCGAGAACTACTGCTTATTTCTGGATAAGCGAATTTAAACGCGGAAGACAATCTGTGGAGCAAGATTTTTCAACTGTTGGTCGGCCGCAGGAGATTCCGGAAGAGAAATCGAGTCAGTGCGATGAAGTGATTACAGCACACAGAAGGATAACCATCCGTGAGTTGTCAAGAGAGTTGCGAATCAGTTATCACTCCTGTCATGACATCATCGAAAGACTTGGATATCGCAAACTGGCATCACGTTTCGTACCGAAGTTTCTGTCACCTGAAATGAAGGAGAACAGACTTCTGGCGGCACAGTCAAATTTGGATCTCCTCGAAATGCACGGAGATCAGTTTCTGAACTGCATCCTTACAGAGGATAAAACACCTTTTAAGTTTGTATCTGCCTCAAAGTAAGCGAGAATCTGCAGAGTGGCGAAAATCAGGCGAGTCTGCCCCTTTGAAAATGCGATCCGGAACATCACATCGCCGGTCGTTGATGCTGACGGTCTTTTGGAACGCTTCGGGAATCCAACTGGTTGACTTTGCGGATAAAGGAGTAAGAATCAATAGCGAATATTATTCCAATCTGTTATCTGAAGCGAGGAAGAAAATAAGAAAGCCACGAAACATTCCCCTCTACTTGCTTCATGACAATGCTCCGATTCACACCTCGCAGGAGACAACCAATGCCTTAACAAGAAACGGATTTCAACTATTGAGCCATCCTCCTTATTTACCTGACTTGGCCCCAAGTGACTTCTATCTGTTTAGATTCCTCAAAAAGCATCTTCGTGGACACCATTTTGAATCGCCAGTTGAACTGCGGGATGCAGTTACTGAGTTTTTTGATTCTTTGACACCGGAATTTTTTCATAAAGCTTTTTGTGAATTGAGACTTCGTTGGCAAAAAGTGACGAATGCTAACGGCTCATACATTGAAAAGTAAACTGTTTTCTGGAACAAAACATTTGTTTTTCCGTTAATTATTAGTCAGGTTATTAGTGATAGCTTAACTGTCAAGTTAATCTAAATATATTAATTCTAAATCGCTAGAATTTATAGGAAAATCTTGAAATTCAGACAAAAATGTTTGAAAATTTTGAAAAAATAGAAAACTGACCGGAAAAATTTCGGCAACCATATTTCTCATGCCTTAAAGACCTAAATTTACATCTGAAGTAGTATTCGTTATCACAGGTTATCTGCAAGTAGGTTAGTCCGGGACATTTTGGATCACACCACGTACATGTAGAAAATAATCAATTAGCTAATTGAAGGGATTGTGGGGTTGAGTGTGATGCTTTTATTATGTGACTCCTTTATCATAATGTAAACTACAAACAGTGCAATATCATTAAAGATTCCAGTGACGTTTGTTAACTATATCCTTGTTTTTAGCTCACTGGACGATATATTAGGACGGGAGCTTCTGACACTTTCTTCCTAAATTCGCGTACAAAGGGCTTAATGGCATGGATTTGTAGATCTTGAAATGCTAAATACAAAAATCAAATTCTTAAGTGTCACAGCCAGTCGCTTTCGGTTATAGGTAAGGTTAAGGATTCCCATTGGAATCCAATGGTAAAATTCAAGAAATATCTATCGATTGTGAAACACATGCCAATTTTCGCACATTTTCTTTTGTAGAAAAGAAACTATTTATCAGAATGCCATGAAATTTGAAACATGATTGAATTCAGAACATCAACTTCGGTATGAAAGTTGAAGTGAGTCACATGATTCAGTATTTGATGTCTGAGAGCCGCTACAAAATGAGTAAAATCGTCAAAATTAAGTCAAAACATGAAATTTACTTATTTTGTAGAGGCTCTCAAACATCAAATACTGAATCATGTGACTCACTTCAACATTTGTATCGAAGTTGATGTTCTGAACTCAATCATGTTTCAAATTTCATGGCAATCTGATAAATAGTTTCTTTTCTGCAAAAGAAAATGTGCGAAAATTGCCAAGTATTTCACAATCGATAGATATTTCTTGAATTTTACCATTGGATTCCAATGGGAATCCTTTAACCTTACCTATTTGATAGACCTTCCAATCACAATCACACTTTGGTCAAAATCTTCATAATTGCAAAAATATGATTCCAGATGATTTTGCTCAGATAAATTTTCTAACAATTAGTTATTTCAACAACTATCCGATGTATTTGTCAAGCCTGTTTTGCATCCAAAATTTCGAGCTTTGTTTAAAAATTCTATTGCCAAAGAGTAGTATGCGGCATGCAACAAAATTTCGCATTGAATCACTTTTCACTTTTTTCCTGCAGCATGGTCCAGTCACTAGTTTCAGTAAAACTTTTAGTCTAATAGCTTTCATTCTACAACTTTGCAATGACAGGTAAAGCAGCAGGTAGCTTGCAGAATCAGCAGATGAATTAATCTCTGAAGAAAATTAATTACATTGCTGAAGAAATACGCAGAAGTGCTACATCAGCTCGATGTCGATGTCGTGAAATACAATGTGCCTATCTGTATTTGAAAATGGCAAATAATGTTAAGTATGAATCGTACTTGTGTATCATATATTACATGATTCACCTGTAATTGTAGAAAAAATAATGCTCAAAAAAAGAATCAAGTAGGTAGTTGATAAATGTCCTGTATGAACTTTTGGCCGATATTCAAACACCAATAATTCAGACATCAAAACCATAGCGAAAATGTACAACATTAACTCGAAGAGCAAATTATCTTCATGGGTCTCATAATGGATTATAATTAAAAGTACACCGTAAATGCTGAAAAACTTTGTCAATTATTGAAAAACCTCATCTTAAATTAGCCGGTGAAACTCCCATTGGCATTTATGGTTTCTTAAATCGAGGTGGGTTTTACCAGCCTTGATAGCATGATACCTTAACGTATTTCATCATATTGGTAAGAAAACCTTTGCATCAATAGAGTCCATTTTGTGCGGACCACTATTTTTGCAGATTCTGGCTTGTTGTTTTTATGGCTTTTTCACTAATCTATTTAAGTACGAAAAATGTTCTTTGGAAGTGTACTTTGTTCTTTACTTCATGCGGAAAATGTTTTAAAGTACCTTTTTATGTATACCTTGTATCCACAAAAATCAACTTCATCCATGTTGGCAGAGAATCATGATCATCAATATTCTGTTGTTGGAACTCAACAGTATTCATAGACATCCCAGCTAATGTTGATTTCAACTTCGATCTCAATCAGATATTATCCAAGGAGGTATCCCATTTTACTCAAAGGATAATTGAATTTTATCTTAACTGATGGATTTATCGCTCAATTGAATATCACCCACAAATATCTATAGAATTTCTCGTTTTCGTCATTGCTATCTAATTTGTCTGAATTACATTGCTTTATGGTTTCATTGAATTGTTTAGAATACTGCTTAGCATTTATTCTGCCATTGTTCTTAAGGCAAATTAGTTACGAAATTCCAATTCTTGCCAAGCTCGAATGTGCAGCGACCGACGTAATCCGTCTGATTTCACCCTTTAATCAGCACAACAATAACCTAATAGTACTTGAATGTGTAGACCTGCATCTTATGAATAAAAGGTTTTGTAGGTGTTAAGTGTTCTAAATGATTTCATAGCTGATGTTGAAAGCAACATGAAATATTTGACTACTTGATGATGAAAATACGAAAGAAATGTATGTATTTGTAGATTGGAAAAATTAGTCAAAGAAAGTCATTTTATATGAATGTATTTAGACCTGTAATGAATTCCAATAGTGCGGAGTATTCAAAGTCGCGGCAAAAGTCATAACTGAGTGAAACATGAGGGTACCACTTAACAGTTAACACTTTCATGAAAGTGGCTGAAACAAACTATTAATAGCGGTAGAAAAACATTCAATAGGCACCGCCTACATAATGTCTATTTTAATTCTAAGATGCTTGCTAATAGTTCATCAACTTTAAACATTCATAATATTCAGTGCTACAGTACGATAATGTTTCACTGTGAAAGCAGTATATATCGATCATGAGCAAGATACTCTCCAATTTGACGAATGAACAAGTAGTTTGCATTTTAGCCTAATATGTGCGAAAATGTCAGTCCAATTATTTTTAGGCTTTGGAGTATATAAATCATTGAGATTTTCGTCTTATCGGCATATTCTCATGCTATTTCTTGACAGTAAAGTTATATGGGCGAGGGGTTAGGGAGGAGACCATCCTGTAGGATTCCCGAAACTAACACTTCAAGTTGCATGACACAATCAGGTGTATACAATTCGAGTGTGCTCTATCCGACAATGAGTTGTCCTTGTTATTATCAGTAGCATTTTGAAATTAGTGCTCATTTTTTTGGGGGGGTTATTATTGTTCAAGAAAAGGTATAGCTCATGAAATCAGGTTTGTATGTACTTTTTCCATATGCTGCTTCTAGCTGGGACGTCTGGTTTGCATTTTGAATTGGTCTTGTCATCAGAGATATCATCTTGAGATCTATATATTTGTTCACACAATTTTGACAGATTTAGTAGCTTATCAAATAAATGATTATATTTCATGCACTTTTAATATTCAGAAATACATAAAAAATGAGCAATTTGGGCATAAGCATCCATAAATGTCATCTATAATCAGGGATCGCAGAAAATAAATTTTGAATTTTATGTGTGAAGATGTCAGTATCGTTTATATTTATGACTTTTATAAGTAGTATTGGCAAAATCTGCGTAGTCTCCATGCTTCAGTGGTTTTAGGTGGTCGAGCGGAATTTTTTTATGTACATAATTAAGTTATTTTTTACACATGAAGTTTATTATTGTGAATACTGAACGTGCATGCACAAATCATATTCTGTGTCTATCATAATTATATCATGGCATATTATTTTAGAATCCCGAATTAAATCAGAAATGCTCAAATACCGAAAATATCTCAAGAACTGCAGCAACTAAAATGTTGGTTAATGCATTTTACCTTCATGTAGCCGTAGTAATTGCATTTCATACCCTTCTTTTCAAGCATCTCGAAACAAGATTTCTATGCTATGTTACAAACTTAAGAAATGGGGAAAGTCATGCAACTGAGCAAATACATTAAGAACGCGACTAACATCAGAACTGACAGATTGTAGCAATGACCAATGGCATCGTGATCTATGTTCAGACGCATTATTAAAGATTCATAAAATGCTACATCACATTCACTGCGAACTAGAAACACGAGCAAGGATCGAGAGGTCCGGAACGCATATCAAACTTGTGCAGCATTCTCATTAACCAATCCTATTGCAGGTAAGACAATTTGAAGGATCATTTACAGATACGTATTGATAATTATTACGTTTTGCTTTTTCATGTGTTTTTTGTTCCGGACCTCTCACATATTAGGACTTACTAATTAGACGAGAAGGGTGTCAAAGATTATTAATAAGTAAACATTTATTAATGCCGCTCATCAACATTGTGCATTTTGTCTTGAATGATTGCAAACCTAGTTATGCATGTCATTCCAATTGATGCAAGAATCGAAAATACCTAGGAACTTATATTCAGTGTTAAATGAATTGTCCTCTCCTTCCAGACATAGTTATTCAACGTCCATCATTCTATCATTCTCACTTCAAATCATAATTTGTAGATATCTCACTTTTGATTTCATTGTCATTCTTGCAAATATGTCATTTTATGTACTCGATACTTGTCATCGCATAACCTGTTATATTTTTGTTATAACCTGATCAAGTGTTTTCATGCATTGGAAATATGCGATTCTGATATTCTGAGTAATGAAGCCAACGAAAAAATTGCACCACAAAGGCCAGCTTCAAAGTAAAGAAAATTCAAGGAAGTAAAATGTCTGTCGCTGTGAGATTAAATGTTCGATTGAACCAAATCGAATCGATCCCCTGAGGTGAATAGAGTTAAATGATTATTGAAGAGCGACCACCGCTTGCACGCTGAAGAATGATCTCACAACTTTTGTGACTTTTTCGTGTTTTTTATCTTGAAATGATTGGAGGCTTCTGTGCTAAACGACCTCCCATCGTTTAATCAACTGCATAATTCTCTCGCAAAAGAATCAACATGTCTCTCTATATCATAGTGTAGAGAAAGCTATCTGCCTGATCATATAGTGCTTGGATGATGCCACAATGATCAGTTTTAAAAGAAAATATCACGGCTTAAATGACAGATTTCATGATTTCATTTGTCTTCTATTATCATTGAATTGATCAAAAGCAGGAAAGTTATTCTTCAGCTGAATTATTTCAATGTAAAATGCTTGCACTGAGTTTCACTGCGGATCGGTAGAAGTGCGCTGGACATCAATGCTAGGTTATAGAAAGCGAATTTCAACAGTGTCAGTGACTATGTGATACATGACAAAATTTATTATTGAACCCTGTCCTTTTTAAAAGCATGGGGAAAATGAACACTGAAATTTTCTCCCAGCAAAGTTTGAATAAATTGCCAGTAATATGAAGATTCAATGAAAAATAAGTGCTTTCAGACATGCACTGTTGCCATTACACCATTGCCATCATTGCAATCACAAAATTTCTTGGGCGAACCCCATTCGGTAATTGAAAACCCGATTTTAGCCACCCGGTGGACAAAATTGGGCGAAAAAAGGCGAAATCAGGTGAAGAATAGAAATCATCAGCAAGAGGAGGATGTTGATTCTATTGTAATATAGAAAAGAGAGAATTGTGCAAAGGGTGATTGTCAGCGACTTAAAGTACAAAAGAACAAAGAACAAAATAGAAAAAATGCCAAACGACTTAAGAGGAGAAGTATAATAGCAAAATACTTCAAGGGAAATATATAACTTTATATATATAAACGTACATTATAAGAACTAAGAGACAGAACTGAGGACTTCAACAGAAGACTTCAGAGATAAGGGTATTAGAGGCTAGAGGGGATGACAAAGCTAACGTACGGGTATTTGAATAAGTTATCCTGTTCCTCCTTTTACCCTTTTGTCTGTCGATCTTTTGACTTTACTCCACTACTGCAATAGGTGGTCTATTTTTGTGATGACTACTTTTCAGTTTTCTATTTGAACTAAGTCTTCCATTTGACAGTATAAGACAGAAATCAGCTGTTCACGCAATGTTATTAACAAAATGAGTGAATGGCAATGGAGGTTGAGGCCCAGAAGTGACCGAGTGACATCAGAATTAATCCCTCACAGTATGCGTCCGTGGTGACCGTTGTGTTTAACTGACAACGGGTGATGCCTCTCTCTTCACTGCCACGTTCGCATGTGTCAACACTTCACAAGAATTGTCATAACAAGAGATTTAAAAAATGGATATTGTTTACAATGAAGCTAGTGGAACGTCTGGTGATATAGATATGAATAGCAACATTGCAGTCATCACATGTACTAAGCGCCATCCGAATGAGACGACTTAATTTCACAATGTACTCTGTCAGTTTCATTCGAAATCTACTTTGAAGAGTTAAAACTCGATATTGCCAATGCTTCGAAGGACTTCAATGACGAGCTATTTTTATGAATTTTATCACTTGGTTATGTGCGCTACTTTGTCTGAGGGATATGACTGAACAGAACTATCATTTAGTACAGGGCACTGGTACTGTGCTCTGCTGTTCACTTCCTAAACTTGTTTTTATCTTCTTACCAGAAATACTTCGCACGTTCATATATGATCAACGCGGACTAATCATAAACCAAAACGTGAACAATAATTGAATTTTAAATAGAAATGACGTCCAGTAGGAAGTTGACTTATCCTTTAAGAATTTATTGAATAAAATATTTTGTGATTTGTAAGCTACAGCATTTAATGATTTTATTTGTTTAATGTAAGAAAATGATGAAAAATTAGCAGCAAAGCCTTCAATGATATACTTGTGTACTTCCTTCATATTCTCGTTATTTTGGCCTATGAATTCACATGTTCTTTGTCACAAAATGCTGTACATGCTACATGCTATAGAGGAGAAACCGCATTTAGATTTAGAAAAATCAAAATGAATTATCAGATTCAAAACTGCTTGAGTTATAATCATTAGTCAAGCAGAATCAAGTCAAACCGAATTTGAACACTAAATTCTGAAGGATCAAATTGTTTCATGATTGTTTTGACTTGTGGATGTCTTTGTTTATTGAAGTTCGTGATTCAAACAATTATGTATTAATATGAAATACGAATTCAATTATAGGATTAGCTGTTTGGGCACTGACAGATTTGTCGGAAGTGAACTCACACCTGCGTTGACAATAGTTTTGGTTTGTTATATTGAGAACAGTTGATTGACAAAGCTAATGCTCTTGTAGACATTTTGACCGGAGTGAATGAATTTCGTCGATGATTTGAATTCGAAAGCTATACAGAGTCGTTAGGAAACAATATGATGAAACGTTGTCTAATTTCTTAACACGATTTTACTACATATGATTATACACATTAATTGCTGTACTTAAGCAATTGTTTTATAATATTTTTATACAATACAAAACTGATTGAGCTCTTCATCGTCAGAATTACATTTCTACTGTACTTTGATGATAGAAAGTCTTTCTCACCAATCAAAATTTCCGGGAGAGTCTAACATCACCTAATATCAAAGCAACTACTTTTCATATTGTGTGGCCATCTTGATACACGCAATTGTTCATTGAAAAAACTGATAATGCTTATAATGGTAGAGTTGAAATAAGTTATGGAAGAATTCACCATTTGTCATGTCAATGTAGGCAGTATAGCGTTTGTAGGTGATCTGTGACTTCTTCAGTCAGTTTTGAACAACGTCATGGAAAGTGACAGCATCTTGTTAAAGGTGGTTATAATCTCTCATAATTCTCTCATCAATGGTTCAGTCTGATGTTCATCATATCAATGTTATCAACTGCCGCAGACATTTTGTGGTAGCCAAATTGTGATTTTCAAAATTTTCATATTTATCTTTACATGCTTGATTCTATTCAATTTTGTTTCTTTTAATGAAATCCTGTCAGAAGTCTGTTGAACAACATGGACGTGCACACATTAGATGCTTATCTGCATAAACTTTGATTAAGTAGAAAGGATTGGGTATGTCTGATGCCTTGCTGCTTTCATGTAAGATGACTTATTGAACAATTGCACAAGTTCGTTTGATTGCTTCTATTGTTTCACAATTAGCCATCTTTTACCCTGATTACTGTCATTAACCATTGCTACTCGGTCAGGTTTGCCGATCGACATGGATATCTGGATGTCTATGGAGATATCCGTGTCTTTTTTGAGATATCCATAGATATCGTGGAGATTTTTGAATGAACATTTTTAAAATTGCTGCTGCAATGATTTCAAGTGTATTTTTGAAGAAAACATATCTTCTCAAATTATTGCTAATTTAATAGTAAAGCTAAGTGTCGCAAGACCTCAAGAGAGCTCATCATGAAAAACTTGTGACCAGCTCTGATGAAAGAGCTTATCTGCCAGAAATAAGGAGCAAGCAATAAGTTGATTACTAAATGTAGAATTACCACAAACAGTGAAGAGAAGACAAAGGTGATGAATGTGAGTCTGATAATGATTCACTTAAAGTTGACTCTGACAAAGAATACATCGCTTTGAGTGAATGTAGTTTTGTATGAATCTGGTCCATAGGCTTCACTTCAGATTGGAACAGTTTCTGTTTTGAAATTGGATGTCCCATGTCTTGTGTTGTGACACTAGACCTTGTAAAACTTAGGGAAAAGTCCATTGCTTTATGCAAATTACACACACGCACTATTGTCGTGGATATGGTTCAGAAATTTCCTCTCCACAACAACCCTGTCCTATATACACCTACCTGTATGTAAAATCACCAAAACATGACAAAATATTCAGGGGCTTTATGGTATATAAGTCCTTCAAAGATTTATCGACCTTCGACCATAATCGAGATGCGGTCATTGGTGAAAAGACCGATGTTGGTTGCCGTTGGTTGCATTCATTAGTATTTTAAGTTAATTATCATTTTTTCGCAACAGGAATACGAAGCTATTCACTAGCGTTCAGAAACTGGTGTATTTGGTAATATACAGTACATGTGTAGTGGCAAATAATCCCGTCTTGCTTTTACTATGAGGTCTACTATTGGAAACCTTTGTAGGCCCAATAAATCGGAGAGAATCCAAAGATGGAACTCAATATATTTACATCGTGTTTTACCCAGCAACTCACTGTAGGCGGAGGCTAGTTATTGATTACATATCGCTCAATACCAAACACAGGCGAAGGATGGATACTACACAGGGACTTGTTCATATCGCGGCACATCAAATATATGAAAGGAAGTCGATATTCATATGAAAACATGCCAATCTCCGTGAACATACGATAATCTTGTAGTAGTTGTTGGTTTCAATTTGCATGGTAGTTAAGAGAACTGGTGTGAAAGCTTTCTTTTCTAAAAAAAGATTGGAAGTTTCTACAAGCTCACCGCGTAGTTAACTTGCTAAAAGACCCAGCATATCAGATCGAC
This sequence comes from Prostheceraeus crozeri, assembly GCA_907163375.1. Classification (NCBI taxonomy): domain Eukaryota; kingdom Metazoa; phylum Platyhelminthes; order Polycladida; family Euryleptidae; genus Prostheceraeus; species Prostheceraeus crozeri. The sequence goes on along the minus strand of CAJQUW010008218.1, from coordinate 214,870 downwards.
GGAATAGGAATTCCGTATCCGAGACATTTGTGTTAGTCACGGGTTGCATAATTACACTCACGCAATACACTTGATTTTATTCAATTGCCTATTTACAGTAATACGCACGCAGGCAGCCAAATTTCGCCAAAACACTTTGTTTTAAATGGACAGGAAAACTATTTTCAAGACACTGCAATTTTTTTGAAATCTGCTTTTTGGCAAAAAATTGTATTCTCCGAATATGACTAACATGAACTGCTTCCCTTGTTGCGGAGACTTAATCTCTTAAATGATTGCCGATATGATGATGAAGTAAAAGGTTACAAAAAATAATCACTGATTCGCATCTTGCAGCTGACTGTCGGAGTTGTCCAGGGTGCAGATCTTCCAGGCATGGATATCTCAGGGACATCAGATCCATATGTCAAAGTATTCACATTGCCGGACAAGAAGAAGAAGTTTGAGACCAAAGTGCACAGGAAGACTCTGAATCCTGTCTTCAACGAAAAGTTCATCTTCAAGGTGAGTTCATGATCTATGTGAGCATCGTGACACGGGAAACGCCCTCGATATACTACTACGACGAGCGGTAATTCCTCCCGCCCAAATCATTGCTCATAGCCTTCAGAAAATAGTGTGATGTTTTCACTTAATTGTATAAAACTGGTGCGCACCTTCTAGCGACAAATATCTGCTGTAGTAGAAATTGTTTTCAATTTCGAAAGTATAAGTAATTTCTACCTCAGATTTATGCGAGAAAAGTAAATGAAAGCACTTCGTCGTATCAGCGGACATTTCGGGTCCAGACCTTCATCAGCGCAAATGGTAGAATTTATAAATGTGATGAGACGTTTATTTATATTCAAATTAAATCACGTCACGGTTAAAAAATTCAAGCGGGTAAAACAAAGTTAAACAACTACCGTGTGGAAAATCGTGTAATAAATTAGGTCCACATAGTATAAATTAATTCTCAAAACATAGAGATCCAAGCCCAAGTACAGAGTACGATACGTAATACTCTTAACGGCTAGTCGACCCAATTTTTTTGGGGGGAAGAGAAATAAATCAATTTTTGTTTATAAGTTTAAAACCAAAGATTGGCAATGATAAAATGATATCATTTTATGTCATTTTATTTTTTTGAAAAATGATATAAAATGATATTAAAAATTTTTGTTCCATTATATTTTCTAATCATAAATTCTTCGCATTTTGTATTAGTCTCATTCGCTTGTTCTACTCATGTCCCTTCCCCACCGGTTGATCAATGTAGCAAAAAGCAACAGGCCTTTGTCTGTCAGTCTGTATCACACAGATTGTCAAACAAAAACACTTGTTTGAAATTGCTTTTTCTTACTCGTCTTAGTTTCTATAATACGAGTATAATATAAGCTTATAGATAAATTATTAGTAATATGTAAACGAGGCTTTGAAATTTGGAAATACGTGTATGGTCAAAGTTCGACATTTCGGACTTGGATAATTAAGATTCTGGTCAATAAAGACCGCCGTTTTCTGGAATTAGTTCTACATGTGCAGTGTATATCTCATATATTGCTGGTTACTTCCAGTAGGCCTATGATTGAACATTGAACTTATTAATAACTGTCTTGATGCTCTTGAAGTTTTGACTACTTTGAGACATACTGTTGGCTAACCAACTGCATATTGTGGGCATATTTGTAATTCAAGTGTACAAAGCTTAAATCAAAACTTGCGATGTCTAATGTATAGGCCATAGGCCCTGCCTAAGTTTGATATACAAGAAGATTTGTATGACTAAACTGCTTTCCTCGGCCTTCCATTATTTGGAATATATCAATGCTGCATGCAATATGATTTTAACTTCATTGCTAAGAGCAGCAAAAGTAGCATGGTAGCAGTGTAAATCGAAAAATTCGTATGACTAGATCTATTTACGGTGCAGGGCTACGTAAATTGCACTAAAAATGGCATATTTTCATTATAAAAAATAAAATTATATCATTTTATAAAATTCGTAAAATGATAAAAATAAAATGATATCATTGTCGATCATGGTATAAAACTAAAGATGAGAGCTCGGCATGAAACATGACAAGAAGCTAACCAAAAATTATATATTATGAATAATCAAGAAACATAAGAAACCAAAATAAGATCTCAATGCGCGTAGTGACCAGGTAGGAACTATGTGGATGCATAAAGCAAGGTTTCGGCCCCTAACCTCCAACATGTATCACATGGTGATAAGGAAGGTCTCTCCAAACATAACTAAAATTTAATTTGCAAACAAATTTGCATATACACGTGCATAAACACGATAGATCGCATGCGTGTGGTTGTCGGTTTGATCGCTCGTGACAGTGAAACAGAGATTGGTGCTTTAAGAGGATCTACACGTATCCATTTGTGAAGATTTTCATATCATTACAATCGTCGTCTGCCCAACATTGTTATTTTTGCATCCATTTTTCCATCCGATATTTGGCTCATTCGATATTGGGATTATTACTGTGTCTGTGTCTTCTTGGCTGATATCTGTTCAGTCCGTCGAGGCTTTGTTACTCTGTCATCGAGTTTTCTACCACTAACCATAGAAATTGATAACAATAAAACCTCTAGAATGGAAGTAAAGCTTCATGCAATACACAATAGTGGCACAAAAATCGCACGCATTTTCACTTAGATTCGCTTATCAACGGCTGAATCATTGAGATAGAATCAGTCACATGTGCAATTCTAAGCTTTTCATTGGTTCATCATGCCCCAACTTAGTTCCCCCGGATGTGCCGCGACCTTGAGTCAGTTTCCATTCTAGTCAACTTCAGATAAACAACAGTCTATTTCTATGACCACTAACTGTCATCGAATCAATACTGCAACGATATTTCTATTTCTCGGATTAAGTGAAGAGTATCCATCGTCATTGATCAAGTGTTGTACTGGTCGTTTGGTCAGGTATTCGTCTGAGGTACCAAAGGTGCGGAGGTCGAGTCTGGTTTCATTAACAGATTTTTTTTCCTGCGGTCTTCTTGACTTGTGTGCTTCATCGTGATTTTCTTCGGACTTGATTCCCTCAGTCAATCATATTTCCTCGTGTCTTCCCGAAATGGGTTCAAGGACTCCATTGAAATTCGAAGCCGTCCGTCGAATGTCTGAAAATCAAATGAGCAAATTAAGCAAGGAACAGTTATCAAACGCTCTGAAGGATGCAATAAACATCATAAACATGGTACCGACACCTGAAAGTCAACCAGCTGGACTTACTCGTAGTGATCTGACTCAAATACTTGACGAGAAGCTTCTTAACTTTTCCAGCCAATTTGATTTGAAAATGTCAATGATGTTCGAAGAGCAGAAGAAGCTCCAATTAAGATGCGACTCGCTCCAAAGAGATTTAGATGAATTGAAGAAGCCTCCTGATGCTGATCCTTTCATTAGATCGACGAACATTATGGACGATAGAATCGCAGATGATATTGTGAATGAAGTCATGCAGCGACACAGCAAACGGCTGAGCATAATAGTTTCTGGTTTGGTGGAGAGCCCTCTAGGATCATTGAGTGAGAGAAATGAAAAAGATAAGGAAAGTTTGATAGCCATCCTGCGTCATCTGAGAATTGAAGAAAATGTGATAGTGTCAACTAAGCGAATTGGCAAAGTCATTCCTGGAAAACCTAGACTTTTGCGTGTCGAATGTCTTACGAGTAGCCAAAAGCATGACATCTTGCGCAAGTTGCGTGAGCTGCGTAACAGTATAATGTACAAACAAGTCTACATCAATCCCGACTTGACTCACCGTCAGAAACAAAGAAGTCTTGAGTTAAGAGAATCACTTCGCTTAAGACGAGAGCAGAACGAAGATGTCATAATACGTCATGGGAAAATAATTCAAAGAACTCATGCAGAGGATTTTCATTAAAAGTTTTATCACAGTCACAAGTTGCTCCTCTTAAAACTGTCATTCGATATCCTTCTATTTTATGCTCAAATGTTCGTTCCATTGTCATGAAATTTGATGAGGTCCGCACAACGTTATTATTGAATGATATTGATATATTTATCTGCACAGAAACATGGCTATCTCCTGATAAGCATAGTGACAGTAATTTCTCTATAAACGGCTTCGTGTGCTTACGGAATGATCGCGCTCATCGTATTGGGGGAGGTGTGGCTATTTGGTTGAAGGATTATATCCCATTTGAGCAATTCATTTATCAATCCTCATGTGATATCGAATTTCTCGTTATTCGTCTGCCTTCTTCGAATGTGCTTTTATTGGCATTGTATATTCCCCCCATCTCTGCTGCCCGAAATGCTAACCGTATCACTGAATTTATAACTCACACTATCGACTCAATTTTGAATTTGCATCCTTCCTGTGACGTTATTATATGTGGTGATTTGAATCGCTTTGACCCAAACGATGTATGTCTTTCACTTGACTTGGTGAATTCTTTCAATGGTCCTACGTATGGTGACGCCCAACTTGATTATATCTTGTTATCCGAAGATCTAGCGTGCCAGTATAGTGTCTCTGAATTCACCCCATTCGATAAATCCAAGGTTCCTCATTTGTCTCTCCTCGCAACTCCCACTCGAAAATTAGCAAAGACAACAGAAATTGTCCGAAAGGTTTATGATCTCAGAAAATCGCATCTAGATGACTTTTGCCAACTTGTACAAATGATAGACTGGACTTTCATTGACAACGAGAATATATCTATCGACAGTAAATGTATTATTTTTCACGATCTTCTTGATGCTGCTGCCGCGTCTACTATCCCTGTTACTTTTGTGCGTTGCACCGCCAGGGATAAACCATGGATTTCGCCACTTATCAAGGACTCATTAATAAGAGATTGGACGCATTCCGTAGACGGGATTTTTCTACTTATAATCATTTGAAAGAGAAAATTCACTGTGAAATCTCCAAAGCAAAAATTGCATGGACAAAGAAAATCGGATGCACCAATCTATGGAAGGTAGTTAATCAACATACCTCATGCAAATCTCTGAGTCCAGTGATGTCCTTAATATCAAACTTTTCAAATGTGCACACCGCTGTTGAGAAGATCAATCACCACTTGAGCTCCGTGTTTCTGCCAAGTAGTATTGAGAATGTTGACATTAAAAATTACTCCTCGGAAGAAATGGCTGATTTAAACATCTCCCCGATGCATGTGTTTAGACTAATGGAAGAGTCCCGAGCGAGCAAAGCGTCAAGCGACTTGCCTATTGCCCTATACAAGTTTGCCAGTCCATTTTTGGCTGAGCCTATGGCCAGACTTTTTCAAATATCGATCAATAACTCCTACATTCCAAAGATCTGGAAAACTGCTTCTGTGACTTCTGTTCCAAAAGTTCATCCTTCAAAATCGTCTAAAGACAGCCTTGATAACATACGCCCAATCAGTATTATACCATATCCTGCAAAGCTGATGGAAATAATAATAACCGACTATCTAAAGACGAGCTTCATTGAGTGTTATGATGAAAAGCAATTTGGATTCCGACCAAAGTCCTCAACTCAGTGCGCTCTTGTTGCAATTGACGATTGCATCACTAAATTTATCGATGATTCAGAAACCTGTGGGGCCCTAGTGATCTCCTATGACTACTCAAAGGCATTTGATAAATTGAGAAGTGACATAATTGTCAACAGGTTAGCAGAATGTCAATTGCCTGTAAATTGTATTAAGTGGATCTTTAATTACTTGACAGACAGACAGACAGCAATATGTCTCTATAGGAACCGCAAGGAGCACCTTAACCAAAGTTAATTCAGGAATTCCTCAAGGATCAACTTTAGGCCCTTATCTATTTGCACTATCGATCGCTACTTTCAGGGTCCTTTCTGAGAACTGCAATGTGTTTAAGTACGCTGACGATACGACTTTATGCTTGCCTATATTCACATCACAGACGAATGATCACATTATTGCGGAACATCAGAATCTTATGGAATGGTCTGACCAAATGGACTTAACGATCAATGCTTCCAAATGCAAGGCCCTTTTGATCCCGAAACGAAATTTTCCCGACCATCTGAGCTTGAATCTTCCTGACATTCCCTGCGTCAACTCCCTTGACTTACTTGGAGTTCGCTTTAATTCTCGATGGAATTGGTCTGACCACATAGACAAAATAATTCACTCTGCTTCAAAACGTATGTACACTATGCGTGTTCTCAAGCCGTGTATCTCAAAAAGTGACCTTCTTATAGTATATAAAACTTTCATACGCTCTGTCTTTGAGTATTGTTGCCCAGTATTTGTCGGGGGGTTGTCTAGTACTGATGCTGCACGAGTTGAACGTCTTCAACGCAGATTTCACCGTCTCATTTGCGGCAACGAATGTCGAAGTCCTTGCCTGGAGTCTGTACATTCTCGTAGAAATGCATTGACCGATAAATTCTTTCACAGTGTAATGGAATCTAGCCACATTCTTCACGAACTCTTGCCAACCATGTCTCGTGCAGGTCGTTTTTTGCTTCCGGAAATCCGCACTATGCGACGTATGAACTCTTTTGTGCTGTATGCCAGTAGACGCTATAATGACCATTTTTTTCGCTGATCTCACTGCAATATTCTTTCTTGATCATGGATGTTCTTGATTTTTTTCTTTGTGTAAATTTGATGTATCTTCCGATTTTCATTTTTAAAGAATAAATACGCATATTATTATTATTATTATAACTAAAATTTAATTTGCAAACAAATTTGCATACATGAGAACATAAGGATATATAAGATAATATGGATAATAGTGGTTAGTCAAACATTCCTATGATGAAAGGTGTTTGGCGGACTGAAAAACAACCAAACCTATAATCAAGGAACCTATTTCTCGAGAAGGACTTTATGCAACAATTTACTAGTGGATTGACCTGGTAACCTCGGAAGTATCGGAAGAAATCCTAGCGAACCTGAAGCAACTCAGCGCGGCGCAACTTAAAGCATATCAGCCAATTGATGGCAATTCGTGACGTCGATTCGGACACGGAGACCGAGCCTGAATAAAAACTCGCCTCCCACAACGTACATTCAACATTGTCCTAAGCACGCTGCAAAATATCGACCGTAAAATCATCTACACCTGCACAACTACAATCGCTACTGACATGCGCACTCAAATCATCCTTTTTTATACTGCTACGGTATTCTTGGCGATTTTGGTGTTCTTTATAACTACCGCTACATATCATACATGTGAATTCATAAATAATATTCTTAAACGTTACATTTACACTTATTCGGCAAAATATAGCAGTATCTACAGTTATCGTCCTTATTCGTTTTCCGGTTATTGCAACAATTCTTTAATTTTTTATTATTCTTATTTACTAAGCGAATTTTCAGATTATATTTATTTATTAACGAGTTAATATTTCTATATTATACTGCATTTACACTATTTCGCATATTTTGCATATTTTTGTCTGTTAATCTATGTTCTATGTCCGTTATTTGTCATGATTTCTATTCTCTTTATGTTCAGGTCAATGCTTCCAAGAAAATTCTTGTAACATGTACAAGTTCATTCCTAGGCAGTTCCAGATATTTTGAAATTTAATATTTATAACATGCATAAGCATTGCATGAATAGTTCAGTTGCTATATTAAAGGTCTTCGAAGCGTTGGGCAACTGACTCCAAAGTCTTTTTATTCCGCTGAAATCCTGAGGCGTTGGCTCAGATAATGTCGCATTCGATGTTTTGGCCAATAATTCGTTGCAAATTCGTCACCCTCCTCTATCCTGAATCACATGAATTAATAACAACAGGTTTTCGAAGTTATAGTCCTTTCAAAACACAGGACTCTGGACTCTCACTTAGTAGCAGGCCTAATGTATCATAACACGGTTTCATCGTGCATAATTACAGTGCAGGTTGTACATTCCATGCCATTTTCAACACTTGTTGGTCACACCAAACAAAGACATAATGCAAACCAAAGGGATGGAAGTAAAAAGGGACAGCCTCTTCTTCAACTATTTGTTTTATATAATGGGAAAACTTTTTTTCAAATCAAATTAATGATTCTTATTCTCAGAAGGACAAAATGTGCATTTTGTTCTTCTGAGAATAATAATCACAAATTTGATTTGAAAAGATTTTTTCACTTTATACAAAACGATCTTCCTGCATCGTCGAACTATCCGTCTTTCGAGCTGTTTTAACTTTATCTGAACTTCAGCTAATGCCATGCTTTCACTGCAACTCACAATCGCAATGAAGCTAAATATCAGAATTCTGAAGAATTTCACAATATCTGGTGACAAGCACTATCTAAATTTGCATCATCCAAAAACTGCTACACAAAATACTAAATGGTAGCTTTGTCATTATGATAAGGTAGGTACATGTAGGCCTATGCGACATCTCACACAAATTACAGACTTAGGTAGCATGTACTATGAATGCAAGTGAATTCAATAATAGCTTGAAGGAGAATTATTGTAGCAATTCAATTTACATGATCAATTGGAAAAGTGACACGGATATGAGATTGACATTAGTAAAAAATACTTATTATTCTAAAAAATCATCACAGGAGCCCTCTCAAGATGGGAGTTCGTTCGTCAAAGCAATATTTGATTCATACAAATTCACGACTAATGCAATGGCGCCAAATTCAAATGGTCTATAGTACATTGAAATTTGAATAGAAAGTGAACTGAGGACAACTCCTGATATCACTGGTCGCGTCAAACTGCCGGTGTACTTTCTGGCTTCTTGATATCAGAGGTTGCTGTTGAGAATTCACAAAGTATGAGATAGTCCGATATCATGAAAGCTAATGGTTCCACATTTTCCGGTATCGGCGGAACATATGGTCTGTCTGTTACTCAGCTGCTCCCTGTCTCGAACGCGGCTTGTTGTGACGGCGAATGATCGAATTTCACCATAATGTCCGGAAATAAACGCACTTTAGCTCTGTGATAAATAGTAATTAGCCTGAAATAGGAACTCAGAGAAGTCACATGATTAGCTTATATTATACGATTTGTAGAAATGAAGCGCTTTGAGTGATAAATATGTCTAATAGGATGTTTCTTATGACGAAGGGGATTTCATCAAGAAGTGAGTCCTATCATCCGGACTACAGAGCAGACATCTTGCCAATAGTCCAATGCGCCAATTTCATCGATATTTCGATAACTGCTTCCTGATTTCGCCAATGACCATTTTCATTTGCTTTTATTGTTATTTTATCTCTCATATTGATGAAGCATATTTATTTACGAATTGTCTTTATGGCTGAAGCAGTCGGAAGATAATATTTGCAATTGAAGTATAATATATTGATGACCTCGAACATTTTGATATGATTTCCAGGCAAAGACACTATTTAGTCATTATGATTACAAATGAAAGACAACATGATGGAATTAATCTATATTTATATATGTATTTTATGTTTTTAATCTCATGTTTTTGAATCTACATGTGTAGCAAACATGACATCAGATGACCTCTGAAGAAAATCCTTTGAAAAATTCGAGATCATGCGTCATAGAGACTGAAAAGAGATTAATTCATGGATTTCTAATCATGTGTTCATCAGAATGATGTTTCATCAAAATGAAAGTTCAAAAATCTGGATGTGTTCTGAACTGGTGATGAATTTCTACCCATTGCCGATGCATTTAGCAATGAGTGAAATGATATTAGCAGTCCAAATTACCCTGCAAAAGATCTGCGGTTGACAGGACTTGAATTTGTAAATGTCTTTTCGTAAGGTATTCATTTTGCGAATGATAGATAGAGTCAAGACCGGAATTATACAAACAAAAATTAAAGTTTTGACATCAAATCTCTTGACTCTTTCCGCCATTCGCAAGAGGACTCGAATTGTAGATAGCAAGTATATAAAATTGTCGTTTTCAAGATGAATATGGTTGTCAAGAGTTTCATGCTTTGAATTTCAGATTCCCTTTACGGATGTCCCCAACAAGACATTAGTCTTCACTGTTTACGACTTTGATCGCTTCTCGAAACACGATCAGATCGGATGTGTGAAAATTCCTTTACGAGACGTCGATCTTGGCAAAGTGATAGAAGAGTGGAAAGAGTTAGCACCTCCTGACAATGACGCTGACAAGGTAGGGGATTAATTATTCAAAACTAAATGCTACTCCGCCAACAGGCAGCTGAGAGGACCTGTGACGGTCTATAAGCGAAGACATTTGACCTTAAAACATCTTTATGATTAAAATCAAAATACTAATTTTCTGTAATAATGAGAGCCGTACGCACGGTGTCCACGAACTCTAATAACCCTGATTTTAAGAAGAAGACCTTTGAAATTTGGGCATCAAATTTTGGATGATGGACAAAAGTTGCTCCTCGATGCGTCACAACTAGGATGACTGGACTCCATTTGTAGCTTTTTGATTTGACTTCATATGCTGATGAAGTGTTGTACATATAGACATCTGGTCGTAGATCAGTAAGTGTAATGCTTTACTGTCAAAGTTGCATAATGAAGACCAGATGTCTGTGTTTAGTAGAACAATGTCATTTTGTTGGATAGCTCAATGCCATAATATTTTCTTCACCTCGTAGTATTCATGACTATTCATAAAATCAGTGGAAACGGAAAAAATCACCAAAATAAAGCAAGATCACGCGCATGATTCAATACAATATGACTGAACTCTATTGCAAGATTTATCTTATTAGCTGTAATGAATATTGTATGTTGTGCCTGTTTGATAATTTTCTCAAATTTAAGATTTGATGTCCATGCTAACTAATTTGGAACTAAATCATTACCTTTAAAAGATCTCTCGATCTCTCTAGTTGAAAGTCAAAACGTTTATTTCCTGCTTGGAAAAAGTAATACAACATTGATAATGAAAAAATGAAATGTGAGTGATAAAATGGTAAAATGGTTATGTACAATGAAGGAGGTGGCAGATGAAATGTCCAAGTGCGTGACGTGATAGGACGGGTCTGCAGAAGAGGCCATGATTAATTACATGAGTTATATTTCAATATCATCATTTGTCATATACAGGGAAGAGAATCTTCCGGATTTATCCGGAATTCCGGATTTTTTTTACGGCCATCTGGGTCATTTCTGAGATTCACCAGAAAATGCAATGAAAATGGAGGGGGTAAGGTACGTGGGCCCCTAAGATGGAATGATATCTTCATGATGCGTTGCATATAAGACCCCTCCGATCACAAGTTATTACTTGATATTATCCATATTTCCCCTTCGGACGATCAGTGGGCCCCTCTAGTGTTCAGTTGTCCCCTTCGGGTGATCAATGGGCCCTTCTGACGATCAATGCGACCCCTCTGGCGATCAGTTGGTCCCCTCGGGTGATCAATGGGCCCTTCTGACGATCAATGCGACCCCTCTGGCGATCAGTTGGTCCCCTCGGGTGATCAATGGGCCCCTCTGGCGATGAGTGGTCCCCTCTGACGAAACATGATGCTTTTGAGGATGTTGGACTCTCTATGAAACATCAAAATTCTACTAGTTACACTTAAACTCCTAAAATGCTGGAGGTTTCGCCTGCGGCGCTCTATGAAACATCAAATTCTACTAGTTACACTCCTAAAATGCTGGAGGTTTCGCTTGCGGCGCACAATGAAACATCAAAATGTCAAAATTCTGCTAGATACACTCCCAAAAGGCTGGAGATCTTGTCCCCGGTACTTTGCCTCAATATGGTTGAGCTACAATTAATTATTATCTGTGGCCTTAGTGCAATCAATGTATTTTTAGTCACAGCCATAGGGTCTATAGTGTGTAGGCGCATAAAGATTCATAGCCATTTAAAATTGACTCTTTGATTGCTTGTTATCATGTTAAAACTGAAAATGGGCCCCCTAGAAGAGATCCTCCGGATTTTTTGTGACACGGCGTTCTCATCCCTGCATATAAACTAGTCGTCGCCTGGAATCAGAAGATATTCAATATCATTAAAATTGCTTAACGAAGGCATGTTTTCAAGCAGTCCTGATATTCATGTTAATATATAGGTTTTAGTTATAATAATGCGTTTTTCTATGGTTTCATTTCTTGTTCTTTCAACAGTCACTTTATTTTTAAGTTTGATCAGTATCTTCAAATGGTGTTGACCAGGAATCAAACAGTTTCCTTTGTGCTCCGCTTAGAATGAAGGAGCTATCTATTCAAGATACATAATGCTCGAACCAATACGAACGTATTTTGACTCTAATAATAGTGGCGCAAGAGCTGCACATGTATTGCCAATAGTCATCGAGTAATTCTGTTACAGACCTTCAAAAGTCAGGTCGGCTTATGCAGAATCCAGATGCAGCAGATCAGAGTCCGTCGCGGATGCATCCATGAAGTTGACTTGCAATTCGAATGTTTATTGGTAAATCAACATGTACATCGAAGATATTTTATGTATTCAAGCACTATCTCATGGCTCATTTGTTTTCCAAAATTTATTTGCATTACTCTCGTTCGCAGTGTATTAGCTCAATTTCTCATGCGAAATGATCCAGATATTCTTTTAGACCAGTGAAAAAGGTGGAACGGAAGTATACCTAACACATGATATTCACTACAGACCAGAATTGTAACTTGTTGAAGGATAGTCCTTGGCTAGAATAGCTCAGTGTTTCAGGATTGAGATATTAGTAAGTCATAAGTTGTTTATTGCCAAAGCATGGACAAACATTGGACAAACATGAACATAGCACAGATAAACATCATGATAACATGTGAAGGAAAAAAATGAAATTCACATATCAGCCAAATGGAAGGCAAGGTTGCGAATAGAAGATGCTGTAATTCTTCCCATTATCTGAACATTTTCAGAGATAGGTATTTCGTTTCGCGATGTAGTTTATTTGTTAGAATAATTCCATTGCATTGTGCACATTTATTCTCGAATTATTGTTCAAACGTTAACATACAATCATCATCGAAAGTACAATGTGACTTAATTGTTCCATGTCTTCCCAATTATTAAGATGAGGTTGCGACCAGGGTGCATCAATAGATATCAAAATCTTATTTATAAGAAGACTAAGTGCAAACTTTTAGGGTAGAAAAATGTCTCACCTGTAATGATAGAATTACAAATCCTGCAAATCGTATCCACATAGTTGTTGGTCGGTTCACCTTGATGAAGTTAGATAAGGTTTTACTATCTAATCGGGATAATAGTTTACCCGAACATCTGATCAGAATTCTTCAACCTCATTTTTTGTTGAATTGTACTGAGCATAGGAGGAAGTGTATCTGTTCTGCATTTTCCTTTATCAACAGTAATTGAAAGTTTCTTATCTGATAAATTTCAGCGAGTATGTACAAAAACTACTGTAACTGACTGGAAACCCGTAACGAGTGGGGTTCCCCAAGGGTCTGTCCTTGACCCCCTCCTGTTTCTCCTCTTGATCAATGACTTTACTGAAATTGATAACTGCAAGATAATTGCTTATGCCGATGATATTACTGTTATTGAGCTTGTAAACAAAAACTCTCAAAGTAATTTCCAGTCTGCCATTGATCATTTTTGTAAGTGGAGTTCATCTAAGCATCTCTCCGTTAACACTGTTAAAACCAAATGCATGTCAGTAGTTAGACAATATCAGAAGTCTGAACTCCTAAATGTACAGGGTGATTCCGATCTTCCCGTCACTTTTCAAGTAAGGACTACAGCTGTATCACATGTCTGGTTGTAGTGATGGTTCATGATTTATATACTACGCTTCATGGCCTTTCAAATCGTATATTATTTATTTTCTTGTGATCTGCATTTCTGCTGATACGAGCAATTGAAATTGTTTACCCATATTACAACTTTTTAAATCAATATCTATGACAGGAACATCGCAACAATCAATATCATCATCCGCATTCAGCATAGATATCTAATAATTGCTTGCTTTGAGCGACACCATGCAAAGTTAATTGAGATTGACTTTTCAGTGTAGACGGTATTAAACTGGCTGAAATTTATTTACTATCAACACTTGACAGCAATGAACTATCCTGGCTTCACGAAAGAAGAAATTTCGACGGCCGTGGCCTATAACCATCTCTTCATATCGACGATCAAGGTGACGATTTCGTGTAGATTTTAAGAAAGAAGCTCCACCACGCACAACCTTAATTGGGTGGGCAAAGCGTTTTAAAACCTCGCTATCTCTCACCGAATATGCAAGAGTCGGTGACCATTCAGATCGACGGCTTTCCGACGACAAACGAGACGAAATAGTCGAGGCCTATGGTGATGATCCAACACTTTCGCAACGAAAGGCAGCTCAGCTCTGTAGCGTTTCACAATCGTCGGTGAGCAGAGTGTTGAAAGATGAAGGTTTGAGAGCTTGGAAGTTTACCCGCGTGCAAGAGATCTCGGACGACGATAAAGTTCAAAGACACCAGTTTTCTAACCTTATCCTTCAACATCAACAGCACGACAGTAATTTCGTTGGAAATATCGTTTTCTCCGATGAAGCAACGTTTCACTTGAATGGATCTGTGAACCTTCACAACGCCTTCATCTACGCGGAAGAAAATCCTCACGCTGTTATCGTGAAACCATTAAAGTCTGCTTCCATCACTTGCTGGGCAATGATATCACCACACCACGGCATCACTTACCATGTGCAAAAAAAGAAACAATGAATGGACAGCGCTACCAGTCTATCCTTGAAGACAAAGTTGTGCCGCTACGAAGTGATAGACGAAATCGACGTCAATTTTATCAGCAGGATGGTGCACCTGCACATTATGCCAATTCTGTTCGTTGTCTGCTGAACGTCAAGCTGAAGAACCGATGGATTGGTCGTGGTGGGCCGATACACTGGCCACCAAGAAGCCCTGATGTATCAGTAAACGATTTCTGGCTTTGGGCTATATTCGTGACAAACTATACAGAGATCCACGTCCTCGTACTCTTGAAGCTTTACAAGAAAGACTTACGAGCTAACTCGATAGCGTGGAGGTCGAGATGATGCGATCTTCGTACAGGTCATTCTTGCGCCGATGCGAGTTGTGCTCTGAGAATGGTGGTGGTCACTTTGAACAGTTCTTTTGAGTTAATTTTGCGTTACTGCATACCTGTCACTTATAATAAAGTTTTTTTGGATATGAAATGTTTTTCGAAATCAAATGAAAAAAAAATAACTTAAATAGTAAAATAAAATAAATAAATAGTAGACTAGGAATGTAAAAAATTAAAAAAATACTTAAAATTGATTTAAAAAAATTGTTATGTGGGTAAACAATTTCAATTGCTCGTATCAGCAGAAATGCAGATCACAAGAAAATAAATAATATACGATTTGAAAGGCCATGAAGCGTAGTATATAAATCATGAACCATCACTACAACCAGACATGTGATACAGCTGTAGTCCTTACTTGAAAAGTGACGGGAAGATCGGAATCACCCTGTATATATAAATGACTGTCGCATAGAACAAGTTGAACATATTAACATTTTGGGCATGTTTTTCTCATTTGATCTTTCATGGACCAGACAAGTGTCTGAATTGTATAAAAAGTGTTGCAAGTCTTTATCATTTGTCAAAAGACTTAAAGATAACAGAAATTTAGATTGTATTGTTTGGAAATGTTATCAAAGTTTAGTTTTTGTCATATATCTTACTGCTATCCTGCGATGTTTGACATCAGCCAGCACTTATTCAAGGAACTCGAACGCATTGATCAAATTGCCTTACGATGGTCGAAGTCATGCGATAAACCAAGTCTTCAAGTACGTCTCGACAAGATTTGCATCAGACTCATCAACAAAATTGCTCGAAACAAAAACTCACATCCCTTGTTTGGCTTTTTCTCATTGAGGGAAACTCGTAGTGACATTAGACACTCAAGAATCCTCCTCCCATTGTCTTTAAAATCCACACTGTATCGAAAATCTGTTGTCAAATATTCCTCATTCTCGTGACCATGTTATGTGCAGATGTTCCCATTTTATGTACTGCTTTTGTACTAACAATAAAGAATTATTATTATAATTATAATAGTAAAAAGGCGGCCGATCATGAACCTAAACAAGGTCTGAGCTTGCATGGTACTTAAAAAGTCTAGATTCTCAATAGAAATTTCATAGGAGGTGTTGATTCATCAAGCATACAAAGTCAGCAAGAATAATTGGACAATGACTGTATCATTTGTTTTACTTTTGAAGCATTATTACACATGAGTTTATTGGCTGAGTACAAATCACTAACTTTCATGAAGACATAAACATAAGTACGTGTATCTTTGTCGCCTGGTGCTAACTGTAAGTTGATATATCATTTTTAGTATCAAACGCTGATGAGATATGCCACTGCGCAAATATTTCATCGATTCTCGAAAATACATGGACATTTGCTTCAGATAATTGTCAATTACCATGAAAGCGCTTAGGTAATTGCTCCTCATTCAATCCACTTTGATGTGATACCGGTATTATCGATTGATTGATGATCTGTATTCATGAAAACAGTCTTGATTACTGTCGTGATTTTTTTGGAAGTTTTCATTAATGGAGGATTCCCAGTGATTGATGAATTTACGTTTATTATTCAGTCTATTGCCATTGTTTTATGGCAATGATTACAATCATTCGAGTGTAAAGCGGTTTTATTACTTGATCAAATCTATCAGAACATGTTGGGAAGTCTCTGTGGGACATGTTGGCTTTCAATGTGATCATTAATGCATAGATCAAGTGTCTGTTGAGTTCAATAAAGTAAGAATTAGGGCATAGATTGGCTGATGAGTTATATAACACAGTTATTGATTGACACTGTATTAATTAATGACTAGACATGTTTTAAACTGGATCTCGTTTATCACACAGAAAATATCTGTTTGGAAAAAGCTTCTACCGCTCTAAGTCTACTCAGTTACGTTTGCCAGTGTCCGAAGTCCATCCCATCGATGACGTAGCCTGGGACTAGAGTTCGAAGTTCAAGGGCTCTTTGGCCCGTGCTAGCCCAGACTTGATCTTCATCCGATGATCGGACTGCGAACCCTTCTCCGCACCATGAATGAGATGAGAAAGCACATGATTGCTAAGAACATGATGAGGAAGTAGGCGATTAGGATTTCTTATAGCATTCTAGATGTCAGTTAATAGAAATAGCCTCCTGTAGGTGGTCATTCTGACCACATTATTCACCGTTTGCATCTCCATATAGAATCTTCAATCATAGTTAAATCAGTTAAACCTATCTTGACGATCAATCTGATTGAATCATGTTTACGGAAAATATAGCGAATGACTGCTGTCTGCAATGTCAAATTCTATGAAAAAGGAATTCTACATTACATCATTCTATTTCCAGTATAGTCATCTTCAATCGTAATCAGTCGGAGATCCGCTGGTTCGTGCTGTATTTTATTGTTTGAAGAAGCATATCAAACTTAAATTGTCCTACTTAGCCTTCAAGATAGTCAAATGAATATATTGAAATTCAAGCGGTGAACTCATTGACAATAGAATTCAGCAAACTGTAATCACCTTCCATACAAATTATATAAATTATTTCAAAACACTGTTTGTGTCAATGTCCCTGGAACCACTTGTCATGAATAGAACATTTAGTATATTTCTAGAACTTTCCATCTGTGCAATTTCTAAATAAGTTATCAGATTAATTTTTGAAAGTTACCATGCAGCTACAACCGGTTATAGAATTTAGGATATAAAACATCTGGAGGCTTAAACAGGTTACATAATTGCGCTAAGAGTAGATATGGTAAATAATCATGCATGGATAGAACCTGAAGATGTAAAATTGTGAGCTCCATTCGTATTCATTCACACATTCACTCAAAGATATGGGATTTGCTCACAAAATGAGGGCATCTTCTTGACTTTTTTTAACTTTCTGTATTAAGAAGACAGTACTTCATGGTCAGATGTAATTGTCAACGAATATACTACACAGTGATCAAGACAAAAGGGTAACTCTCCTTTGTTTTAAGGTCGATTTTCTATTAAGTCTGTACAAACAAAGACAGTACTTCGGCGTCCCGCGCCTCCTAAGGTTCATAAAACTAAGTGGACGTCCAACCAGTAGTTACCTTCTTGCCTTAATCAATATGAATATGATCTACCGTCGTTTGGTCAAGTATGGGAGACTACACGGCATCTTGAACTTGTCATTATGCTTCATTTTCCATGCCAGCAGTGTATGATATTGAAATTATATTGAAATTATTGCAGAATGCCATCCATGTGCGTTATGCCAGACCAACTCAGTTGTGACGTAGGTGTGAAAATATGAAATTTCAATGTAATTAGATGATTTGTTGACATAGCAACATTTTTTTTTACTCTATGTTAGGGATGATTACCTAATGCTTTCGTGGCTGGTTAACAAACTGTCATTTAAAATACATTCAATGAGCAAATACGTCAGTTATTATTGCAAACTGATTTCGACACATTGTGAGACATATTTTCTGTGATTGCATTGGAACAATGAGGAGAAATGGTGAATTGTCTTTTTCAGGAAAATCGGTTGGGAGATATTTGCTTCTCACTTCGATACGTCCCGACGGCCGGTAAACTTACAGTTGTTATTCTTGAAGCCAAAAATCTGAAGAAGATGGACGTCGGTGGCTTGTCAGGTATGCACATTAGATGAATACACGATAATATCTATTTGGTCGAATCGGCTTATTTAAACAAATGATTGTTCATTTCATTTTGTCAATTTCTTCGATTCACTTGATGTATAGCTAGTTTCCCTTATACATTAGCATCGTAACTGAGAAGTTTTGATAGAAGTTTGTTGAATCTCGCCCACAATAATCGCAAGCGTTATTGTTCATTTTTCACTGCGAGCTTGGACACTAGAGACTGCTAGCCTAGTGCTTTCAGGAAAGAACAACTTGATTAGGTCACGAAGTTCATTTTCATCCTAAATAAAAATATACGGTCCTCACTGCCTCCAAGCGTTAACCGAAAAGGTCATAAGCTTTCTGTTGAGGTAAAAGATGTATATCAGTATCGTAACCTATATCAGGAAGCATCAGAAACCGGCGCTGAACGAAATACAATATTCCAGGCCTAACATAAATAGATACAGACATATCATCTTATAGTTGAGTACGTGATGTTTAGCAATTGTATAAGAAAAGTGCCAACTATATTCTGAAATTAGCATTTACTAAGCAAGGCCGATATTTCGCTGTTCCTTGATAAAGATCCAGACACGCAAGAATAGCTTTTCCTTGTACAGATTCAGGAGTGGCTGACAAATGCATTTTTCTGTTTGTGCATTTATCCAGACTATGTAATATTCACACTTACACTGTCTTTGCATTTATCAGCTTGTAATGTCAATCTACAGTAACTTCGAATCGAATAAACAAAATCTAATTTGGTTTTAATTGCATTATAGTTATGATATTAACAAATTATTCTATTAACTCTGGCAAATTACTAAGTGAAATATTGAAAGAAACAACTGTTTAATGAATGATACTGATGCTGTCCTCTGCAGAAACCAAACATGGAACAGCACTAAGAGGTCAATAGAAGTGACCATGTATTGTACTGACGTGAAGATATGACTTCTATCGACCTCAAAAGGCGCAGGCCGTCGAAGACTTGGCGTGTTTTTAATTTCAAATTTTATATTTAATAATCTCTTTCCAGAGAGTTTGACAACGAAATGTCGGAATGAAAAATGCCTTTGTCACGTACTCGCAAAGAATGGTTTAGGAATAATATCTTCTACATGTATGTATCGTCCGCAGATCTCCCACAGTGACCTAAAATCCTAAAGCAATCTAAATCCTTGTGTTATCAATGAAAAGCCTAAAATTTGGAATAAAGTTTTCATCTTAACCAAAAAATCTAAAATACCAGACACATTTCTAAACACATTTTCTATTTTTTATAGCTATATCAACAAAAAGAAGTTTTCAGGCTAATTGGTTGCGATGTACAATGCAACTCCTTTATGTTAAAAGATTATTTTAGTCATGACTTTCTCAAATGACAAGCATGAAGGCAGAAATACTAAAACAATGACTGATAGATAGGGAAGATGACAATTCCCGAGATATTTTCATTCAGCATACCTTGATTCTGTTGCTACATTATGTGCATATTAGCTTAATCAATTAAGTGCGAAAAATTGACAGAATAGTCTGTCAGTGCAGACTTATGTTCCTAAAATAAACCACAATCTACTCAGTTATGATTCAAACGGTCAGATATGTTGCTCTCAACTCATGCGATGTTGTGTTTGGAGTAAGCTTGCATTTGTGGAATAACTATTATAACAATTATATATTATCTGACTTAGCAAACGTGTTTGTTTTCTATCAAAGTTTCATGACGTCACAACATAAACAAAATATCATTGAAATTTTTGAAAAGGTTTGAGCAACGCAACTGACGATTTTTTCCCACCTTAAACCCCGTACGAGTGTGCAAGAAACCAACATTGTTTGTGGGCGTGGTTTCAACTCTCCTTCTGTTTAACTTAATGTCATCTTCTTTGGACGGTAGATCCGTTTGTCAAGCTTCAACTACAAGAAGGCAACAAACGTCTGAAAAAGAAGAAAACGGTTGTTCGGAAACAAACAATGAATCCTTACTACAACGAGGCCTTCACGTTCAAGATCCAACCTGAAGATATCAAGGTCTGATCATTATTATAGTTCCTCAGTTCAGTTTTTAGTTGTTGGTTTGGGAATAATACAAATTTGTGGGTATGTTTGCTTTTTTGTGTTACTACGGTGACTGACTATGAATTTTGCGTTGTAAAATAATATAGGAACAATGCAACTGAAAAACCTTTAGCCAGAACTGGCCGCTAATCCAACATCCAAGTGTTCGGATTCGTGGATTCGATGGATTCGCACGAATATCAATAAATTTTGTGTTTATCATGTTTGACATGACAACGTTGATTTTCTTTAAGCATTGGCTAAGAAATTATCAAGATCATTGAACATTCCATCACGACTGTTCTAGACTGCTGCGGATGGTAGAGAATTGTTTGAACTAATTTCTTCAAAAGCACATCGATCATCTCATGTGGTCATTTAGCAAGTTTAGAACTGTGATAGTGATCTCCAATCTATGTGTAAAAGCCGACCTCTCCCACGTTTATCAATACAGCTCCTTGCATGCATAAGTAATGCATGTAGTAATGAAACTTCAAAATATCATTCATTCCAAATTGAAGGCACAAAATCAAAAATTACAAGCGAATTGACTAGCTACAAGACGTCAAGGCAAACGATCTTCGCGAATGGTAAAGGAATATCTCATGTAATAATTCGAAGTTAATCCAAAGTTGTGATCGAGTTTAGAAATGGTATTTCAGGTACATTGGTGAACAGAAAAGACATGCGTTTGTCATTGAACCATGCATTTAGACATTTCCGGACAAGTGAATTTTGTTTAGTCTTACAATTTGACTGACATAATGCAAATATTCCTTCTAGGATGTCAATTTAGTGTTCTGAGTAGAAAGGATCATGCATTAGAGAAAATGCAATGTATTTACTTTTATGTGTCACTGCACTATGAGTTTATTCGAGATTATAATGTGTACTCTGAGATTTCAATGCTGAATTTCTATGTGATATAATTGAAGCTTTCTTATCGAGTTGTATCAATGGGTTGGTCAATCTTCGATTTCAACTCCTCGATTGAACCCCAGTTCAAATTCATGGACAGTTAAAGCATTCATATAAATGCAAGACTGTCCCTGAAAAAAGATAACACAGAGTTGAATGAATACCGTGATGGAAAGCCAAGAAGAACGTAGCTTCTTAAAAGTCAAGGATGTAGAAATAGATTAAAAATAAAATGATAGATCCAAATCTTTAGTAAAATAGAGGAACGTGCATTAAAACTTTTTCACTAAAATGTTTTTCGATCAGCTTTTCTCATTGTGGGAGAGGATTTTGTTGATGAATTATATTTCTATTATATGTATAGTTATGTGGTGGTTTCCTCTACATTCCTCATGTTTTCTCTGTAGATCCCTACGTAAAACTTTCCTTAATGATGCACGGTCGACGGTTAAAGAAAAAGAAGACAACAATCAAGAAATATACCCTCAATCCGTATTATAACGAGTCTTTCACATTCGAAGTCCCCTACGAGCAAGTTCAGGTATTGCACTATGTTTTTACATAATTATGCTTGCTTTTCTGCTAACCTATCTTTATGTCCTGCTTTTATCATATTCTTACTAATATACCCTACTGATAATTTTACAGTAGTACGATTAAATTTTACGATGAATTATGCGAAAATATTGAAAATTGCTTGGATTTTGCATTATGCTTTGATGCAGCTTTGGCGCTTACACAGAACTGACATTAGTCGGTCAGCTCGTTAAACTGACAAACTGAATCAATCTAATTTTGTGTGAATATACGTATACTTACATCATCAAAATGTACGGCACTTTAATGATTTGATTTTCATGTAGTGAAGAATTATAAAATTAGTCTTAGAGAATTGCTGAAGTTCCAACGTTGTTTCATGCAATGCATGTAGTGTGTTAATAAATGCAAATTTCATTTTGATCCTCACTTGATCGACATTCTTCTTTGCTGTCTCCACATTGTCTTCTTGGTTCTCAGTTGTGCGCTGCTGTGCTCAACCCCTTACAAGTTCAACATTCACTTCATAAAAATTCAAGATGTTTGTAAAATCTTCGTTGCAAGTTACAAATGCCTTGATGTTGACGTAAGGTAAACCAGTCATCATTATGTGAGGGAAAGTGTAATGTAAGACAAAACTGCCAAGTAAATGAAATTCTGTGAATTCATATTGGGATGGTGTTGCTTGATGAGGATGCTTTCCGTAAAGCGTAAGTTGCTGGGTTCATGATGATTACAGAAAGTTTTGAAATTATCAAAAATTCATTAAATTTCTATTTCCAATAAATTAATTGAAATTAGTATTCGTTTAGCAATTACTTAGTTGCATCTATCAATTTTTGGTAATTCCAGCTGATATCTTGTCATGTGTTCATGAGACGTTGACTTGCAATGAATGATTGGTTGAAGAATCCTTGACAATTGCTGAGCAGAGATTGGACGCCTTGCAGCTGATGACCTAGATATTCATTGTAGTGACTGTTGAATTGCATGTGAACTCCTAGATAGCTGAGGAGTGTGCGCGCGTGTCCCCAGGCGTCCGTGGGAGTGGCGTAGACAAAATATCTTCTAGATGCTAGAATTCTCAGTACAAGCTTGAGCTTGATCGAATGCTGCGTGTCGGATAAGTCCTTCACTCGATGTTAGAGGCATAAGAATCATGAATGGTTTATCTGAATGCTGCAGACCGAATTTGAATATAATTCAAGACAATCCCATCAACCAGAAATTTCTTTATGAGCAAGTGAATTATGAAATATGAATTTGCAGATTGAAAATAGCACTAATGACATTGATGCTGATATTTATTCTCTCGAGATCTTTCGTGGCTTGTCGTCAATAAAGTGCGGCCATAATGTCAAAATCATGCATAATGTCAAATCATGCAGGAGAACTTCACGATTGACAACAATGGACTTGATTTACACGATCGACAAGACACTGCCATGATACTGTGAGATTTAGGCGATGATACCATGAAATGACAAGTGATACTACTAGAAATGTACGAAAGTAATGAGCAGTTGAATAATGATATGTTGCGGAAAACGAACAATTAAGACCAAGGAAGGCGTAGAACGCGTTCCAGCTCCTATTGAATGCACAAACCTGGACGATGACGTGATATGTAAAATGATTTTAATACGGACAAGGAAAATGAAGAGTTATAAAAGCTTAATACTGTAAAATGTGATGTCACACATCTATTTACAAAGGACATACATGAGAGGATATGCCTGACAGTGCTGCTGGACGGTGGTGCTGTTGATCGTGGTCGGGTTCCACGACTTTCCACCCACTTTGGAACGTGTTCCTCAAACCTGGTGTGAAAACACCCTCCATGCGCCCTACATTATTGCTTCCGCAATCACAAAAGTGCTAGACGAGGCAGGCGCGGTCGGTAAGAGGTATTTGATCCTTGAGCGGTCTCACCGGAATCGTCTTGGCAGAATTGAGAATCTTAAGATCAGCAGCAGGGAAAGCTTGTCGATTGGACGTGATAATGCGCTTTTTGATGATCCTCTGTGCCTCATCCTCAAGGAGCGGTAGCCAGATATACACTGGCTTCCCTTCAGGCCCAAACTGAGGTAGCTGTGGCTGTCGCTGGAGGCTGCGTCTTTCAATGAAATGGTAAGTTTTGTAGAGAAGTCTCTCCGCAGCAGGCAGGCTAAGGTATCGGCAGAACAAATCCTTCTGGCTCGATCAAGCAAACATTGGATCAAATTCCCTGTCATCGAGAACTATATGCCACAATCTTGAGAACCAACGACTATGTATATTTATTACCCTTTTTGAGAGCAACAGCCGTTTTTACTTACTTAAATGTATCTTATTGTTTCCAATACGCATTCTGTAGTAAATGAAACGTCATTCGTCTCCAGATTCATTCATGAATTTAAGGGCTTACTTTTAATGGTGTAGATTCATTACGTAAGGTAAGATATCTATTTGACCTCGTGACAGACAGAGGCATTGAATTGTTTGTTAAATACCTTAAGGGAACTCGTTCGGTATCTTAAGGTACCTTAAAATAATGCTCCCTCAAGATTGAAGTGCGCTTATACACCGAAAGAAAGCATGACGTTAGGTACCTAATCTTCAGGTAGCAAAGTTGCGAACTTTCATTAAAGCACCCCCTGGAGAAGATTTTGTTTACTGCGAAATGAGTGTCGGAAACGAAAATCTACGAATATTACAAACACAAATATAAGCGAATTACGTATATAAGTTTCTCTTGATGCTGAGTCACCTCCTCAGATACTTTTAGGGACCTAGCATCATCTTAAGGAACCTAGCCTCAACTTTGAAATGCGCTAACGTCATTTCTAAGAATAATAAGGTTAGGTACCTCGAATTGAAATAGGCCCCAGGGCTTGAGGCGAACCATGATTGGCTGATGTTGCGCCAGCTTCCTCGTCTTCTAGCGACGTTCCAGAGGACGCTCGCGCTGTTGAAGTTGGGCTGGAAATTTTGTATTGTCTTCTTTGTCTTCCACGGGCACTTTTCCATTAATTCTTCCTCCGAGGCACAGTTCATCAAGTTTGCCTTTCCAGATGTGGTGCCCAACAAACTTAAGTTGTCGTCTCTCAACTTTTGTCAACAGCTGTCTTTCTTGACCAACGCTTGTAAGTGCTTCTTCGTCTGTGATTCTATGAGCGTGAGAAATTTAGAGGATACATGTACACTGTACGTCGATAAAACCACATCATCTGCGCCGCTGCGATATTCCGCCGCGTCTCGTCTGTGAAGGTCCATGACTCACATCCATAATTCAACACAGGCCACACATACGTTTTGAGAAGACGGATCTTCAGTCCGATTGCTAATTTTCTATCCGTAAACAAATTCTTCATGGTATTGAATACCTCCTTAGCCAGTGCGATTCTGCTGCGGATTTCTTTTTTGCTGCGACTGTCAAGTTATCAATGCGCCTAAGTAGTTGAAGGATGATACTTGTTCAATGTCTTGATTACCTTGTTTGAGAGAACAAACTGCACAAACTGATTCGAATTCTGCAGCAGATTTTGATACGCTCATGAAGTTGGTCTCCTTTGCATTGACATTGAGCCCAAGCTTATCACCTGCAGTCAAGACTACATCGAAAAGTCATTGCAGGCCTTCAGCGGAAGTAGCCAATAGGACGGTGTCGTCTGCATGCCGAAGAGTTTGCTGTCACACCTTCAGGTACTTCTTCCGGTTCTCTCATGATCATTTCGCTGTATAAATTAAACAGGTCAGGCGACATGACAATTTTGTCATTAGTTAACTGAAAATGGAAATATTTTAAAATAAAAACGACAAGTATTGGTCGATCGATTTCATGTCCGTTTTCATGACATATCTTCAGGACAAACATAAATCTAGATAAAACCTTTAAATACAACAGGATGAGAACTTGTCAAGCTAAAAGAACAATTGGCAATTGCGTCTAACTCCTCGAAAATTGAATAGAAGCTAAAACAATACAATAAGAGCTGATTTACATTTACAATTACGTCTAAAACTGTCAAGGTCACAATGCTAAAACAATAAAATTGGGACTGAAGATTCGTGTTCGTTCATCAAGGTTGAGCTATTGATTTCTTTCATGACCAGACTTTCAGCAGTGCGAGTGTACTTTGTGCGAAAAACTATTTGGAAATTGTCATAGCTATTTCTATGAACGTGTTTGGTAATTTCAGAATCCTTAGGTCTACCTTCCAAGTGTTCACGAATTCTGGTGATAAAGTACCTACGAGTCTCACCAATATAGCAATTGTCACATTGCCAACATTTCAATTTGTATACAAGATTAGAGGCGAGACTCAATCGATCTGAAATCGATCGACCAATACTTGTCGTTTTTATTTTAAAATGTTGTCACTGGGCTCGCTATCTCACAAAGTATTGAAAATGGAAAATTAGTGATCATTGATTGAAATTCAATTAATTTTTGATAATCAGTGATGATGTCCGAGCATTGTTGTCATTTTTAAAGGTTCGCTCGGTTGACAGGATGATAAATGCCTGCAGACTGATGAGATTGTTGGGTAAAGTGTGAGCGCATTCTGATGTATAGTGGTTTGATTGTACTTTCGATTTGTTTACATTTGAAAAATTAGATCTTATGGACGAAGTTCTTTCTATTTCATTTTTGCACGTCTTCAATTGAACAGTTATTGAGTTAACGCCGTTGAAGATTATTACTGCTATGGGTTTTTTTACATAGTTTCTCAACATAAAATGTCCATTACAAATTCTGACGAAAATCGCTTTCTCCAGCTTTGCCTTATTTTCACTTTCACTAACATTTTTTGAAAATGCTTGCTGTTAACGAAAACTTATTTAAACATTATTTCCTTTAAGGTCTAGCTTCAGTAGATATTCGCTAGTGAGAGGAACATCATGCGACCAATAATGCCATTCACATAATTCTTGTTAACTTTATTCAAGTTCGCCTTCATTTCTGTGGTTACAAACAAAGTTATAACAGGTTCAAAGTCAATTTTCCTTCATCACTACACGTGCTTTCTGTATGCATGTCATTCCTACAACTATTGCAAACATTACTTGAAAGAGCTAAGACTTATCGCCGAAAATATCAATACCTTAGCGAGGAATGTACATCGAGAATTGCTGCAAAACAACAAATTTTCGCAAATTCTCGGTCGTACACCATTTGCAATATCCATGGCAAGAAGTTTTGTGTGCAACAAATATTCACGAGACACTCACCCTCGCGAAAATTTGTTGTCTCACAGTATAATAAACTTAATTGTCTGCAACTGGGTACTATTTTCTTGTTGTCAGTAGTAATCATTTGATGCATGTTTTGATTTCAGTATAAATGATTACTTACGTTAAAAAAATGATCGAGATGACACATTTAGTCTCCTATAATGAAGCAGGTTTCTTACGTTTCCAATCCTCTATTCCAGAAAGTGACGTTGGTGATCACAGTGGTTGATTATGACCGGATTGGTACGTCTGAGCCGATCGGACGTGTCAGTTTGGGAATGAACTCAGTCGGGGCACAACTTCGGCATTGGTCGGACATGTTAGCAAACCCCCGTCGACCGATAGCACAATGGCATACGCTGACTGAATTCCCTGAAAAATAGTCATATAGATGTTATCTATCTAAATTGTGCATTTAGCTCTCGATGTTCTGTCGTTTTGTCTTCTTACAAGTGAATCTGTGTCACAGAGACTAGTCCATGTGTATTTATGCAACTTTTCTTCTTTAAATACTTATTCATACTTATTATTTTTGATTTTAATATTTCCGATTTGACTTCAAGCGTCATGCGGCTTCTGTCGAAGAATCTTTTACAATTATAATGTCATGCTGCTTTTATCTGTTGTCTATTTTTCAAAGTCTTTACATTCGAGCGCTGAAAGTGAGTACATCAAATATCTTCCCGTGTTGGAGGTACTGCGTTCGTTACATTCCTTCAGTAATGCATAATAAATGATCTCATTTTCACTTCAATTTCTACCGTGACAGGTTTAAGGGAGATCCGGGCAAATTTGACTGTTGCGATGGAAGATTTCAATCATGTTCTTTGTTACTAAATGTATTGAAAAGTGATTGTCTGAACAAAATAAAGTCTTTCTTCTTATGTAACTCGTCTTTTTCTTTAACACCTGCATGTCATTTTCATTAGATTTACTGTTGATGCGTTATTTGTACACGAGCGCCGTCACGAGTGCTTGAGCAGTTTTTGCTTCACTCTGTACATGGCCCCTTGCATTCAATAGGAAAAAGAGGTGTTCAAGAGGATTTCGAAGACTGAAATTCAGGGCTGTGCACTGTGCAGCCGCTACGTAATCGCTTTTTACGACGTTTTGAACCACACACCTATCAGCGGCTAGGCCTACACAATCTCTCACATAAGCCATCCCCTCCCAGTATAATCGGCATCTTCGTAAAGACCCTTACAACGGTTACTAAATATTTTCCAACAGTTTTCATTTTTATACTAGACAATGTCGCTGATTTCTATCAAGGCCCTGGAATAATTGCGACAACAATATCTAAAGAAGTCAGATTTAGACTACTTTTTCCAATCCGAATATGGAAATGCTTTTTTATGAGTATGCACGTATAACTTTCTGATGTAAAGCTAATTATAACCTTCCATTTTCCCAAAGTCCATTTAACCCTGTCATTAAGATAAATGAAGACTTTACAGTTTTTCATGTATAGGCACTTCAAAACTTGATATTAGCTGCATATTGCGCACGATAGAAGAAAGATCACAGCAGAAAAGTGTTATCACAGCGCAACAGTAGCTGAAATCATGGTTGGTGGTATCGTCGAACAAGACACGTTCTAGTATATATATATATATATACATATATTGCAAGTTTGTGATATGTTCTCCATCGTCTTTATGGACAAATTGAACGGCGTTTCATTTTCCTGTTCATAGTTGGCTTTGAGACTGTGCTGAGATTGTTGTGACCATCTTCGACGTATCTCAGATGGCACAATGCGAGCAATTTTGATTGATAAAAACAACTCAACGAGGCGGATCGATTGACGATGCTAAATAAGGACGTTCAAATGGAAAAACGTCGCAAAAATCGTGTCAGTATAAATTGTCTTCCTTCTCAGCCAGTTTCGATTGGAACCTTCTACAATCTATAAATTTCCAATCTTCCTCATGGGATGTCAACATATTAACTCATTTTAATATCTCCTGAGGAAGATTGAAAATCTATAACTGCAAAGGCCTCTAATCGAAAGGTTGACAAAGAATACATTTTATGCTGACGACTTTTGAGACGTTTTTCGAATTGAATATCCTTGCAATGTGAGTAGCTGTCATGAAAGGACTACACATTTTCTGCTTGAGTGAATTGTCAGTTATTGCAAAGATGTACTCATTTCTCTGAAGAATGACTTCATGAGACTATTCGATCTCATAGTCGGGTTCCTTGCATCGATGCATAAGAATAGGCCTACTGTTAATGACTACCCAGTTCGAAGATGCTACATAATTCCAGTCATCGTCCTCAGTCTTTCTTTAAAACAATGCACAGTCATGGACTTGTATAGATGTACAATATATAGTTTGGCTTTTAGCGTCTGGCTTGATAGATGTCCAAGAAGTGTACGAATCCCTTTTCAAAGGATCTAAGTTTAGAAACGGCACTTCCGCAGATATAATAAATTACCATATGTTCGTACTGCAGCTAAATTTGCAATAAATTAAGCTACTGTGCTAGTGGCCTATAGTCATCAGAAAATAATAGATATAGCGTATAGGTTGCTATTTCTATTATTTTCTCATGACTCGTTGAAAATCGTCGAAATTCCGTGTAGAGCAAATGTTAAGGAACTGACTGATGACTGCTTGTAATAATAGTGCGAGAGAAATTTCATGGCGATTTGGGCGGTCTGGAAGTAATCTATTTTTCTAGCGCAGTTCTTCTATTTCGAACTATGTTAAGTTGCATCAGAGGTCACGTGTCTGAGTGTTGAGCAGGACCGCAAATTTCAGATGTAGGCCTACATGCAAGTTTAAGAACTGCATGAACAGTATCCACCCATTGTTGATCTATTCAGTATGAGATATGCTACTTGGATAGACCAACATTACATTTGTTGCCATCGTTTATGTTGCTTCCTATTGTTACTATTCATAAATGTTTCTCTAAGATTTTTTTATCATTTTTTATCAAAATCATGAGAAATTATAAAATCGATATGCATCTCATCTACTGCTTTTACAAATTCGATGTAAAGCGCTCAATAAAAAACAAAGTGGTCGCATCGTCACTCAACATGATCTTCGAGTTCATCGTTACTGTCGTTATCATCTTTCTTTTCATCATTTCCTTATCACCTCGCATTCCGCCTTTCATCAATGCACACAATATATGCATCCAGTCACTAGAAAATTGAAAAATAGATTGCATATGAAATTCAGTCATTACAATCCGCCCTGAAATAGAACCCTCAATTAAATTGCAAAAATCATAGTCTGAGGGTTATAGCACATTTTTCAAACCAGAGCCTCATTCGTGCTGACATCGAATCCACCTTATCATAGGCTCCAGTCCATTTAATAGCGCCCTTCATTACGTACGATATTACATGTAGATACCTATGATATCGCATTCAATTGCCAAAATTTTATTTTTTCACGGAATGTGCGGTTAGAGCAGGGTGATCGTAAAAATAGTATGGCCTAGTGATTCATTTTTTACTCAAGTCTCTAACAGCATTTTATTTGAGAAGTAGAAAACTTCAATAATATCGATTGCTCTACAGAAAACAATGTACATGTCTTTCAGCGTGACAGCAAATAGCCTACTCAAAATATCCAGTATACAGCCTGAAGAGACTACAATCTCATTGTCCATTTGTCGCAGGTATTCTACACAACTTGAATGCAATGACGGTACACATGAATTCATGAATCAATTATTTGATTAATCAAATTCATTAAAATTCAAACTCGCTGCAATATAGTTTCCATGAGAAGCCATACAGGAGTATAATTTATGACTTTTAGTGAAGTGTTTGTGAACGAGTCTTGATTGGCAAGTCAAACTTTCAATGATCAACAATTTCATTGATTTATAAAAAAATAAAATTTGAAATTTTTAAAAACTTTGAAAAATTTAAAAATAATTAAAAAATGATAGAGAAAGATGGTATGAAATTTCAACTGCTAAAGCGCTTCATTTGCTGATTTTTCCTCCATCATTTTCTAAATTTGGTTGAACATGTTCAACTTGATAGTGCTGTCACTGTAAATTCTCCTGTACATTTTATTTTCATCTTTTTAGTTATGAAACGTGGTCATATAGCCCATCTGCCTTGCGGCAAATTTTCATCATGGACAGCTAGAATACTATCTAGCTGTCCATGATTTTCATATACAGAATCAATTAGGACCGCTTAGGGCTTCGTCCCGTGAAGTTTGGTTCCGGGAATTCGTTGTCATTTTTAAGATACCGGTACCGAATTCCCGGCATATCGTGAGTCTCGGGAAATTGCTTTATCATTCTATCTAACCTAGAGAAGGATCTGGACTTCGAACCCGAATGTTATATGATAAAATCTTTAAAAATTTATGAAGAGAAATTCTGCAGTTTCTTCTTTTGAAAATTCTTACTAATTACCTTAGTTTGCTTCAACATGAAGACTTTTGCGTATGTGAAGTTAGCACCGGCATTTTGAAAATGGGGAGTGCCTCTCAAAGAAATCTAAAAGATAGATGCATTTGGCGTGTGCCCATTATTTTGAAAGAATTCCGTCTAGTTTGGGAGAAATCGCTGGTCGAAAGTTCGACATGGCGGTAATGTGAAGTTAGCACCGCCATTGAGCTTTCGGGTTGATTTTCCACATGATCTGGTGGGATTTTCGTGAAATAAACGAGTGGCACATGCTGGCACACTCCACCCAGATCGATTCTAATCGTTGTTTTGACTGCCACATGCTTTATTCACGATGGCGGTATACCACACGGTTGGAACCGGTCAGGAATTTTCTAACAACCCAACCGGTAACTGACAAGACGAAGTCGACGCAACTGGCCGGTTGACCGGCCAAATCCAACCGGATGGCTATGATCGTCTTTTATTGACATGCACGTCATTCAAACAGATTCGACGAAGGGTTCTTCGGCTTGTAATTTGAAGGTCCTTGGCCTCGACCCTTTTGAAATTTGTGATCAATTTTTTAGTATTTTTCCTAAGGGGTTGTGAACTACCTATGTATTCATTGAATCCACACATCTGAATATTTGGTTAATTTTTAAAACCAAATTGGTTTTGAAATAATTTGCTTTTAAACATTGTTTACTAAAATATAATAAATGAGGCAAGATGTCGTTTCTAAATTGTTTATTAAGCGACGAGTGTTATCTCACATGTGCTTCTTTGATGAGTGATTTAGGCCTATTGAAAATGAATTCCCTATCAAGAAATTTAGGTGATATGTAAACAAATTCGGTCTGTCAGTCATGTTATCTGAAGCTCTTTCATCGGGAAGTGCAGCAGGTATTATAGGAAATCAAGTTCGAGAGAGGGATGTCTTATCTTTATTAGGTAGAGTGAAACCGGCCTGTTAGATTTTGGATGAAAATCGACGATGCAAACAAAAGTAGTCTACATGCTTTTGGGACTAGGCTTGTGCGTAATTTCTCCTGCTTTGTTTGCGTTGATGTAACCCATTGCGCAAAGAATAAATTAGTAGGCCTAGCGTCTTACAACTTTCAATTCGTCTAAGCTTACATAGTTTCATCACACATTAATTTTGAGATGCGTAGGCATATGAGTAGACAAGATCACGACACCTTTGTACATTGATGATATTTTTTAAGCAAGCCACAGATAAGTTATGTATACATCACAATTCTTGTCTGATATATCGATCTCAATGATTGCTGTCGATTGATTGACCGACCGGGGCCGGTCGACCGATCGACTTACACCAACACAACCCAACCGGTCGACCGGGCCGGTCAGCCGGTCCCGGTTCTAACTCTGGTATACCAGCTTCACATCACCGCCATTTTGTGCTTTTGGGGACTAATTTCTGCGCAAGTACGGCGTCTTGGATGTAGAAATTTGCTGGCACAATGTTTTTGATGGTCTTCTATCTGCTGCGCTTGTTTCGTATGTTTTAGTTGTGTATTTTGGAAAAAATACCTTTCTTGTGGCGGTGCCAACTTCACATCACTGCCATGTCGAACTTTCGAGTAGCGATTTCTCCGAAAACTAGACGAAATTCTCTCATAATTGTGGTGTCACATGCTAAATATTGTCACACGTTGCGAATAATGATGCCCCATAGCATTTCAGTAAGCATTATCTCATCGCAAGAATTTTCAAAAAATTCTCGAAAACAGTAAACTTGCATTTCTCGATTCCCGGGAATTTGTTAGAAACTAGGACCGCTGGTACGTGTGCTTGTACCGAATGTCGACTGAATTTGCGTCAATACACAGAATGAAACATGATAGGAGAGCTAATAATCATTGACCATGTCAGCAAAATAAATCTAATAAGTTAGTACAGCTCACTAGCTCGGCATGTAGCATTCTGCACTAATCCCGGAATCCTCAATCTCGCAATCGTCGACCTGCACAAAGCTGAAAATTACTGTCAAAAGACATGAATCCAGTAGGTATTAAAGAAAATCACATGAAAGTTAAAAACTCACCACTCACACATAAAGAGAGACTGAAACAACGTTTCGGACCTTTCTCGTTCTGACTTTTTCTTTTAATTGCAATTTTACCGAAAGATGGCAATCTGAAGAAATTTTTTACAGATCATATTTATTTGTTACAAGTTTTTACAGAAAGAAGTGTATGAAACTAGAAATATCATCTGTGGGAATGCAATTCTTAGAAAGCAATTCCTGAAATTAGAGGTCAGGCAATTTCTGATAGTTTTTCTTGGCATTCAAAAATATTCGTCTGCTTTTCTTATTTCGGAAACTGCCCGCACTGGCTCTGCTCCTCCGTCACTATTTTTGTGATGTAGGCAAAAAACTTGCTGTGCCTCTCAACTTAGCAACCTGCAATTTTCCGAAAACACTACACAATTTTTATTGTTAGATATTCATCAAAACTCTTGGAAATAAAAGACGATTTAAGGCATCATTTTAGGATTCCAGACAACTCTGAAAGCCATGACTGACTTTCTTCGTTATTGGTCCTCAATCTGCACCCAACGGCCTTTCGTCGTAACCTCATCCGCCCACCGGAAAGATAAAGCGTTTCTCGGCTCTGCGGTCGCCATTTGATCTTATAATCGCCGTGTCTGTGGCGGAGGAACACTTTGGCACGTGTTGTGCAATGCTTGCTGTCAAAAGTGAGCAAACCAGATCTACACGGTCGATGACATTGCGGGTAAGTTCATTACTAATAACGCTATCACGTGACTGTACAGCTCAAGCCTCCAGGCTTTCTGGCAGATTTTTTGTCTCCTTCAAACGGATCTCGAATTAAGGAGAAAAACCGCTCAATATCATTCTCGCAAACGTTTGCTTGCAATTAGCGGTGAGAGACGCAGACTACGAGATCATCTTTAATGAACAGCCATGCTAACAATGAAGAAGGAAATTCTCGTCATTACACAAGAATGCGAAGCCCTGCGGCTCTGAACTCAAGTGGCCGTGCGTCCAAATTCGGCGTGGTGTCTTCACGCCAGATGTCAGCACTGATAGACAAGGTTGGGGATGTTTCCCTGAAGGCAACAAGCGCCCCACGTGTCACGCCCGGCTACCTCTATAAGATGCTCGCGCCTGGAGGGGTTTGTGGGACGAAGCTTTTGTCGCTGGCAAGAGTGAGTGAGTGATTTTCCCCCAGGGATAGCATATCGGTGAGATACAGCAGTGGGCGGGTTTCTCAAATAAATTAGTGAGCTAATCTGAGCAGGATTTGAAGCCGCGCTCGACTGGAGAACGAATCCAATTTTCTCTGCGTCTTTACTCAATTTGCCAATGAGGAGATGAAGACTTGAATGTGCGCACATTTCCCATTGCCGAGCGCCTCGGGGTAGAAAACAACGCCCGAATAACGGTTTGGACACTTTCTGATCAAGTCTTCAACTTTTTATGTCTGTCTGTCGTCTGGTAGTTTGACCAGCCTTACGATAGGAAGCAATTGTCAGGAAATGAGGAAATAAAGGTATCGGTGACTTTTAATTGTTAGTCAAATCACCTTGGGAATTTCGAAAGGCGTGAAAAAGTTACTCTTCTTTCATTCGCATTTAATTGAAACAGTGGCTGAATTTCTGGTGTTGAAACGTTGGAGATCATGCGTTGTACGCTCAAGATCTCTACTAGCAGCTTCGGTTTGCAGTTCGAGGTAAGATCATTTCACGTATATCATCATGGTCGTATTGATCCTTTCAAAAGTAAGTTTGAAGTAAAGTAGATAGTCGATAATGATTGTTAATAATGACATTCTAAATAATCACTCGAAAAACAGAAGAAGTAATCTCTCCATTTTTTATGATGACTCTTTATTCTTTAAAAGCGCTACCCGACGCGTTTCGTCTCTCAGTACAGTTTCGAGGGCGAATGGCACAGGTCAGGTACTACGTTCAAATATGACTAGGTAGATAGGGCATCTCCTCATATCAGTTCATGACGTCTATTCATTAGGTGTGGCATGTTCTTGGTGATACACCGTGATTGAGCCATTCTAGTAGATAACGCTGATTTATGTTTAGTCAGAATTTTGCAACTAAAGTCGTTAATTTTCATCACTTTATCTGCATATTGTTTTACGTGGTGCTCACTAAGTGCACTTGTACTGTTCTTATTTTCAATACTATTAGCGTGCTCGCGATCCTAAGTCCAGAAGGGCGACAACTTTCTCCAATGTATTTAATATTACAGAAGTTGCATGACGTTCAGCAAAAATAAGACTCTTTTAACGAATAAAGAGTCGTCATAAAAAAGGGAGAAATTACTTCTTCTGTTTTTCGAGTGAACATGAACCTCCTGTTCCGACAAACTTTGAGATCTATTCTATATAATATTTATTCATGCAA
Source organism: Prostheceraeus crozeri (assembly GCA_907163375.1). NCBI lineage: Eukaryota > Metazoa > Platyhelminthes > Polycladida > Euryleptidae > Prostheceraeus > Prostheceraeus crozeri. The sequence goes on along the minus strand of CAJQUW010008218.1, from coordinate 178,794 downwards.
ATTAGCAAATGTTGGCTTTAACAACATTCCCAGTCTTCTAGTTAATGCCTAATATCTGGTGCTACCTAATATATATGTACACATTAGCGTAGGATCACGATTGCCGCATGTTATGTTTTACTAAAAAATGTAATCTTTATAATATCAATTGAATATCCGCATTCTCAGAAGGTAAAAAGTATTAGTTACAAACAACGTCTTGTTTAAAACATTTTGAAACTGCTTTCAAGGTATTGTTTTCAAAGATGGCTTTAAAGCAAAGCTTTGAAAATGAGTTTTATACTCTATTGGTTCCAAAATATTGTTATAAACCTTGTTTTCATGCATGCCTTCTTTAGCCGTTACTTTTAGCATATTTTCTTAACATGCTTTCAAATACGTTATTTCTTTGAACTATAATTGAGATTACAGTAGTTGATGAGCATGATGTAGAATAGTAAATAAGCATCTTGATGTGTTATTTGCTACGGGAACTGATTAAGACAAGTGAACCAGAACTCCTTGCTGTCTATCCATGTCTTGCTAGACTGATGAACTGGAAATCCTAAACTACATTACGTGAAATGAGCAGCTCACAGTAACTGTATGATATAAACATGCAACTAAGTAAACTTGCGAATAAAACGCTACCGACATTATAGATGCTTTATTCATTATTTTACATCAAAACCGCCTTTGAGGCTGTCGAGATATTTAAAAGGCTGTTCAATGAAAAAGCAGCGATGGAAAATGCTAGAACAAAAAACAAAGGAAAACGATAAAAACAATAAAACTAAAGAATATGATGTGTTTTCTTTTTAAAATATCTTGAGAACTCATTTCAGGCCGTGATAATACATGCATAAGCTTTTAATTTTTGAGATGGAGAAGGAACTTTTCATTAAAGACTAATTTTTGTTTTTTCATTATGCGCAGCTGAAATTCAATTAGAAAAATTATAAAAGCCCTTTAATAGAATGAACAGTTAATTAGGCTACATACATACGGACTATTTGTGATGTTTTACTATTCGAGCTGAGATGTCAGGTTTTACAAAAAAATTCGAACCATAAAAATACTTATTGTACAATACTTCATGGGCTTATATGCGTGTGAGGACAGGAAAGGGACTCATCGCGAAGGTGACCGACTGTCTGCTTCTCGTTTCGGATTACGTAGCATGGTGCGATTGATGAACTCATTCTCTTAAAGTCATTCGCAGCATGTATAAAATCACCGTAAAAGTGGTGCTAAAACCATAATGGAAAATTAATTAACAATTTAAATAACGGTGTTTTCTTATAAATTACGTTATATTGCATCTATACGTTGTGTTATGCTACATCGAATTTCAAATAAAGAAGATTATCTGAAACCTATTCAGATTACATAGAAGATGTATTTCATATCCTAACTGAGATTCTGTAAATTTGTTATTACTGAAAATAAGAGCCAATGCTTTTCTTCATGTAAATTTGTGTGTAAAAGTTCTTTTTGCAAATCGTAGTGTACGATTTGTGCTACACCAGTTCTGATAGTCCGCAGAAGTTTCTTCAAGAATTCGACAAAGATTGTCAGTAATAATTTTTGCAACGTCTATTAGCTTACACTAAGTTCTGTGTTTATCTGTGTAGATAGTTGGATTTAATCATGTTTAGTTTCAAATATAACACAGGCAACAAAATCACAGGTAATAATCATTTGGATGATGACGGATGTGGAAAAGACCAGTATAGTTAGATAGGTCACTCCCTTCTTTTCAATGATTGCTGATATCTAAATTAATGGCAATTTGGACCGAACAAACAAGTAATGTTATTTATTAGTGATGGCAATCAATTACTTGTAATTATTAGAAGTCAGCTTTAAGTCAATTATACTATTGGATTTTCGACTTTAGCATTTCAATCTTACTTATAGTTCGTGCGAAGAAGCTGAACAGTAAACAACAGACTTATTACATAACTGTATCCTATTTGCAAATGGACATGTTAACAAATCTTTTAAATGCACAAGTTCATACATTAATCTGCTTCTGTATTTTGCAAGATAGTGATAGTAAATTTGCGGCAATGTTCGCAGAATTTGTCTTATGTGCAGTGATTTTGTATAGGATTTGTAAAGAATTCGCAATTCCTTCAAATTACTGAAATGACAATTAAGTCGATGTCAAATTATGATTCTACCAACTTCAATGTTATTGATCGTATTCGGAAATTCCCATTTGACATAGATAGGTTTCTATTTGTATATAGGTCAGGTTATGGCGATAACACTAACATTATTGCGAATTCTTTAATGTTGACAAGAGCATTCTGTAAAGCAAAATTTTGTACAAATCAATCTATCAATTAAATTACTATTTTCTGCTTTCAGTAGGCAATTAATTTTTGATTGAGCTCTGCTTCTGCTAAATGCATTGGTCTGCTCTGTTAAGTTAGTCTTCATCAGCAGTTTAGACGCACGATTTACAGATATTTAGATGCAGAAGAGGTGGGAGCAGCCTAGCCGTCGGTTGATGACTTCGAAAGCCGTCAGGCCTGGCGTCTGCATGGACAGGATATTAACCTTGGTAGGCCGTGTTTGTAATTTGTTGTTAAATTCATCAAAAGGATTTTTTTTAAATTTTAAGCATCATTTAATTTCGCGGAACAATCCGAAGCCGCTATTCACATTTCTAGTAGGCATCCTAGCAGCCGTCTGGTAAAAGCGCACCGGACGACCGGTTGAGTTATAGGAAAATATGATACCCACTGCGATTAAGTAATTTTCAAGAAGTGATGAAAATCATTCCAATTGTCAGCTCTAATTCCGTAGAATTCTTAGTAATTTAAATTATTCAATGAGGAAGTCCTAATGAGTGCTAAAAACGCTGACCAATCTGCAGACTCACAGTTGCAGTCTCTTTTGATCATTAGATTATTTCATTTCTTAAAAGAACTCAAGTACATGTAAGTTGATGCTTTGCCTATAACCGGGGACCGGAGCAGCTAAGTGGTTGAGTTTCACTGTCTGTGATTGAATACAGATTAGTTTTAGAAATAAGATATTTCAAACACTCGCGGGAATTGCTTTTTGTGTCCAGCATGCATTACGCATGATGATGCGCTTTCGTTTGAATTCGAGTAACACTTTTATTAAAAATTTCTCCATTCTTCTGAACGACAGTATGTAAATTCGATTGTTAACCGAATTTTAACAAATTTTTTAAAAATCGATTGTACAAATTTTATTTTGACATAGCTTGGATGGGTGTGTTGTGAGAGCAATTCTATTGATGATTTCCTCTGAGAGCTGAAAGCGGGGCATCATCAGTACCCGTGACCCGCGTTGATCCGTGAACCATTACCCGCATTTCTAGTTACTAAATTTGCAATTAATTAGATAATAAATTAGGGCATTCTTAGTGCTCGTTGTCATTCTAGTTTGAACATACGAATAATTTTAAGAGTAAATTACGAATGAAATAACCTCTGAAATGAATGTAATTGCTCATGAAAACATGATCGTGCATCTCATCCAAATTATCTCAGGAATAGAAAAATCATTGTCTTACAGACATGATTTTTTCAAACCTATGTATGTCATGTTATGCACTATGGAAGAACGGAATATGATATTAATATCCGTGGATACATTTCGTGGAATTTATTGTTCCTATATCAATGCCTTAAAAATTAAAATTCACGATTAGAATTGGTTTGAATTGAGTGTTATCTTTCTGTTCCTTTAAGATTGCAGGACTGCTGTAGAGCTTGCTTGTCCACTTGGATATTGTATGCTACATGCTAAATGTCATTTTTGATATTATGACATTAATCATTAACAGCACCATCTGCTTGTGTACTCGCAATAATGACAAGCTAATTCCGCCGATTTAATTCTCTATCGTCCAAACAGTTCTTGATTTGGCATTTTCAATTTAGCATTAAAAGCTTTCGTGAAAAATAAGTAATTAAATTATTTGCCTTGACTAGCAGCAAAAATTATTTTTATATTTATGTAGAAAATTAAAAGTCCGTTCAGACCCACATAGAAGTTAATGCGCACAATTGAAATGCACTTCACTGACTACATATTCTAGCAGAGTGGACGAGGAATCGACGAAAGAGTAATGACCCCCGGTACCGCCAGGAAAGTGTCTATTTTTGACACGCCTGGCCTTTCTTTGAAGCTTTAACGTCAGTAATCCCACATACTGGAGGCTTCGACGGTGCTGACATAGTCAGACTTTCTGGAGCGTTGTGGTTATTTTAGTCCGGATGCCCTTCCTGCCGACTTCCAATGACACCTTTGGGGCTCGACCTCTAGACCAAAAGATCACTAGCCCAAGCACTTAACCACTGTGCCAAGGAGACCACGATGATCCCCTCCTTTTTAAAAGTCTACGCACGCCTATGATCTCATGTATTTAGTATTTGTATATAAACATTTTGCATAATTTGCGTACGTAATTAATTTACAAAGCATGTCACATTATGTGAAATGCGCCGATTCTTACTGAATATACAGAATTTACATATGTCCTTACCGAACTTGACACGTCTTCCATGCGAATAAAGTTAAATGATTTCAAAAGCCCAGACTCATTGATTCTCGTCTTCACAAAAGAATTTGAATAACTTGATTGTTACTTACTTGAATCGAGACAGAATACAGAGCTGTGAAACCTTATTGTTGTGAGCAAGGACTAAAATGTGCTCTTTAATCTTTGAAATGAGCTGGTTAAAGTGTTATTTGGCTGATGACCTTCTCTCTTTCATCAAATAAACTGGCATTTAGTCTAATCAAATTTAAGACATTTCGTTCTTTAGAGAATCGTAATGGAAATTCCAGTTTTACTCTCGGTTAATATCAGAGAATTCATGTTTAGAATAATAGGATTGAATTTACGGAGATTTCTTTGTTCATTTCATTAATGAAATGCACTGAGAGTAAATATAATGAAAGACATCAACAGGAGGTCAAATTTGGAAAATAGGAAGATTGATTAGTGGGATGTATTTTGGAGAACACAAAGAGGTTTCTGCTACGATAATGTATTTAGACTTCTCCGAGATGGATCTTCTCTTGTTTGTGGTCTTGAAGTATCTAAAAATTCTCCACTTAGTACTCCATAGAGAAATATTTTGCACATGCAGCAATGAAAGAATGTAGGAGTTCTATCCAGGGACTATAAAAAATTAATTGAATTTCAATTAATTGATTGCAAATAGCAATTAAATTACACGCAAGTTTTGTAAATCACTGGTCCGCACCCGTGAGTGACCCTTTACTGTCTACATGTATACCTGCACTTCATAGTGATGTCATAGCTCATACTCTACTTTCACAATAGTCCCTATATCCGTTTAGCGTCTTATTCTCCACCTCTGTTGGGTTGGACGACTTTTCCCCATAGATTACCTGCAGTTGTTCCATGACTTTTATAAGTTCTGCACATCATCTTAGTGTACGCGTTAACAATCATGACTAGAGCCAAGAGAAATATGTGTTTACATGAAACATATTGACATACATATTTTGAATGTTATTACATAGGTAATTATGTGTTTATGCATGCACTATGCACATATTCAACCCTGTTTGGGACCCTAAGAAGAAAGTTCCATTGTAAATGATTGAGAACGGGTGATTCCAGAGGATGATTCTGTTCCGATTGAGTGTCAAAGTTATGTGTTCATGTTAAAGTTTAAAGTCGACAATCATTCGACTGCGAACCGCGAAAGTTTGCATAGCGCGCATGCCTGTCGATTTTTAAATTATTGTGTGATTAAATTCAAAAGCTTGAGGGGAGACTGAAGCTTAACAACTCTCTTGGAATTTTGGAAAAAATCGAGCGATTATTCACAAATCATTCAATAGATACGGGGAAATGCAACAGTGTTTTTAGCAAAATCTCTGGATAGACGGAACTCAAAGCCACCTTGTATGCTTCAAGTTTTTTGTCACATATTTTGGAATTCAAAGTACCTTTGATATTGCATATTTCGAATTTTGATATGCAGCTATATTATAATATGCAGTAATTTAATTTTAATTATATAAGCACATATTTTTCCTGGCTCTAAATTCATGACTCATGATAAACATGCATTGCGGATTCATAATATAATTGTTAGAATAATGCTCATTATTTTCACTGTTCATTTGTTCATTTAGTTGATTGATTCACCCCTACCGAATTCAATCATTTGCTTGCTTTGACTTCAGTTTCAATTAATTCATTGCTTTGAAATCTCAATTTCAATTAATTGATTGCTTTGAAATCCAATTACAATTAATTGATTGAAAAGAGCAATTGAATTGCTGAAAATTTTGATAATCCCTGGTTCAATCGCATGATATCTCTCATGGTTTGAATTGCGGTGCAGATCAGTGACTTTAATTCTGGAGCTGAATCAAAATTGATTGCGGCATCCAATCAAAACGGTTCTCGTGCAAAGAATTCTCAAAATGGTCTTGACAAAACCGTCGCGAAGGAAGCTCGGACGAAAGTTTGGTTGAAAGAATCGTTTTTAGAAAAATTCCAAGCCTTTGTTTCCAATAAAACTTTATCCGGAAAAGCAATTGCGCGTTGCAACTTGAACCTTATTTAAAACTTGAAAAAATCGCACAACTCTGAATAAGTACGCCCTCACAAAACCGAACGAAAGAAACGGCGGAAATTATTAGCCGTGTAGTCACTATTGAACGGTCTCCTCTGGTGTGTTCGCCACACGAAAACACGACGAAAGGCCCCACGAGTAAATGGCGTCAACTGACACATTTGTGACACTTTTCATCTAGATATGATTCAAGGGAATTGTTTTCTTCTAAATATTTGATTTGAAAAAAAATCAAGTTAGGTTGGTCATCGAAAATACTTCATCTAAAACAAGATTATTTGCTAACTTATGCTAGAGGCCATTGCATTATTACCTCAAAGATAGATTTTGTCAGAGGTCTGGTTGAGAAGTCAGAGGTGAATGTGGTTTAACACATTCACTGCCAAGCCAGGAAATGCTTGTCCGCTCCAGTTTGCCAAACCGAACTAAGAATTACATCACGAAAATATTATGTTTTTTGGTATCTGTAGCATTAATTATTATATTTTCTGAACACATCTTCCAATTTGGCCCACTACGAGTATGCTCGTAGCCTGAAAATATGAAGAATTTTCCATCGCATTTGCCAACTCGTAGTGGTGATAAATTCATTTGCAAAGTCAGACTAGAGCAAGTTTTTTAGCGATGGCTGTGGTTGAGAAGTCAGAGGTGAAGGTGGCTTAAATGTAAGTAATTTTTTTTCCGCATTGCATTTGCTGGCCTCCTCGTACTAAGTAGAGCGATCAACAGAGGTTGCGGATATTTGGAAATGGATAACTTGACGCTCGGGGAGAAAGATAGAGTCAGGATTCATGTTTTTCGCACAATATTTGAATTAACAGCTACTGCGGCAGTGCTTAGATCATCATTATGGATCATTGCTTGAAGATTGAATTTTTCATCTGCAGGATTGTCGCGCTGATCTTCTAAGTTCACATCATCATTCGTCGTATTCTGATCATTTCTCCTCTCGTGGATCTGCAACACAGGTCCCTTCTGCACCCTCAGCGCCCTCTGCACCACTTCACGACTACCCCGCCGTGTCTCGGCCTCCCACTTACTCGTCCGGGCCTCCTATGGTATCCGAGTATCATAGCGGCGCGTCACCGACTGCCGGCTATCATCCACCTCCTCCGCACCCATTTCCCCCGGCTATCTACCCTCCATCTCCCCTTCACATGCGTCATAATATGGAGAGCAGCCATCCTGGCCATTGTGCTGGTCATCCTCAGCCCCCATCATTCTCCAGCTGTCACTATACGCCTCCAGGAGCTCCTCCAAGTCACGACGAACGTTGGCGAATGACAAGAAATGATTCGACATATCATGGGGCATTGACAGTAGAACAGATGAATCCGGGCATGCGCGGCCATCCTCATCAACATCAGCAACTCGGCTTCAATCCCTTCGTCATCGGCGGTGTACCGGTAAGTGGCAATTTCATATGTGAGAGGAAATTTCATGTAAAAAGGATGTGTATAGATATTTGGTGACTTGGCGAATGACCGGGGGAAGCAGTTCTTCCGTTTGTGGGAGGCAAAACTTCCGTTTGTGTAGCTGAGTTGAGAAACTCCTTTTATAAAGAACCGGGGTAGGAATTCTGTTCACAAAGGGTTGGAAGATGCAATTCATTTTGTGAAGGATAGGGGCAAAAAATCCGTTTGTGAAGGGTTGAAGTCAAAGATTTTGATTTGGGTGAAGGACATGTAATTCCATTCACAAAAGGCTGGGAGCGCAATTCATTTTATGATGGACGTTTTGATTCCGTTTGTGAAGACATTGAACAAGTATTCATTTTGGAATAGGCAATTCATTATATGAAGGATAAGGGCAAAAATTCCATTTGTGAACGTTGCGAGGCTCAATTCATTTTGTCAAGGACTGTCGCAAGAATTCCGTCTCTGAAGGACTGGGGATCAGAATTCTAACTCCGTTATTCCACTCTCGTCGTCAATAATGGGAGAGGCTATGACTTCAGTGATGGCACAGTGGCTATGTGCTTGACTTTATGATTTGTTTGATTGTGTGGTCAAGCGCTGAGAATTTCTTTGGAAGTCGACAGGAAGGCATTCTGATTCTAGTAATCACATCATAAACTAAGTATGACTATGTCAGCAAGCATCGCTCAAGCGCGAATTAGATTGATTGGAATGGAACAAGTAATATCTCAGATGAGGGACTTGATTCAAATATAGACCTTGCAATTTCAATGAAGGTCAGATACACTGGATAACAGAAACATGCAACAAGATTTGGGTGTAGAGTTAGAACAATTAAGATGGAATTTGCACATATTTATTGTCTGTATTTGTCTTGAAAGAATTTATGTACCTTATCATGTAGCATTTCAAAGTCAATGACAATCACTTTTCAATTTTAGGAGAATGGTGACATGTTTAGCCAGTCGGATATTGCAGATGAAAGAACAGCTCCTGTCCTAAGTAAGTCTGATCTTAAGACAATATTATTGGATATTCAGGTGAAAAATTTTTGGATTTTTTGTGATGTGTTCATTGTCAACGGGAGGTCGGAATTCATTGTAACATTTATGTGACAAAACAGACTATTCCTACGAAAGCGGCCAAACTATAAGAAAAAACTCTGAAAGCCAACCCCCTCCCCCGCTATCCCGCTTGATTGACACGTAATAATTTAATTTGTGAATAGAAACTTCGGATTCTAGCATTCTTTATTTGAACATGATAACTAAATTGATATTTTTGAAATGAAACTTGTTTGCACATTGAAGGTATCCAAAGAACTTCGATAATACAGAGAATTTATGTGGTAGGATAGCTCAGTTGGTTGAGAGCCGCACTTCGGTACAGAAATGCAGAATGTCCAGGGCTCGAGTCTGTCCATCGCGGGAGGTGCCACGGCCCTCACAAGAAATTGTTAATCCTAACTTGGTGAAAGTTGCAAGTGTGTGAAGGCTGCTCACCCCTATCATGTCTTTACGGCTCTGTGCCTTGGGTGAGGCAGGGCTGAAGTGAAAATGATATTATAAATATTTGCTTAATCGCAATATTTTTTCTCCAACCTGCTCCTTAGTAAAATAGAAGTCAGAAAATGACTCAAAAATGGAATTATGAAAATTTTATCCCGCAGTTATCTTGTTAAGCGGCCTTGCACGATCTCGTACACTTAAAGGTGAAGTTCAACTCGTGTAGTGCTATGTCATAGATTATCGGGACGGTCCTCCCTGCACGCAGTAGATCCTGGAGAGCCTTAGTGCTTGACATTTGAAGAGGATCATATATGCATGATGGACAAATAGGGGTTATGTCTGGTCCCATCCTAGAAGTGGTAAATGGGTCAATAAATGGAATAGTGATGAAGGTTCTCCCACACAGATCCCATCAAGTTTGGTTCTAAATAATCCCTAGGATAGTGAAAAACTCAGTATACAGTTTAAGTAGGTCAATGAGCACAACTATTGCCATTGCTCACCGCTTCTTCACTCCTTTAATATTTTTTTATTTTGAACAAAGCAATCATCGAATGATTTAGGTCACTATGAGGTGTCTTCTAGTCGGAGAAGCGCTCATTATGACCATCAAAAGTGATTCAAGTTCTAATTATCTGATTTAACAGAAGATAAAGATAAATTGTTTGTTTATGCTGATCGACAGTTGTCACAAACGGCATAAATTGATAATTACACACCTCAGTTGTTAATGAACTTGTTATTCACTTGTCTACCCTACTTCACACTAAAATTGAAAGTTAGTCACAGGATTCATTTCTGTGGGTTCTCAACTTCTAGAATCGAGCATTATTGTCTGATTTGGTGCATTGCCATTCATACCATATTAATAGCTGTAATAGCTGTCACAACAAGGTTTTGTTGCACCGGAATAAGGCCTCCCTTTCGAGGTGCTGTTCCGTAAGTATTTTTCCTCTTCCCTGGTGATGATATCGGCTTGATCTTTTCGTATGAATGAACATTATTTACATTTTGTGACTTCAGAGACGATAGCCAGCAATGCCGTTGTGGTCATCATTACATCAACGTCAACGCTTTTCTTACATGTTTTCTCAGAACCCGGAATATTTATTCACTAACGTGAATGAAGCTAGGATTTCTGTGTACACTATATATTATGATTATTCCCGTAGGATTACTAGGATGTCCTAGTACACGCCAGGATACTGTGCATAGTTTTGCTAGTTATGCAGAAAGTTCACAGTATGAAATGTTTTCAGAAATGGTCCCTTTCCAGGTCTATAACCCTACTGTAGTATACAACTTGCAGTTTTCCGCCTTCCTAGAACAGAGATGATGTCCATTCACTTCACCTTATAAGCGCTACCTCTTTTACCAACATTTAAAGCGAACAAAAATGTTAAAAATTTGTCGGTATCGCTTTCGGTTTCGTTTTTTGATAGTTTTCGTTTTCGTCTTCGTCAACGAAAACAACATTAAAGGATTCTAGCACTCATTAACCTAACTCATTTTAGTACGGTGTATCATATTGTAGATGCACAAATCTTCATAAGCACATTTCCGTAGATTACAAAACAAACAGGGTTTCCATTTTTATTAGAAATAGCTCCTATAAATTCGTGCAGATCCTTACTTGAATTTTTGCTACCATGATAAGGTCCTCAATGTTCAATATCAGTCGGTGAAAACTAAACGACCATGATTATTGCTTTGAGAAATTTTCCTTGTGAAAAGCTATAACAATAGTGCATCTATCTATCGATGGAAGTCCTTGATGGCTTGCATGGATTCCCTTGCGCATAAGCTTTAATTTGCATGCCCAATCGTCCTTGTTGCATTTACATTCAATTCCGCAAAATGCACCGCAAATTCATTCAACACTTCATCCATTCCGTTAAAATCATCCTTAATACTGCACACCTCTAGATTTGCATCAGAATTTCGGAGAATCCCTCGCTCCTTCTCAGAGGAGATATTTTAATGTCTTTATAGAAGAACATAATTGATTGTGGCATACGGGAGGTAATTGGTCATAGCAGTTTGTAGTGAAAAGTCTCTCCCACTCCTTTTATACACTTGTAATTCAAAATAAAAGTAGAGGGTGAAACTATTTTACAAAGGCAGAAGTCTCGTGACTCCGTCACCGCCTCACTGCCAGTATAATCAGTTTTACCTTCTACTTTTCTTTTGAATTACAAGTGTATAAAAACAGTGGGAGAGACTTTTCACTACAAACTGCTATAGAAGGATGACAATTAAGTCAATAAATGACAACAACACCTCGACAGCGTTCGCCTGACCCAGGAATCGAACCGAAGTCCGCGGTGAAGACGAGCCGTCACCTTCTTCTCTAGGCCACAGCGACGGCGCAATAAGAAATCGAATGAAGGCAGAAGACACTCTAAGTGATGTCGATAGCTCAGTGTCATATTATTAGTGCAAGAATTCTACCAACATTGAATGCATTCAAGTACCGTCGGTTTGGCCACGTGAAGAAGGTGCGACCCCGTCTCTTCGGTTCGATTCATGAGTCAGGTGATTGCGGTCAGGGAATCAGGAGTGCTGACGTCCTCTGTGGCCTTAACTGTCCTTATTCTACGTAGACATTTAATATAATGCGACAGACCTTCGTTGTCAAAGAGGATCTCACATTGAATCATGCAACGCACCCTTTTCTTTATTTGTAGTGCAAAAGTCACAGCATTTTTAGAGAATTTCTTTTTCTCTAGTCGTCAATTCGCGAATGAAGCTTCACATTCTTTAATTCTCTAATCTCGTACAATGCACTGTCAAAATTCATTATAATGATTCAACTTCAACAAGTTTTTGATTGCAATTATTCGATTATCGCTAGTAATATATTACAATCGTGAGGAATCCACTAATTGAATTCTAACACAGCCTGTCTACCTGTAATCTAGATTGCCTTAGAAATATGATCACGTAGCTGGTCATATTCCTTTCAAATTCTACGTTATTGTCATTCTAGCATTTTCTGTTGAAAAGTTTTTGAGTTTGCAACCTCGGACAGCGGTGACTTTCTTAATATTTTCAAGGCAGGCCGGAGGCGAACATCTTTGCGTTTCAGGGCGTTTGCTTGAGGCTACACAGACGGTTTGGGAAAGCGCCTCGGGCTTCTCCCCGTCCCATGTGTCTCTTGCTGCCTCGCCTTGAGGAAGAAGGTGCGCAAAGACAGCAGTTTTCTTGGTGCGCCGCTTCAAACATGCATGTTGATCAACACAGTCGCGGTGAGGCAGCATGTTTCTGTACTTGGCAAACAGGAGGAAGCAACATTTCCGTTCACAGGAAGTAAGAACATCTCTGTCTGCTGCAGACCTCTTCAAGGCGTCATCAAGTCCTCTGATGCTTCCAGAATTATCTTTGTAGAGAAATGAAATGCAAGAAAACAACAGCGGAAAATTTCGTTGTTAAACTTTTGTTGAAGCTGGGCAAAAACATCATTGTATCGACAATCCCTTTCGCCTTCATCTCGTTAAGAACTCAGTGGATGCGACACAAGATTTCACATCAAAACGGTTGCCCCCGTCCTCGTTTATTATAAAATGAAGCAGCGGTTTGATTAGTTTATCCGCACAGCTTGTTTTCCAACCTGCCTTTGAAGTTGTAGAATTACGAGAGAAATTAAACATTAAGTGACTTAATAAGATAGAACTTAGCTTCGCATTGTAGTGTAGAGGGTGTTGTTCACAACAGACATGGGTTAATCGCTATTGGGTCGTCGACGAAGATCGGAAGATTAACAAGATTAGAACTACTAGCAAAGATGTACTTAAGAGCCTCGCAATCCTCACTCTTTCATCAATAAGCATTAAATGAATTGATCCTTGCGGGGGAGGAGTGGAATTTCGTCAGTGACTGCGCTTCGAAGTGAAATCAGTGGTTTAGATCACAGTATGACTATTATTCTTGTCGGAAATAAGTTTTCCGTAGGATTAAAGAATGCTCAGATTGGAATACTGCATCTCAGTTTGGAAACTAAAAAGCATTGTATCAAATGAGAAAGACAGAGGTCAATAAGTTTATTTATCATGAGCAGCCTTGGAATATGCATGTATATAATTGTATGTACGGATAAATCAGAATGCAGATACATTTATTTCAGAGTGTTCTGCATAAAATAATCACCACAAGTGGATTTCTCATACGATTAGTCAAATTAAAAATATACAAGAAGTTTTCGATGCCGGATAATGGGCGAGTCTTTATTCATCAGAGCAGGCTTGGAATAAATGCACTCTTTTATGAAGACTGTGAGAAATTCTCTATCTGATGCTGACTTCACATTCACAATTTTGTGTCACTTTTTTAATATCTGTTGTCGTGTTTTATTGTTTATTTTTTCTTCATGTTTTAAATGAAGCATTATAGATTTCTTGTAGGCCTCAGGATTTTCAATAATGTGGCCACTGAATATATCGACTGGATGGATAGAATTGTAGATACCAAGGAATACAGATGTATTCATTTCAGAATGCTTTACTTAGTGAATATACTAGGCCAACAGATAATAACGAGAAATGGTAGATTGAGATGAACGATAATTCAAGTTAAACAGAAAAAAGAAGTTAAGACCCGAAGGAGCCATAAAAACCCAAAAGGAAAAATAGAAAAAGTATTTGTATCAAAAAAAGTATTTAATGAAGTGGGCAAATGTTAATGTTTTGTCTGTAATGAGGTACATTTGTAAAGTTGGAAATCCTCGCTATTTTTGAAAAGTAGCCAATCTGCCATAATAGACGTTCATTAGATGCTATTAATTTAATTGACTTCAATATGATGCATTTCTCTCAAGTGCAGATGCGTACAAATTGTTCTTTTGGAATCCTGCAAATGCCGGTTGACCTGCTGTATATTCAAAGATGCTTTCTTCATGACTTTCAAAATACAAATATTTGAAAGAAAAAATCAAATGCAAATATAGAAGCACTTGTTCCAAACGTGGTCTTAAAGTGGTATTCAAGCACACGTATACACGGATATTTGTATCTGCATATTTCAAAAATAGAAATTAGAATTAGATTCTTAGTCACGTCGAGTCGGATTGATTATTGATATCAGATCATTTTTACCACAAAAATGAAATCAATTTTGAATAAATATTCATTCCACGGATATTGCATCCAGTTGTTTTAGTTTAAATGATCATTATCTTATTGGGTTATATTTCCATCAGTATGTCAAGATCTGAGTGAATTGCGTGTCCTGAAACCGCTAAACGTCAAAACATATATGCGCCAGTTGATAACAAGGGTCTGTCGTAGTACATTGAACATCTAAAGAATCTAACAACTATAAAGTCAATAAATGACACCAACATCCCTGATTCTCCGACCGCACTCGACTGTCCCAGGAATCGAACCAAAGTCCACGGTGGAGACGAGCTCGCACCTTCTTCACCAGGCCACACTGACGGTTCAACAGTAATGCGAGTGAAGGCAGAAGTCATCTCTAAGTGACATCGATGACTTGTCGATGTCATTCACTTTAGACATTCAATGCACTACGACAGACCTTTGTTGTCATCTGCACCGTGACATAGACGTATGACATGCTGATATGCTGTCTCGCTACAATATGAACGCTGGTAGCGTTCTGTCAATAATTATAGGACAATATGCTGTCGATATCACTTAGAGATGACTTCTACCTTCACTCGCATTCCTTTTGAACCGTCAGCGTGGCCTAGTGAAGAAGGTACGAGCTCGTCTCCATCGCGGACTTTGGTTCGATTCCTAGGTTGGTCGAGTGCGGTTGCGGAATCAAGGGTGTTGATGTCTTTTATTGACTTAATACAGTCCGTTTCATAAAAAGTGGATCATCCTAAAATTTGACTAAATAAAACATAAGTATGATACAGAAAGCATTTTTCATGTTATTTCATGTCCCTAATATATTTAAATGTCCTTATATAATCTGATAAGCTATGATACAGTAACGGTTCTTAAGAAGCTAATATTTTGTGGCCCTACCCTTATTGTCAATGACATTACCAATTCGTCTAGGCATTGATTCGATGATATCGTTGATTTTTGACTGATCTAACTTTCTTCACTCTCTTTTTAACAGTGACGTAAGTTGTGATACGCCATCTGTAGGTAGCAGTGAACGACGAACGTTACGTTTTAGAATACTCCATACATTTTCTATGGGATTCAGATCAGGAGAACGAGCTGGCCAGGATAATGTCCTAAGCCCTAATTGAGACTTGCATAAGTTGACTGTACTACTCCTGTGACACGTAGCATTATCATCCATAAATAACAAAGTCGATGGATCCCCAAGTTGATCTGTCATTTGGCCAATGTTCATTCGTAAAACATTCACATAGCGTTCAGAATTCATGGTTCCTTGCTGTATGTGAAGTTCAGAGCGGCCATTGGTCCAAATGCCAGCCCAAATGAGTAGAGTCGCACCACCTTGTACCCGGGGACGATGTAAATGTCTCGGAATTTCCTGATCAGATTTTATCCATAATCTCAATCGACCATCACTATCCTTCAGACGGACTGATGCCTCATCAGACCAGACAACCCGATCCCATTGATTTCGCCAGTGACAATGACTCATTGCCCATCTGAGACGTCTTTTTGTATGCTGATCTGATAATTCGATCTGAGAGGGCCTCTTACAGCTCTTGAAATTCGACTCAATAAGTCTTTTACGAATAGTGGACTTAGAAATAGACGAGTCTAGTGCAGCCATCTCAGTTAACGAGAGACTTAGATGAACTTTAACAAATCTCAAAATTAGGCGGTCTCTACGTTTGGATGTTTTACGTGGACGGCCAGAGCCCTCTTTACGACAGAGTCGAAAATCATCATTATGCCATCGATGCACATTTGTGTAAGGGACATTTAGTCGCTTGCTTGTAGCTCGCAAAGAAAACCCTAGTTCTAGCAAGGCTGACACTTTGCCTTTTGAATGCGATCTCGTTATTGTTCATTTGTGCTTTGTATTGTTTTCAACCGGTAAGAGATAGATTTCTAGCTGAAAGCAATCAGGAGTGCTGCCAACACCACCGCAACGAAGTCAGGAAGCTATGGAACATGAAGTCTAGTTAATCACATGTAGCAGTTACATTATTGTTGATGAATAATGGTGCTATACTGGCTCTGATTGACCGATTTTCTTTATTTTTGTTTTGCTTGATAGCTTTTGGCTTGTAGAACAACATATTAAATAACAAAGGAAACAAATGTAATTTTATAAGAGTGAGGTATGATTTTGTGTAACATTGCTAAATGAAGATCAAATTATCTACTACTTTTTTTATCTATAACAGGAAAACAACTCAATATTCATGCTTGAAATTTCCAACAATGATATTAGTAAGCACAACTGACATATCTTCCAAATTTCAGAGAAATTCGTTCAAGTTTGGCGGAGTTAGACAAAGTTGGAGTTAAGGCGATGTTTAAGGGTGATCCATTTTTTATGAAACAATCTGTATAGTTGTCATTCTCGTTAGATGTTATATGTACCAATGCATGTGAATGTCAAGATGAGGAAGAAATTCATCTACTGATCTGGCTACCATTCATTTCTCTTAGTATTCGAAGATTACTTGGCCAACAGATTCCTCCAGCGCAGATGCCAAAGCAACGAGCATTCTTTTTGGTTACCAGCACCAGCGACAAGCACTTAGAGCACACATTTTGTTTAATAAGTAAAATTTCTTCGAATAGTCTGACAGATATGTACATGCAAACAAACTAGACGCATAATCAGCTTGATCAGTTTCCTTCATTTCTCATCAATGATCAGGCTTATTGGTGGAGCGGAATTTCCGTTCCATTTCCATCCCACACCATCCTATAAAATGAATTTTATTCCATCACTTTCATTTTTCTTGCTATATTTTCACAAATATGTCGTCTTCATAATTTTTGATGATTTAATATTTTTCTTTTCAACTTATCAAGCCTTCTGTTATAGGTACAGAGATGGGCGGTGTTACTTGTTAGATTGTAATTTGCATTTCTGCTGTCGCTACTCCACTATTACTTTTCATTTTCTTTTTATGTCAGTACAATTCTGTAGTGCTAACGAAAGTTGTAGTAGAATGTGGTTTATTTCTCCGCGGTGTACATGCACAAAAAGTGAACTTTGAAATGAGCCTTCCCTACGTGAATGAAGGCTGCTTATACACTACAATTCGTTACTCATTTTATGATGAACAACGGTCAAAAATGATTTGCTTCCACCTGTATGTACCCTCCACCTGGTCCTACCTGTAATGATCTAATATAACTCCACCATTCTAAGAAAGCAGAGTGATAAATAGCCATTTAAAGAAATTAGCGTTTATTTGCTCATGATCGAATTCGTTCATGAATTGCTGTCATCATCTACAAGTGAATACACAGAAACACAAAGGAACTAAGTTTTGATGTCGAATGCTTCTTCATGGGCATCCCATGTGAAATCTGACCACATTTCCCATGGAGTTCCCATTACCAATATGTAGTAACTACCAACAAACCTGGCAATGATTGAATATTAACATTATGTCAGTCCATCGAAACTGCTTCACCTGAAAAAGGAAAATATTTTCAGTGGATGGTTAAATGTATCAAAAAAGGGTAAACCAATAATTCGCATTACGACATACAAATTAAATCGGAGATGATGTAGAGATCCGGTTGCCGGGACTGATGTAGAGATCCAGAATTTAAATAAATTCACATTGATTTAAATTCTCAAACCTCAAAGTCAATGTGCACACCTTGACATCCATTCATCAAAGTGCCGCTGTGACGACGAATATTCCTGCATTGCCTACAGGAGCGCCTTTTTTGAGTATTGCTCAGACCACGGTGTAGAACAGCGGGACTTTGATGAACAGATGTCAAGGTGTGCACATTGACTTTGAGGTTTGAGAATTTAAATCAATGCCAATTCTTGTCTGATTCTCTCCATAAATGCATCCTCTCTGCTTCAATTTGTATGCGGTTATAAGAAAATCGTAAGGCAAATGATTGCTTTGCATTTTTTAAGTATCCACTGAAATGTTTACCATTTTCACTCAATTTAAGGATACGTGGGCCTATAATCATTTTAAAACATGTTTTACCTGAATTAGCATCACAAGAATCTTTTTAATATACACTTGAAAAAGAAAGCTATTTATCTAATCGAACCATTTTTCGGGCGTCAGTGGCTCACTAGTTCACTGAGAGAGTTATCACAATAATGAAAATAATGATCTAATTAATTTATTATTCATGATGTTATTATTCACTAATGCTGAACATTTCTTGTAATTTTTTCTTAAAACTCGTCATCTACGTCTTCATTACTCTGAAATCCAATCTCGCAAAATCGAGAGGAATGCTTTCACGTGGATTGCTCCCTTCACAAAGCTTTGATCATTCTCACGGTCGGAGGCGCAGACAAAGATGGCGATGCACGCACTCATGTTCTCTCCATCACATATCATCAACAGATGAGTTCACAGACTTCATTTCTGCAATTGCGGACCTTTCATTAAAATTATCAACGAACCTAGATGCAACTGCTGAATATTGTGATAGCAGGCAGACAAGCTTGCAAGCAGGATGTAAACAGAGATTCAATGGTCGATGCGTGACTAAAACAATATGCGATTATGCGAATCCTTGTCCAAATTGCTATAGGTCGTGAGTCATAGTCGGTCCGCGTGGAAGGATGCTACTGTCTCTACTTTTTAGCAGGGAAGGGTCCGCCGATATTATTTAAACATTTCATTTATTCTCAAGGTCGAAAAGTCTCCGTGGTACAGTGGTTGAGTGCTCGGCCTAGCGATTTGTCGGTTGAGAGGTCGAGCCCCGATACTGCCACTAGAAGTCCGGGGCATCCGGGCTAGAAGATTACAATGATCCAAATAAAGTCTGACAATGTCAGTATTGTCCAAGTCCCGCCATCGTGAGGGAGAAGTGACTTTAAATTATCATTTTTTCAGTATATTTATTCTCAAAACAGATTTTCATTAGAGCTACACTTTTGAATCTGTCAGTCTTTCTTATTATTTGATTATTGTTTTATTCATTAATTCTAATTCTGTTTTTTTATTGTTTTCTCCCACTTGATGTCATGATTGAGTTGAATCTGCCATACTTGATGTAAAAAAACACACAAACACGCACACTTACACAAAGGCAAGTACTTCCAAACATTGAGAGAAAACAAAATGCAAACCTGCGCAAATTAGAGTACTGATCTTCAGAGAGAAGAGGCCAAAATTGGTTGATTGGCAGAGTAGCTTTGGTTAGGAAAAACTGATCACTTTCTAAGTCTCACAATTCAAGTTATAAAGCTTCACCTGCTTCTGATATACCGGTAGTTGCCGTCTGTGGAGCACTGAAAACAAGCTTTTCTCAATGTGTTGGAAATCTTGGAATCGCCTGTCGAAGTCTTCAATTAAGTTTACAGTTTTAACTTGAAACATATAACTTAGAAAAAACAAATACATTTTCAGCACAGCTCTGTCATTGTCTGCATTTAAACGATTTTTGAAATTTTCTAGAAGAGACATGGGCCGTATTGGAAGAGGGTGCGAGCTGCATGGTGCCCGCGGGCTACACTTTGGACAACCCTGAAATAGGTCATTGAGATTGAAGAGTGCAGTGATTGGAATATAGAACTATCGTTTATGATAGAAGGAAGAGTTAATTGCAACTATTCGATGACACCAATCAATTAATTGCAACACTATTTATCGATCTCACTTTCGCGGCATCCATGATGAAATGATGTCCAAAACTTCATTTTCTTTCAAACATAGGGAATTTATTTGTAATTATATAGAGTGGAAGCTTTCCCAAGTCAGATAGAAGACTTTTTTGTTCTACCGCGAGATCTTTCGGCCTACATCGTAGGCCATTCTCAAGCGACTGCACTGTATTGTTGAATCAACGATTAATACATCTCACATGAAATCACAGCGATATCGGACGGATTGACACTTACATGGTAGCAAACAAAAGAGCCTGTTAACATCTAATGAACAACACAATACTAACTAACATAGTAGGAGGAATGTCAATGAAAAACCAAGCTCAAAGGTCATTCAACCAGTCATAGGTTGAAAGATCAAAACTGAATGACAATTACATAGGCCTACATTAAGACTAAGCCACACAAAAAATTGACCAATAAGCAAGACCAAATTGATGAAAAAAAGCTGAATAAATAATGCAATACTGAATTCCAACGAATAATACTGAAAGAGTAATACTAAAAGCAAAGAATCACAATCACAAAGAGGAAATATAATAAAGTTATGGCAAAATAAATTCAAGAAAGAATCTACATAATACTTACTACTACTAAATAATACTGAACATGTAATACTATAAAGAGCTAGATAGTACTAATACTAGATGAAGAGATCGGCAAAAAAATAAATAAATAAATAAATAATAATAATAATTTAAAAAAAACAAAAAACAAAAAAAAAACAAATAAATGAATAAACAACTGGTGGTGAAACTTAAAACAGTCTGTCCCAGCTGGCACTGACGTCACACTTCGTTTTGTTACTGCTGCCAAGGCGCCTGGTCCACAGAGCCTCCTTTGTAACCCGCTTGCGCCAGTTCTCTTCACGGTCTATTACGCGAAGACCTTCAAAGTCTAAACGATGTTGATGCTGGTGCACATGCTTCGCCACCTCTGACCTCTGTACATCGATGTTGCGGACCGCACGATTTTTGTGTGTATGTAGTATTTGTGTGTTATGTATAAGAATGTATAAGAATTATGTAGATTCTTTCTTGAATTTATTTTGCCATAACTTTATTATATTTCCTCTTTGTGATTGTGATTCTTTGCTTTTAGTATTACTCTTTCAGTATTATTCGTTGGAATTCAGTATTGCATTATTTATTCAGCTTTTTTTCATCAATTTGGTCTTGCTTATTGGTCAATTTTTTGTGTGGCTTAGTCTTAATGTAGGCCTATGTAATTGTCATTCAGTTTTGATCTTTCAACCTATGACTGGTTGAATGACCTTTGAGCTTGGTTTTTCATTGACATTCCTCCTATTATGTTAGTTAGTATTGTGTTGTTCATTAGATGTTAACAGGCTCTTTTGTTTGCTACCATGTAAGTGTCAATCCGTCCGATATCGCTGTGATTTCATGTGAGATGTATTAATCGTTGATTCAACAATACAGTGCAGTCGCTTGAGAATGGCCTACGATGTAGGCCGAAAGATCTCGCGGTAGAACAAAAAGTCTTCTATCTGACTTGGGAAAGCTTCCACTCTATATAACTTCATTTTCTTTTTCGTGTGATTTGCTGGTAAAAACAGAAAAAACTTCGTTAGATTCGATATTACTGTACTTGAATCTATAGACTTAATGTCGCATCAGTTTGTATGTTGTCAGGCTTCAAATAAACTGTAATTTAAAATATAGCAATTTGTCATAACCACGGATTGATAGCGCTTCCTCTATACTGTGATATAGCAGATTTTGCCTTTCAATCACAAACATTTTGGATACGGAGATCCATAATTTTCTGTTGATTGGTGAATGGATGATGAGAAAGAAACTGTTGATTTTTGTAATGGAATTATCATGTTGAAGTTGTCAAGAAAATTGACACCTTATTTAGACTTCAACGTTTGACATAATTTATTTGCAGAAGCAATGTACATAGCGGTGGTCCATTTACATGTTTATCTAATTGGAAAACATTTGCGGTGCTGAATAGCTTTATGAGCGGAACTTCATGTGTGATACACATGTTTGAAGTTTGTCATTTAACCTCTGGTAAAAAATATCGGAAAGCAATGAATGCAGTGAAAGTTTGAGATATTAGAAACCACTTTACTTGATATTGGAAATTTAAATTGTAGTGTACTACTGACAAGTTTGCTATGAGTAGAATTTGTTAGCGAGCGTGTATTTTGTGTGAGTGTGATGTAAGACAAGTGATAAATAGAAGTTTGGCTTGTCGGCTTTGTCGATGGAACTTATTGAATTGCATTTCTACATGTACCAAAACGCAGATCTAGTTGTCTCTGCGTACACTCAAAAATATCGTGTTCATGCATGCACAGTTGATCACAATGTGATTTGTCATGTCATAATAAAAAGTCAAAAATGGTGACGAAAATTTCTGTTAGAATCATGTCTATAATACGAACATGTGCCAAAGTTTCATTTCTGTGCGATTATTCGTTGCGAAGCGAATTTAGCATTTTTTTAAAATTTATCCCTGCCCCACTCAAGGCACCGAGCCATTCTAGAAAGCTGGTGACGGGGCAGCCTTCACACACTCACCAGGTTTGCGTTATTAACCTCTAATGAGAGCAGTTGAACCTCCCGGGGGGACAGACTCGAGCCTTGGACCTATAAATTGGTCCCGATGAAATGGTTGCCCCGAATAACCGATTTATATTTCTATTTTTGCTATATAAATGTAACGGAGTTTGGTAGAGATAATAACAAATTTATTTTGAAAGATTATTGCGATGCATGTAAAAGCGTCTAATTAGAAGGTTGCTGTTGTAGCCCTACTACATGATTTCAATACTTGAAATTGAGTAGTATCATTATTAACTTTTAAATCAAGCTCACTCAGCGAATATTTCAAGAGTTTATGTTGTGAGATTGTTTGTATACTGCAATCAGGTGAATCAGTAACTGAATCAGGATCCTTTGTTCAATCTTATTGGTTGCCCTAATGCCAACAACCAACTGCCGCTGTCTAGGAGTAGAGACCATAGAAATCTCATTTGTTGCCTTGTTGTAGCTCAAACCTTCGTGGATAAACCAGATTCCCCGAGTGGTCCTGTTAAAACGGAGAGATGCCCGATGTTGAATAAAATCGTGATTGGAAATGGGGAATCGGCATTTTTCCAATAAAGTGACTGTCTCGATTAAGCAGAGTACTGTAATGTAGAAGCTTGGGTTGAATTTATGAATATCGCTGTATACATGTATTTACTTCCACTGTCACAACCCGTGAACACAGGAAGAAGTTATCATAGAGGATTATGTTCACACTTCGATATACGCTGTAGCAAGTGAATAGAACTCAAGGCAACTTCAATGAAAATGAATGCAGCAAAAATAGTTTAGAAATTCTTTGTGCTTGTCTATTTTCTTCGATAATCAGCGAATTCAATACACGTCCTTTTCAGTGTCCAATCGACGTCCTAATTCGAAAGAATCAACTCACCCAGACAATCAGATCTTTGATTCTGTGCCTGGTCGTCTGTCTCTTCTAAGTTCCTCGTCCAAGTACAAAGTTACAGTTGGTGAAATCAAACGAAGAATATCAGCGCCTGAATGCTTGAATGCAAGTCTGTTGGGAGGAGTATTACGCAGGTGAACATTTGACAATTCTGAAAATATGTCCGAACAGTAAAAAATTCAGTTGTAATCAGCCGACGCTATGTGCGGCCTTACTCAGTATCACGAGTGAAGCCTCTCGTACCGTAAAACAAACGGTCTGCTTTTCAACGCCTTTGACTGCAATTTGTAAGTTTACTTAATCGCATGTTTGCATCATGCTACTTACATTTGTTGGTATTGACAAGACATATATTTCTTGTTTATCTTTTAGGCATTCGCATTGGTTTGTTTAGCAAGCCATGGATACAGTGGAATCATCGACTCATTTGTCTTAATCTACTGTCCCTGTGAATATGCTGGCGAAAAAAAGCCAGTCGTCGACCGGCGAGTTTTTCAATTGATTTAGAAACCGGCCGTCAGTCGGGCACCTTGGAAAATAAATAATTACTAGACGTCCGATTATTTGAAAAATCCAATTTGTCAGACAGATCCTATTTCTTGTATTTTAACAATCTCAAAACAATTTTAGCAAGCGCCCGAGGTACATTTCCTGATAATTAATTTTGCTTGATTTGTTATGTCCAATGAAATTGACACACTTTACATTGAAATTCGCGCTCAATAGCAGCTCCCTAGTCTAAAGAAAAGATGTAGGTTATTCACAGGGGATTTATAGTAGTTGCTGATTTAAGTACAGTAATAAAAATAAGTAATCAATAAGAAATTGGCCGATTTTTTAAGCTGTCAAGCACTAGCCTCCAGAAATGATTAATTTAGAAACCGGTCGGCCGCCTCGGAAAAATAAATACATGTAATTGGCCGGTTTTTTCGCCAGTACAGTCTTATCAAGGCACTTATCAACAAGTCTGTATTATTCTCATCATTTCCTAGGATTTAGTGTATGGATGAAAAAACATGGCGAATTTTCAGATCATGATAATACACAATTAAAGATTATGCTTAAAGTCAAGGTCATAGAGTAGATATATTAGGTAGAGTGGTAACTCCGCATTTATCAAATCCCCAATGTGTATACACTTTCGATTTTATTAAATGAACTCAAGGGAGATGCAGGTGGTTTTGTCACCAAATGTGAGATATGCAAATGTTTGCAGTTTTGAAGAAATTACAACGGAATTGAATGCTCATGATTGTAATGCAGAAGGAATGATGGTATTTCACAGATTCTCAGTATCTTGGAGATTTAATGTTTGTTAAATTAGCAATTCGATAGGCTCCTACTACTTCATGCCCAACCTCAAGAGTATTTTCTTAAGGCTGATCACATCACTGGCACAGCAAAATCACATGATCAAAGAGAATGACTTCATTTAACTTTCAAAGATGTAAATGGTTCCACATCACTATTCAGAATCTAGAAATGAAGTATGAATTTAGTGATCCAATCATAAAATCATGCCGGTGAAAATGGAAATAAAAACTTGAAATTTCAGCCAAGAGGGCACGAATAATATCGCGCCTTTTTCATGAAGACTTTCATTATAATACAATTCATGAAATTCCCTTGATTATTATCAAATATTCATTCCTTTTGATATCCAACTTGTTTCATACTACTTATATAGGGAAGTCATCTCGGTAGTATATAAATTAGCAAATTTTCACTTTTTTCAAAAGTGCTCAAATAATTTTTTGGACCACAGGAACGTGATCTCCGCAAAAAACTTAATCTTTTGATATAAAAATTTTCACCGTATACAGATACTTTTTTTGAGTCGACACTCTACCTATATATCCCTACTCTATGGTCAAGGTTTTACAATTATGCGTGGAACACAGTGTCAATATGGAAGTTGATTTTTAATCACACTTATTTAAATTCATCGCTGAAAAATGTTTTGAGATAGTGTACAGTACAATTATTAGAAATTTTAAAAATTATTAAGCCATTAAACCATGGTAAATTATTAAACAATTTTTTAAAAGCAGTCTTGGAACATTTTTTTGGAATCCACCATATTTAAGTTTGGACTCGTGAATTCTACATCGCATTTCCTCAACTGAAAAATTGATAAAAATTGAGCTGATCTACATTTACAATAAAGAACATGCTAAAGCGAAGTATTTTGGAACCCCAACTGAGCTACCGCGCAGCATCATTATTTTCAGCAGTCTCTTGGCATTGTAGTTCTGATGAAATGATTCTTCGATTATTGAAAATTAGTGATAGCATCCATCATTGCCTATCCATTTACACAACTATGCTGACAAATGATTCATTTGGAACGCTCATTGCAAATTTCATCAACTTTTCATCTTTGATGCGATGAAGCTGCAGTGTCGCTATTCAGTCAAGGAAAAGTGAATTCTGGTCCATTTCAGAGCGAAATCCAAAAACGGAGGATCAAATCTGAGAGGAAAATTGGAAAAGATTGGTTTAAATCTTCCAGCCGGGCGCCGCAAAGGAGCGACAGTGACTTTACTGTCATCTTTAGTTGAAGGTAAATTGGATTGTAATTTGCAGGACATTTCTTCTCTAAGATATTCACTTTGTTCTTTTTTAGAGGAATCCATTAAACTTGCGTCAGATTTCAAAACAGTTTGCGATCAATATTTTCCCTCGAAAACACTGGCAGAACATTTGGTGAAAGCGTTGTCTTCCGAAGTGAATGGCAATCAAAATCCCGCAAATCTTCTACGATCAACTCAGTAAGTGCTGCTTTTCCATTTTGTAGCATCTTCGAATTATTCTTCGACAATTGCTTGTACGGATAATAATAAAGCAAATGCGGATAACAGTAAAGCGTCCAATGATACGTGCTGTAGGCAATCTTTCAGTTTTTCAGATTGAAAGACTGATGAAATCAACAATCCTGCTCTGTTTCAAATAAAGATACTTATACTTACTACTTATAATGACTTTCATAGGTAGTTAGAAGGTGTTCATTATTATCTGCAGCAGTATTCAATCTTCACTTCGTATTGCATCACGGATTATCCAGTTAAATTTCTGAAACCGACAACTTTATGGTCATTTTTATTCTGCCACATTGAAGTAAACTTGGCACTAATAGAAAAGCCGAAATAAAGCGATGCATTCCACATGAACTTTCATCCAAGTTTTTGAGACATAACTGACCATTCTGCGAGCAAGTCGATGAAGTTTTATTGTTCAATTCGATAATTCTGGAAATGCCGTCTGTTCTTGATTTCAAAGCATGCTGGAGATACTTGTATGAAACAGCGCGTAATATTCCATTTTGCTCAAATCCAAAGTATTTTCAAAATAATTGATTCGATGCTATTCTTCTTTATTTTGGCATTCTCTATACAACATCAAGACTAGAAAATCGAGATATTTCTGAATATGTGAATGCAAAAATATTTTGCTTGTAATGAAATCCCATACTATATGTCTTAGCATATTCATCGGTACTTATTATCGGAAATTTATTGAATTAGAACTTGAAAATGTTCCGAAACTTTCAAGGAAAATTTCTCCTAAAATTCATTATTTGGGGTCAAAATTGTTTTTTTCTTGCCTAGATTTCATCGATGTGAAAGAAAAAACAAAGCAAATGCAATAATAATCCACATGAATTCAGTATATTGTCAAAATAATTATATTTTGTTAACTTCACTTCTCAGATTACTATTATATTGTAATCTGATGCATAATATTATTATGTACTGAATTATGAGCGAATATGCATTGGCTGGACATTATTTAATTAAAAGTTTTGGGAAAGCCGAGTACGGTGATGGTAAGTAAAAATATAGGCTATTATCAACTATATATTGCGCCCTTATATCCAAGGCCATCATCAGGTTCTGAATCATTTTATGTACATTATGCAGAAAATCAATTTCAAATTACCATACATCAACGTAGAAATCGATAATCGTATAAAAAGGATCATCAGAGCAGAAGGTATGAAAAATGTCCGAATATGTCACAAATCTCAATCCTTGAGAAACCATTTAAAGAAAAGAACATAAACAGAATGCAAGATGAAAATCTGTCCCATCAAAAATGAAAAAATCTACAACCGAACCAAAGTAATCTACAGAATAACATGTAGCATTAGCAAAAAGATTTATTTTGGTAGCACTATAACACCGCTACATCAACGCTTTAAAGAGCATTTAACAAACAAAAACTCATCAGTAAACAAGCACAGAATAGCATGCAATGTTAACGCTGATAAATACAACATTGATATCATTGACTTTGACCCCGATGAGACGAATTTACGATTACGAGAAGCTATCCGAATAAAGAAATATAGTCCTCAAATTAACTCAAAAGCAGAAGTTGAAGAATTGAAGGACATTATATTTTTGATTTTTATGAATTCATCTTAACACATCACTCAACATGTTTTTAACTCTATGTTTTCCACAGACTCTCCGACTTCTATACAACATTGCATAATCAGCCTAAATTTGAAATTGATTTTCTGCATAATGTACATGAAATGATTCAGAACCTGATTTAACCCTTTGAACGCTTTGATATAAGGTAGTAATATATATAGTTGACAATAGTCTATATTTTTACTTACCATTACCGTACTTGGCTTTCCCAAAACTTCTAATTAAATACTTAATTATGTTTTCATCAGCATCACTCTTCACTTGAATGATTTACGAGAAAGTTGAAGCAACCGCTGCACTTTCTCTGTTTTTGTTTCTCATTTGCGTTGCCATTTTTCATCAACCGAGTGTCTTACTCGATTTGATGATGATGAAATACGGCATGAATGAATTAACTCTACTTGAAATCACTTCACAGTAGTTAAGAGAATTCTTCTTGCCTTTATTTGTAAATAACGGACGGATGAATGAATTCCAAAAAAATGTTATTTTCATACTCTGCATCTATCTTCATCTAACAATTCTCGGACCTTGCAAATATGTCCACTATCATGAAGACTCATTTTCTGTCTCCTCTTTTGTCATTCACTCTCATGTCCCTCTCCTCGCTAATCCATCACTATTATGT
The DNA here is from genome assembly GCA_907163375.1 of Prostheceraeus crozeri. NCBI lineage: Eukaryota > Metazoa > Platyhelminthes > Polycladida > Euryleptidae > Prostheceraeus > Prostheceraeus crozeri. The sequence goes on along the minus strand of CAJQUW010008218.1, from coordinate 150,012 downwards.
ACATCTTGAGACGCATGAAATCGCATGCGACCTCAGAGCAATTCATTTTGATTTACAATGTGCTGATTCGTTCCCTCATCGAGTGCGCTTGTCCAGCTTTCATCGGTATGTCGAAAAGAGATTCCTCAAGGTTGCAGGTTGTTCAGAATTGTTGCTGCAAAATCAAAAACTGTGCGCGAGTGTTTCATTCGGCTCAAAGAAGAGCATCTGCTGCTCTGAAATTGCTTGATCAAATAGAGTCTATCGAAACTTCCATTAGGTATTTATCTCCAAGAAACTTACCCAGTGGTCGAATCTACGTACCTTATTGTAGAACTTCAAAACACCGAAACTCTTTCTTTCCAAAGGCGTGTATTTTAAAATCATCCACTTGTCATCATTAATTGGAAGCTGACATGACTGATCAGTGATCAACTCTAATTTTATGTAATCAGTAAACTCTTTACTTGCTTCTATGAAATTGATGGGTAACTTCTGATTCCCATTTGTGATTTAATTTAATATATACATCTTTCTCTCTTATGTCTATGTGCTCCTTTGTCTCTTCGCCGTCATATTTTAGTCGAAGGTACTGTAAAATGTTTGACAATTAATTGTTTTTCCGGTTTGAAACTGTTGTCCATCATTTGTTAAGACCACCACCAAGCCTAGAATTACCAGCTGAGGTCTGCAATTTTCGATCTAGGGTGTACACAAAGTAGATTCGTTCATAATCTGCTGCAAGACATTGCAAACTGTCTTCCGCTTAACGCAGTGAATACACGAATGGCCAATTATTTAGAACTTGAATTTGGGTTGGCTGGAAGTCAATAGTAAAGGTCACGGTACGGCCTCTACGCCTCTATTTATTGGTCAGTGAAATATGTCATTGACATCATTCTTCATGGAATTGGCTACCGATATGGTGCTACGTGTGATTCTTCGAATATTGCTTTTCTTGTCTTTGAGTTTGATCATGATTAGCTATATCCGATATTTGTCAGTCCAAGGCTCGAGATCATGTTTCAATCGATCTGGGAAGTTATTTTGTAGCTTCTATTTTTCAAATGAAAACACAACCAACACAACATCGTTTTCATGACGTTTGACTGGTAAGTGCATTTTCATGTCAATACTGATGAAACAGAGGAATAACCAGGTAGCCGCGACGGAACTTGCGAACATCCTTATATAAATAGATAAATGAACAAATGAACCTTGTTTACACTCGGATGCGTATTAGGCACGGAGCCTTTCTTCCATGTGGCCGAGTTGTCATTTATCATTCTTTTTGTGCTGAGTGTTGAGCAAGAATGCAGAGTTCAACTATTTAAAAGTCTTAGGTTAGACCCGACCTTAGGTTTGAACCAAGGTCTCCTGGACGCAGAGTGAACACTCTACCACAAGGTCACAATGCCGGCTAGTAAGACATATTAGGACATTTCTCATTTGTTGATTTTCTGTCGTCACTGAGCGTGCTTTATTGATTTGGAAACCCAGCTTTTGTAGCTGTTTTGTTAATTGTTCTCTTCAATTCTCGAAATCAAAGCACGTAGCAAGATGGTTGTTGTTCAGATATTAAATTATTACATTTAACATATTTAACATATTACATATTATTACATTTTCAGATGATGAATATTTACCGAATTCTTCTGTACTCATTTTAATCAGAAATGAGATTTAGACTATCCGGTTTTTTCGATTAAGCGAAGGAGAGATCCAACTTCTATTCTCATGAACTCAACATATGTACGGCGATAAACGCTGCCGCAGATTAAAATTTATCAGCGCGCCGAAAACGCCGTCTCCGATAACTTCGGTGGAAGCAAACGCCGCCGACGATGAAAAATATATCGGTGCAGGGGTCTAGTCAACTATAATCGATCTAGAAGTGATGATATAGGGCGTACCGGATAGTTTCCCGGCAATCCAATATCTCATATCTGCATTGCATAACAGTTCAATATTCAGCTGCAGCAAAATTATTTAACATGTTCGTTTAATGTGACTTCACAATTTTGCTGTATGTATACACCTCTTTCACTTCCATTCGAATAAGTAGTTGGATATATCCATTTTAAATTTATTAGAGTCATTTAATTACTGACCACCATGTATTAGGGATTGACAAAAATTGCGCATTCTTAAACTATTGGTTTGTTAAGATTGCATTCATCGTTTTCATCAAATATTCAGACAACTATCAAGACAAATAGATTGTTGATCCATATTTAAATAACTTCTGATGTCACTTCCATTTATTGAGTGATTATGTGACATTTCCACATGAAAGTTGTGTCAAATTATTTGAAATAAAATGATTTATCATTATTATTGAGTGGATGTTAATTTTGTGTTATGATTGTTCTTATGGTGATAGTAAATATTCCTTGTCATTGAGTGTGAAATTACGGTTTCTTAATGTATCAGTTGATTTCTTTTCGAGATTCACAGTCTGAATATGAAATTCACGCACTAGTAGCATGAAGTGAATTTTTTCATTCAAATATCGCCAAAAAATATCTAGGCTACTATGCGACAAAGACTAACCACACTTTTTGCTAGCGTTTTGGGCAAAGAAAACACTGTCAAAGTTAGAAGAATTCAAGACATCATCAAGGAATTCGATGTCGACACCGTTAAAGTTGCTGCAACGAAAGCATCCAGGAAATTAGAGAATTAAGTGAGGATGACAATCGAATACATTGTGACTGATATTTTTCTAAATATTATTTATTCAGATATTAAGAAGTATCTGATTAACGTCCCATCATTGCCGTTTGAAAGACAAATGCAACAATGATAATGCAATCTTTACAAACCAATCGCTAAAGAATGCTCATCAGGGATGCGGAGTCGGAGTCCCGGAGTCCTATCATTTTTGCTGGAGTCGGAGTCTTATCGAATGATAGGACTCCGGACTCCGGCCTATAACTAGACCCGAAATATAATACAAACAACTTATTTATCCTCGTGCATAGCTGTCACTGTCTTGATGTCAACTTTCTCCGTCAAACAAAAGTACAGAGACAGCACTGCTGCATGCAAAGTTTGCAATAGTTGAGGGAATGACCCGTGATACGTGATAGTGAAAAAGGATTGTCTTTTCACTCGGTGCTTTAATAGAGAAGACAAGCCTTCCTAGCCTCGATTACACATACGCACCAAAGGTCATATCAGAGACAAAAATGAAAGATTAGTTTGTTTGAGAACATTATCTCTTATCCAGACATTAATCTTGTATGATGGGTCCTCCAAAGCGCATATTAAAATCGAAAGTGTACTCATATTTTATGAAGAAGGATGGGGATGTTCGTGCCTGGTAGAGACTGGAGAAAAACCGTGTGAAGCATACATCAAGAAGATGGGGGAGCCGAGTCGCATGCATTCAACTTAAAGCGACATTTGATAAACTTTCATCGAAATTGATTGATAATTGATACAGTAATGATCACTAAAGACATGTTTAGGCAAGCCTATAATGATCTATGATGTAGGTTACCAGTTTTTTAAAAAAACTAGGCTATATGGACTTGCCACCCGGAGTCGGAGTCCTATCAAAATGATAGGACTCCGCATCCCTGGCTCAATTCCTTTTGTCGACCCGTATGTTATTACAAGGTACTTTTGTGAGGTATACTCTTGTGATGGTTCCATAATCGTGCGTGGTCAACTTCATTAGGATTGAGGTGGAAAGTTTCAATTGCGAATATAGAAATGAGTGTATGATCTCATATTCCCAGTTTCCGTGGGATGCGCTGGACAATGGTCCCAATATTGAAGTCAATCTAGTCTCCATTAATTTGTTTAGTGCATGTAATGAATTAATTCGTGAAAACACTAGGCCAGGTCAAACTTTCGAATAGATTTGACAAATTCGTTTTATCTGAATAAAACGGTTACCGTATTTCTTTGAATAAGAGACGCGTCTCTTATTCAGGGGTGTCTCTTATTCAAGGGCGTCTCTTATTTATCAAATGTTCAAGTTTTCATTCTTTCATTAGAAAAAGATGTCTTAGTTTTTTGCTACTATTCTCTTAGGTAACCTTTGCATTCCTCACTTAGGCCTATGTCATGGGCAAATTTCGCCAGTAATTTTTCTTACACATATACGCTTTATCATAATTCAGATATTTTGGAAATGAAAGGAGTTTTATGGTTTGTAGTAGCATATCTTGTAGACTCATCTAATACATTCATATACCAGTACATGTTGGCCGCTATACATGTAGACTAGATCTGAATTTACCGAAACGAAAATACCGATAATCAAGTAGTATTTACAGCAAAAGTTACCGACCGGTACATGACTCCAAATGCAAAGGAAGCTACCGTATAATGCCTCCTTAAATGGTAGATGAAGTAACCTTAAGTAGGCCTGCATGTACGTATGTACAACATGCATGTACTGCATGTGCAACAACAAGAAGCCGTATATATTATACAATATTGGTCATGATACCCGGTATTTACTAGTAGACTGACTTATTTTACTAAGATAAGTAGGCCTACTAATCGCTCAGGCGGATGTAGCTACCACATTACAATAGCCTGCATGTAATATGTCTATAGCAGCCTATTTTTTGTACATGCGTCTCTTATTAAATTTTTTCCTCTCACGGATGCGTCTCTTATTCGAGGGCGTCCCTTATTCAAGGGCGTATCATATTCAAAGAAATACGGTATCTGAAATAAACGCAACCATTTAATCGCGTTTTAAACGCAATTTCGACACTCAATCATGATATTACGATTTGATGAAACTGTCTGGTACATGCGAGTATAAACGGCTTTATCAAAGCTAAAACTTGTCCAAAGATTTCGATTGAACAACATTCGATACCAAGATCGGATTTATCGAATTATGTGAACAGAAGTTACAATGGAAATATGATCAATCATAAAAATGTTTAATCGTGTTTCTGACCTCTCTCTTCGATTTAGGCTATTTAACCACTTAGTGGTTTAACAAATCTCACATTGCTTTGCATGACGTGAAGTTGTTAATGCCATTCACTTGCGATCGTTAAACAAATCCGTATCGATTTGATGAAGTTCTTGGTTTTGATAAAACTTAAGTGATCAGAAGATCGCTTTAACAAAAACGATTATGCTATTAGAACAGTCGAGGTCAAACTTTGGATTCACATGAAACCGTTTAAAAATGGCTTTGTTTAACAAAGCGGATGTTTTATTAAAACCGTTTTAATTAATCTAAATCTACATGAGGTCAAACATGCGTTTACAGTAATCCGCTTTAATATTGCTGCGATTTAACAAACAGGCTTTATCAAAACGAGCTTGTTGAAACCGATTTGTCAAATGTAATCGAAAGTTTGACCTGGCCTACTGTCTAAGAATGCTCGATATCATGTCGGTTCAATACTGTCGCATAATGAGTAAACGACCAAAGTTCCTTTTTTTGAAAAATTACGTCTTGATGAAAGCGTTATACTTACACTCTGATGCAGCTGCTTAGAGCACAGAACAATTCATTTTGGTAAAAATTGAAATTGAATGCTTAGCTTACATTGCATATTACTTGAAAATATCGCTGAACTGAAAAAATACAATTCTAGACTCTGGACGTTATGTCATTGTAAGGCAGAATGTAGGGCATACGTCGAAGATATTCAGCTCAGTGGTTGGATTCATGCACGATTTTTAGGAAGTATGCACGAATGCACGAATTTTTCAAAATTTAAGAATCCGACCACTGATTCAGCTTACCCATCTGAGATTTTGTAGTGAATTCAACTCAAGAGTAAAGAACTACTCGATTAACTGATGAGGTTGTATTTCTTCAAGTGATGTCTAAAGATCATTCAGTTGGAGAACAAAAGGTTCTTGTGTGTATACAATTGCATCATACGCGGGATAGGACGGACATGAATATTTCATACTGTTCAGGAGGTGATAATTAGGCAACCAGACACATCATTTGCCTCAGACGTCGCAGCCTTGATGCATCAGAAGTTTCACCGTCAGCTCAACGTTCTCATTTCAATTATTTTATTGCTAGTGCTCTTTATTTATATAAAGACAGAAGTCTTCAAACATGGACGACGCAGAATCGACGAGGAGAATGACGAAGATGAAAATTCCCCAAACCACGTGAGAAATTCTCCTCGCAAATGTTTACCGTTTCCTGATGTTGGATGGAGGAGAAGCTTGCCCAGAATCCCTCAACTTCTTCATGTAATTTCAAAAGACGTCAATTTACCGGCATCTGGCATCGAGGGCCTTTTAACTTGTCAAAGAATCAATCCGGGAATGAAATTAATTTTCTGGTCCGACAAAGATATACGCACCTTCATGAAGAAACGGTATAAGAACTACTTGGAACTGTTCACGAAGTATAATGTCGAGAATCGTCTCAATGCAGCACGGTATTTCATCTTGCTTCATTTCGGAGGAGTTCTCGTGGACATCAACATCGAATGCATCAAACCATTCTCTGCTCTGTTCAACCACACTTGTGTCTTGAATCGCATGCCTCACGAGGAAAGTCTAATTTATCATCGTGAAGATGTTATGGTTGAGAAGAGTGTGTTGGCATGTCGTCAAGGTCATCCTTTCTTCAAGTCTGTCATCAATCTGCTGCATAATTGTGCAGGCGAGGTAAAGACAGTAGAAAAGACAGGGTCAGCCTTCTTCAACAAAGCTTTCCATCTGTACACGGACAAGGATGTTCCAAGAAAGAATAACATTGAAGAATTATATGAACTCTTCCTTTCACCATCTTCCTACTTTTCACCGATTATCAACCATCGTCGAATCGGTGACATGGAAAAGATCTGTCGGAATCGGCCTCCTCGGAATAGTCTTCGAGGAATGGGATGTCGCATGTGGAGAGAGAAGAAGTTCACCCACGGAACTGTCACTTCAGAAACCTTCGCAGTGCGTCGACATCCTTTCTTCCGGAGAGATACGGAGGAAAGAAAATATCAGATTTGTAACAAAATCCCGACGGTCCTCCGTTATAAGTTGATTTGAACAGGAGCGACTCGTGAGTAGGGTTAAAAAGCCATGGTTTGCTTTAAAACACGTTTTTAATTATTCTTGAAAGAAATAATGACGAGAAAGTGTTCATTGTTTATTGGTCACACGTTTTGTTTGTCACGCAGACATCTTCAGTGCAATTGACAGAATTGGAATTTATTGTACAGTTTAAACTTAACATGCATAATAGTTTAAATTAGCATACTATTTATGAATCTAGCATCTTATGAATAAAGTGTCAGCATGTTCATAGATAAATTCATATGCTGAAATGTGAAAGTGAAATTACCAATTTAAGATAAAATTTTCTCATGTTGTATTTTCTTAATTAAGAAAGGCTTATTATGTCATTGTATAGCTGGAATGTCGAAAAAATAAAATGAACAGTCTTTAAACCATGCTTCAAACTGTTCGTAGAACCAGGTTTTCAACACGGTTCTATAACTTACAATTGGCATCTTTTCATAGCTTGTTCTGTAACTATGATGTTTTCAAACTGCGCCTAAAATGTACCTGCGTAGCATATATGTTTCTTAAAACAGTGTCTTTATTCACTTATAAAATGCTTCAAGTTTTTAGAATACAATCTAGATTCCAGTAATAGAAGTGTTGAAGAGGCCTTGGTTATCTATATTTTTTGAAAGTTTTTGTTGGGAAACCAAGTACACAAGATGGTAATATGTTTTTATACTTTATTAATTTCGGCCCTCCTCATAGGCCATCATCAGAAGCCGAGAATCTATACATGTACGTTGGAAATTATTCAAAACTTAAGTTACATTATTTCTATGATTTCTGAGTAGACTGAAAGCAGGTACTAACCTAGAAAGGTAAATAATAATAAACATCATGGCATGTCTGAATATATACAAAAATGGGTCATAGCGGTAGAGTGATTTAAGTTACAGTGGAAAAATACTCAGAAATTATTAAAGCTTTTACATAAAGAAATTCAGAGAAGGCATCATATTGGCCTTTATTGTTGAATTTTGGTTTCAGTGCTTTGATGTAAAATGCCTCTCGTATTCTGATGTTGTAGCTGTCTTTGTCAGATGTAAGAATTTTGACTGAAATATCGGTGGTATTGCAAGAACGTAGATGTTTGAAGACAATAGCTGTAGTTGTTGGTCAAGTGTTCTTTTATCCTTGTGTGAAGAAATCTGATCGTGCTTCCAATGTAAATATTCTTGCAGACACTACACGTTATTTTATATATTATAACGCATATATTATATATATACGTTATATACATATATATATATATAATTAGAATGCAAGTTAGATCAAAGATTTATTGCCATTACTTCAAGTTTCACGATAACAAAATGGTCATCGATCATCAGATGTCAATAAATGTTTATATATATATATACATATATATAATATTATATTATATATTATACACGTTAAATTATATTCTTTCGTAAGCACAAGCCGGTATTTTTTGAGGTGTAACCACTTAGAGTACAGTCAGTGTTTTTGTTGAATTTCTTGAGATACTGACGAACTGTATTGCCTTTTCTCACCAAGCAAACATCGATGTTTTCCAGTAATTGAATAAACGGTGAAGGAATTACTTAGAACTCTCCACTAAGTGCAATGACCAGGATAGCATATGTACCTCCTTATTTCATCTTACGATGATGTCCTTAGCATTCTGGAGCGGCAGCTCAAAGAAATGAGTTGCTTCCAACAAAACCATGAAATGAAAAACACAGTTAATTTGCGAATAGCAAATCATTCATTAATTAGATTATTGAATCGAAAATGAAGCGATGCGAAATGCTGGAAACAAAGAATAACTTTGAAAAATAATGTTTTCTGATTTGAGAACATTTTGAAGAACCACGGCTTTTTAAACCCAACTAATGAGAAAACAACGAAAGTTCCCTGCAACGAAAGTTAGTTCAGACATCGATTTAACAGAACTACTGTGGTTGGTACATTGGTCAATCAAATATATTCTTCCAATTCCAAACATGGAATCGTAATGGGAAATAGCCTATATTCACCGCAGTTGATCATCTAGCAAGCACAGACATCTGGCTTACACCGACAGTCAGCTGATTTACGTTGTGAAGTGTTTGTATGATAACACGCTCTTGTCTTGTGTAAGGGGCTGCTGGGATCACATCGCAAAACCAGGGATTGACGGATTAAATGCTCCAAAGTCGCGTACATATCATTCATTTATTCATGAGTACAAGTGTTGTCCGAGCTTCATGGGGTGCATGCTATGCACGAAACGATTTGTATCATTTCAAAACGTGAACAATGCTTTCATTTTTGGTAATAACGTAGCTTTCAAAACTTACAAAGACCATTATTATTTTTTCAACGATCCTGATTCTATTAGCAAAACGCTGTTTCTATGCGTTGACGAACGAGGCATCTATGTTTGCAGTATGCCTTATACTCGTATATAAGGACGTGTAGATGGCTTCCCATACACGGAAGGCTGAAATGAGAGCCTTATCATTGATTTTGACTCACTTGTGTAAATAATGTTGTCGTGTCGTTGGTGTACTTAAAGTTACATGGAAAACAATAAACGATCAATCTGTTGTTCTAATTGTTATTTGAATATCTGGTGAAGGTAGTGAAAATATAGTCCATCGTTGATTGCTTATATAAAATGTCAAAATTTCTAAATTAAAGTTTAATCATCTAACCCAATTGTGATTATCAAATGTCGATAGTACATGCAATCCGCCACTGATTCGTATTCATAACACTGTTTCATTTTTTTATTTTTTTTGCGAAAAAGCGCCTCAGTATAGAATCTTAGGTTTTGAAGTAAACATTTTCCACCAATATTGAGGTGTTTTTCGCAAAGAAAGATTAAAACTAGAACATTCGAAATAAAAGGCATTATTGAATATCTAAATCAGTTTCATTTGTTCTCAATGAGAATCTCCCAATTGTGGACTCCATCAACAGATATACCAACGAATTGAAAATTGATATTGACTACCCTCAGCTTGTAAGAACATGTTATACATGGCATAATTTTGTATGCGGGATCCCCCTTTCCCCTCAGCTCCTGAATGATAGTCATCAGTAGAAAAAATTGAGCTGCGGTTTGAAATTTGGGCGTATGTGGAGTTTTTCAATATAGAACTTTTTCATTATGTATTTTTTTGTAAGGAAGGTGATCTTGAATAGAGATTTTCTTTGAATAATGAACAAGCAATCATGTACATGTTAATAGCAATGTAGTGATGGGATGTTTCAGAAGATGCATTGATTGTCATGAAACATGTTGATCATGATGAAATCAGTCAGTACTGTTCAAACACGCTTGTATCAAGATGAATCAAAGTTCATACCAGCAATAATTTAGCTATGGTACAATGTGCAAAAAGAAGGCAACAATCTATCGCTTAATGATGATATCTGTATCAATGCATGTAAAGGATGTTATAGAAATCTCAGTTAGCGTATATCTGTGTGATGTAATCATAACATTGCTGCCCGCTTTTCCCTACATTGCTGACCAAACCCACATTGTGCATTTACTTTTGTTATATACGTTGATATTTCTATGTTAAAGTAATAGCATAATCCCGAGTACTATTATTATTAGTCGTAAAAAGACGGAAATAATTTTATGAAATTCCATTGATATTGATCATCCACATAGACTAATATTTCCATAAAAATGGTAACGAAGTATAGATATCTATCCAAAATATATCAATACAATCAAAATAATTAATTGCCTACACAAATACATGCGATATACTTAATATTGTTAAAATTGGAAAGAACAATCATAAAACGGTCCGCTTATATTGACTTGCTTTGGTAGTGTTTCGAGTGTTTGTTCTTGTTGTATCTCGTTTGATTGTCCTTGTAAGAAAGATTTAGATACTTCACTTTTTTTTATTTTGCAATAATTGAATTCATTTCAATTGAATGAAGATACTCTAGTTGTTCGTCTGTTAAATTAGGTAGCTCACAATCTTCATCCAAATCAACTTGGAACTCGCGACTTAGCTCTTTTAGGAATCTTTCATTGGATTCGAAAGTAACAAATTTGAGATGATCGTCTGACAGACCGCATATTTGTCCACCCAGTATATTTGTGAGATTGAGGAGAGACATGACGCTTGTTCACCTATTAATACTCAAATGAATGGTATTTATGGCTTTGCATCATTTCTACATTTTTAAATATCTTTATTTCAAAAACTATGTAATAATGACAAGAAAGTCTTAAATAATGTCAAAAAAGTAGGGAATAATCAAGGTCATTCATACCATAGCAAATGCACAATGGTATTAGATATCTCAATTCTCGGGTACTAATACTACATTATTGTCCTCAAACATCCATATTAATGTAATATTGTTGATGTACATTTACTTGCAGAATTGCAATGAAAATTAAGTTGAGACCAATTGCGACCCTAAGCTGATGGTTGACTGCGGCTTTCGTGGAAGAATAAGTTGCACATTCTTGATGGAAACATTTTTCAAAGCTACATATTATGAGACATGTTAGTTATCGAATTTTCTGTCATTGCACTTTTAATGTGCTACCGCCGATGGCAATACACTCTAACGTAATTGAATGGCCCTACTTTCATCATCGACATGAATCGCGCCACATTCCGCATCAGACCATTTTCGCTCCCGCCATGAACCTCAATGGTGTAATAATCGAATGATGATCGTTTAACCTGATGAATGTTAAACTACGCACCGATTGTCCAGGCCATAATCCATAAATGCTTCTGTCATAATGTTGACCTTTCTATTGAAATGTTTTCCTGCTTTCTATTATGATTCGTGTGTTAGGTATTCTGCAAACAAACATCGCAAATTTTGTACGATCACAATTCCTAATGCCATGATGCCGGTTGATCACTGAAGAAATTGCGTTTAATTTAAGACAGTAATAGTTCGTTTTCACTAAACCGAAAACCTCGAAGCTATGAATTGAGGGAAAATTGTCTTGTTTGTTTTAGATGGTTCAATGATAAATCGATCTCTTGAAATATCGGATAAGTTAGATTAGTGCTATATTATAGAAGTCCATGGATAAGCTGTGCGGCATTATATTTCCTGCGTGATTTTGAGCTCTTGCACTAATGCGAGGAAGTGCAATGATATCTCAATGCATTCAATACATAGATTGTTATAAAAGAACCACTTTTTGAAATGAAAGATGCTAGCAAGCAGACTTCTAAGACCGTTTGCATGATCGTTCAATATAACCGTTCCATATTGTCATTCCATACTACTTTAGTACTTCAAGAAATATCTTGTAATGTATTAATGCACAAAATATGGCTCTTTTCATTGCTATGTTATAGGCCTACAAATCAGGAACGTTTGCAAAAAGATCATGTTCGAAGAATTCTTTCATATTAAAGAAAATCGTACTAGAGTAGTGGACAAAGAACATCTCTAGATGGTGAAAGTATGGTTCTGAACTTAATTCTAATTAAATATTGAGTCATCCCAGTCTATTACATCTAAACCATAGAATCTATGGATAAAGAACAATCAACAATCTAATTTACACCGACGATCAACTTAAGATTTCTTTTCTTTGGTGGCATAGATAGTAAATTCTCACAACTGCTGAATTCAATAGCTCAGTGAAATCATTCGACGAGTCTCAATCGATCCTCTTCAGGAAGAAGAAGAATCTCAACCGATATCGAAACAACCTCCAGCTGTGAATTGAATACTGACTTCGTTCGTCGCCTCAAATCAGCAGAGTTATTAAATATCTGTGTGTATAGGCATTTTCTTGTTTAAAACCTTCAATCATACTGAAAGTAGAAAAAGAAGGCAATAAAGGAATGAATTATTCATTCTGGCAATATTCTCTAACGAGAGCTGAGTATTTTACTTTATTTACCTCCCGGGGGGTAATTAGCGTGTCGGATGCTTTTATCTTATAATCGAACGACAGATCTTTGAATTTCCTTTCTTATTGAAACCTTTCTTTTGATCTGGTTTTGGAGATATATAACTATTGTTATTCTTTTAATATTTAGTTCTTGCATAATTAAACCATCCATACTCGTACCTTTCGAAAGTTCACGTATGAATAAAATCATCTCAGGAGGTAAAACCAAAGCACTTAACCAATACATGAACAGTGTTGTCAACAGAGTTCTAACTTTACGGAGTATAGCCGAGTTTTAAATTCAATTATCAAAAAGCTATGCAACGCAACTGAGTGTATTTTTCATAAAATTCGGTATACTGCGTTTTACTGGAGCTGAGTTTTGTGAGGATCTAACTGGGTTCCTGAAATTCGGTTAGCTCAGGTTAAATTTGTCCAACAATTCATCGCTACATCGTAAAAGTCATGCACAAATGAGAGGGAATGCATTTCTTGGGAATCCCAGATCAAAGAAGACACGAGTCACGGCTTTTGAAGTTTAGATTTTTAAATATTTTTGATTATTCTTTCATGAAAACGTAATTGATGATTTACTCATCATATAACATTATAGATGCTATTTCAGTTATTCTTGGTCTTTGTGATGCTATGCATGCTGCATATTGCCATAATTAATGAAACAAACTATCATTGGCTTGAATTGAAGTTTGTTTTATTTTTTTCTCGGGTATGATGCAATATCTCGCTTTCTATGTATTACCATTCAACACATTAGAGAATGGAGAAAGATCTATGGTGGTCAAATTTCAAATTTTGATATCGATACAACTGTCACAATTGCTTTTACAAATTGACCATAAACGTGAACTGAAATCCAGCTTTTGTAAAATAAAATGGCACACGATCAGTTTACCAGAGGTATGGCTATTGGAATGATTCGTTGAGGTAGAAGTTGTGCGAGTGTTGCCGAAGAGCTGCAACTATCGAGAGTCGTTGTTCGAAGGTGGTGGTGTCGATGAAAAGCAGAAGGAGATGTTAAAAAGAAGAAGGGATCTGGTCGACCAAGAAAGTCTGCAGGAAGGACAGACGCACGTCTAGTTTTAGCTGCAAAGAGGAATAGATTTGTGTCAGTCCCAAAGCTAGTCGTACTCTGGAAGTGTGCCTCAAATAAAGACTGTAGCGTTCGAACGGCTTACCGGAGATTGCGAGAAGCTGGAATTCAATCGCGACGACCAGCTGTCCTAATTCCATTGAGTTTTGAGCACCGCAGAAGACGAGTTGCCTGGTGTGATGCCCATCGCTCATGGAATGACCATCACTGGCAGAAAGTCTTGTGGACCGATGAATCGAGATTCACTCTGGATTTCAATGACGGTCGTGTCAGAGTGCATCGTCTTCCAGGTGAACGCTTTGACCCATGCTGTATTAAAGAACACGACAGATATGGTGGTGGAAGTGTTATGTTGTGGGGTGGCATTTGGCATGGCGGACGAACGACAGCAGTCATCATCAAAGGCACGTTGACTGGAGAGGTATCTCAATGAAATTGTGCTTCCTGTTGTTGCCCCAGTGGTCAGGGTGGAGGATCTCGTCTTCCAAGACGACAACGCAAGACCCCATCGCTCCTCGGCTGTCATTGCCACTGTTAGGAGATTGAACATTCAAACCCTTGACTGGTCTGCACTGTCACCTGACTTGTCACCCATTGAACAAGTATGGGACGAGCTGGGGCGGTAAGTGAGAGACCGCTATTCACTTCCACCAGTGTCCCTGAAGATTCTCTCTGAAAGACTGACAGAGCAGTGGCTTCTCCTTGAAACATCCTTCATTTAGAAACTTTGTGAATCCATGCCATCTCGGATTACTGAATGTATTGGAGCTAGAGGGGGGCACACGCGCTATTAAAGTTGAATCTGCTACATGCGTTGTTTTTCTGTGCTAGCGGCTTGGTGGAGATTGTGACTAAATTACCAAGGTATCATACATACATGTATAGATATACCAGTCAAAAATGAAAAGTTTAAGAAGTAAATGTTTCAAAAATTTTGTCATTGAGTATATATATATATATATTATATTATATCATATTATATTATATATCATATTATATATTGATGGAGTTACAAAATGTGGAGATAAAAAAATGTAAGTGCTGTGATTCTATGATAGTAGGGAAAGAATTCAAATATAAACATGGTGAACAGACGAAATTATTTCATATAAAAACAAGCATGACTTGTGATTCCAAAGATCTAATCTATGTGTTAAAATGCCGCGGATGCGAAGCCTTCTATGTGGGACAAACGGGCGATTCTCTTCGATCGAGAGTGCGAATCCATCGCCAGCAAATAAATGATTCCTCCTATCGTTCGCTACGTGTAAGTAAACATATCTATGAATGTGCTAGCAATGATACCCCTTTCTATGTTATGCCTATACTTAAACTCCCATCAAACTGTGACCGACTTTATAGAGAAACAAAAGAAGAGCTATGTATAAAGATGATGAGCCCTTCTCTAAATAAGCATCCATAGACCAAATGCAATCAATGACCATCGCCACCACTAAATTTTCCTTGTTTTGAATCTATGACACATAGATTTTTGATGTATCTTAATTTGCAAATAGAATCATTTAGCCCTTCAGAATCCTGCAAGTCAGGCAGAAACCGGTTCGGCAGAAATATTTGTGTTTTCTTTTCCTTGCACGCATCCAAGTGTGATTTATTTTATATATATAAGTAAATATATAAGTAATATAGTAGTAATATAAATATAGTAGTATATATATATAAGTAAATGAAAAAGTCCAAAGCGAATGCGATGATAAAATGAGATAAGAAGACCAGAGATTTCCAAATTAGATGTATTCCCCGACTAGTTTCATCAGCTACCGCTGACTTCTCAAGGGGACTGGGGAATGAAATGAGGGAGGATACGAGTACATAGTAATTAAACATTTACTAAAATCATACTCAAAATTCAAAATCAATGAGTGGCAGTGAGTGTCGGTTGATATCTTTGGATGAAATCAGATTCAACACTCTCCCTGTCTGATTTCTTGAAAGTGGGAGGCATCTTATAAAATAGTAGCACTAGGAACTTGATATCGTTGTCCTTTGCACATCTGGTCACGTGTTTACTTACAGGTAGGATCACCGACCGTGTCACCGACTTTAAAAGTTGTACTCTTTCCTGTCATAAGAATGTCACAGCGCTTACAAAGAGACTCCTCACATTTATGAACACCAGTGATCGTGCAGCGGTTATTTCTGCTAAGGATGCGTAAAAGGGGTTTGGGTTGTCGAAAAGTTCTTACTTTTTTATCTTCAAAGCTTTTACATACTGAAAGGGAATTCACTGCTTGAGATATTACCTGGTTGAAGATGCTTGGGTTATTCGGATTAAATGTTTGCACAAAATTCAAAATGTTATCATGGTTGAATTTTTGTTTTGCTATGCTAGTTGTTCTATTTTCTTGGTTTCCTTGTTTTGTTTTATCAATTGCGTTCTCAATCAAATTACAAGGATAGCCTAATTTCATCAGTCTGTGCTTCAATTCGTAAAAGCGTCTTTCTCTCACGTCTTTATCTGACACAATCCGATGAATTCTTTTTGCAAGACAAAACGGAATATTACGTAAAGTGTGTCGGGGATGGTTAGAGTTGAAAGGAACGTAGTTGAAACTGTCTGTGACTTTATGATGTATGTCCGTTCCAAGAATGCCGGAATTTCTTTTCGTGTATACATGAACATCTAAAAAATTAATACAATCCAAATCTTTCTCAAAAGTGAATTTGATTGATCCATGTAAATTATTCAGTATGTCAAATAGTGAATCAATGTCCCCATAACTTTCGTTCCAAAGCAACCAACAATCGTCAAGGTAGCGCAACCGAGAGTTTATCAAAATTTCACTGACATTTGTTGGATAAAGTTCATTAATTCTGCAATACATCTTTACTTCAAGATACCCCATAACTAAATTTGCGTAAGTAGGAGCCATTTTTGTACCCATTGCAGTCCCAGCAGTTTGTAAGTACGTATCATCGTTAAAGGTGAAGTAATTGTTGTTTAGAATAAATTTGACCGCTCTCATGATAAAAGATGTGTTAAATCTTTCAGGAATTAAATGGTTGCACTCGTTCAACCAGTATTATATATATATATATATTCTATAAAGTCAGTAGAATTTATATATATATATATATATATATTCGTATGAACAAATACAAGATGATACTCAGCTAGTGGTCAAAAATGAATATCAGCATTCAACAACCAGGAACGAAAAGTCTCGTCTACTGTGACAATATTACCTTGCAGTCCGAACCACTCGCCTCTTTTCAGATTGAAACCAGGAGGTCGACATGTTGGTCTTGCAATGAAGTGTCGAAGTTGGCATGCCTCCTGAACCCACCTCTCTCTCCATTGTTGATGGGCCCATTTCCTTACTGACGTTGTGTTGATGGTCATGTTTCTGAGGGTTTGGAATATGTTTCGGCGTTTCAATCGTTGCATCTGAATGCCTCTCTTTGTGATTTTGTCATGAAGCAGGTGGTGATAATCATTTTGGCTCGAATGAAGAAATACTGAACAAATACGACGTTGAATTATAAAAAATCAAAAACTAATTCTTTCTTTGGAAAATTACTATAGCTCTGATAGAAATATAATCATAAGTTATAGGGAAACGATAGCAGAAAATAGGTTATTGATTTCGGAAAAGAAAATTCGATTAAATAATATCTCAATTTACAATTTTTGGTTCGGGTATGCATATAATATATCTATATTCAGTGTTTCTGGCAACTTAATCCTCGTGCAAGATACACGGCTGGTCTTCCTTTTTGAAATTAATCTCAGGCGTAATAAATACTATATGACCTCCTAAGTAGACATTTCATCTTTAAGCCTGTAGGTACTCGCAAAATATTTTACGAAAACAGGTTACTGACTAAATCATTGCATTACTAATTTTACATATTTTTGCAGCAAATAATAAAACAAAACAATCACTTTTCATACTTCATTAACTTATAGTGAAATTATGCAATACCAAGGCCTTTCTATGGGAACATCCTACCGTCATCAAGGAAATAATCTAGTAACTGAGAAATACATGCAGATACATTTCTACTTAAGATATTCAAAATTATCAAACTATTCTCTAGAAAATCTAAATCTTTGACAAGGAGAAACTATGATAATAGCTCAAAACACATTGATCTTTCATTTGATTGAAATCATCTCAATCATTTCTTGAACTGTGCAGTGCGCACTCCGTGTCACGCACGCTGCCATAGATGAAAATGATTTTAGAGAATTTCAGAAAAATCCAGAGCAAATTGAGAATCAGCATGGAAGATCACATACAGAAAAAATCTTTATCTTCACTACGAAACGCACAATATATACAATTAGATATACAATATATAAAGCTTACATCCATTTTTGAAATAATTTAATCATAATTTATATAATGCATGAATGCCACAATTGAGGAAAACTAATGAAAAGAGGATATGAATAAGCCTCTCGTAGTAATTCATATATGGAAAATATTTCAGCAAGAATGGAATTTTTGTGCAATATGTTTACCTCATGATAAAAGCTTTTGAAAATAGTTTTCATAATAGGACATTTTGGAAATCTATACTGACTAAAGCAAACTTAAAAACATCAATGCAGTATACAATGTATACAGGACTAGATAAAATCAAAAATCAATTGTATTGATTTTTCATTTCTCCAAGCCCTGTATACAAGTATATTGCATCATTGTTTATTGATCGTTGTTACTGACGATGGCAGCTTGTCTACTGAAACATACTTGCGAATAAATCTGTCAAAAGCTTGCGATTTCTAACTGTCATTAAACATCACTTTGTACAAATGTGAGTATCAGGTTTAGCCTTTTATAACAAACATGTAATAATCTTCACGATACCATGCTTTTATGTGTTCAACTCAGGGCTGTGGAGCCGTAGCCGAGCCGGAGCCTTAAGGAGCCGATGATTTTCGTCGGGGCCGGAGCCGATTTATCACAAAGGCTCCGGCTCCGGCTCCGATAGTTTGAGCTTTGATATAAATCTAGAATTTTGAAAGGTATTAATTGGCATCATAAAAAAATTAAATCATTTGAAATCTAAAGATATGTATTTTAAGTATACCAATGATCTGTCCTCCACGATATCTTTCTTTGCAGTTGCCGCCTTCTTTTGTATTATATGTACTATATTTACACACATGTGTAATATTTTTTTATTACATAAGTTTCGTAAGACTAATTTCCATAGCTTTTAGTGACAACGTATTCTCCAAAATCCATTAATTTGAAGACTTGTTATATGCATGCTAACTAGATGATTGTAGATTCCTAGAGACAAGTCGCCAGTAATTTATGTACACATTTCCAGTTCAGTCAGCAAAGATAATATAGCTTATGCGCAATGTCTTAAATCTAATACGGTTACTATGTAGGTTACCATCTATCGGTATGGCTACTGGCATCTGTGACAATTCCAATTTCCTTAGATTGTATTGTAGGCTTTTGTGCAGTCCCCCCACCTACATTTTTCAAAACAATCGATTATTCAATTTTATCAATTTTGATTGGAGGGATAACTCTTCACACTCACACGAATGACCTGACTACAAGTCCTCGCATGGCTATAGCAATAAGCGACCCAGCCACTTCTAGTAGCGCCTAAAGGTATCTCATTCACTATGAATTTCCTTTGACTTCAAAATTCAAAGGGTATATTTCAATGCGAAAAAACCAGAAGGCAAATTACAATGTTGACTTGCTGACGAAGTTTGCGACTATGACATCGCAATTACCCACGTAGATTTTTACAACAGCACTTCGAATGCTTCACTCAAACCGGTGATGCTGAAACAGACATCCAATGGTGCTGCATCTTTTGACCAGAGAAAAAATGGGGGGAGGACTGCACAAGAGCCGTATTGTGCAATAATATTTCCCCAAATGTCATAGACCTGTGGAATTCAAGAATTTTCATTATTATTTTTTCCGTCTGTCAACATTTTATGCTGATATCATGTTGACTTATATGTCAACAATAAAAAAAGACTGAGCGCTCTCAATAAAGGCGCCTTTTGACCTCCCTTTTCTATTGTCTGTGACATTAAACCTCACGCGCATTCGAAAGCTAGCAAAGTAGATGGGATTTCTGCTCGGTGCTCGCAGTCAAATTTTTATTATGCATTGCACCCTGCAACATGCTGTGTGATACTCCGAGTTCAGTTTCATCAGCCTAACCATCATCAGAGGAATAGTGGTAATATGTTATACATGATTTGAATATAATAATATACATGAATCATTGATGAATTATTTAGTGCAACTTTATGCCATAATGAAAAATACGAAATTAATATAATGTAAGTTAGGCCTTAACTTATTAAGTATGCTGCTTAGAATTACAAAACTCGTCCTAAATTAGATATTTTTAATTTTTGAAGTATAATTTTCAATTGTACATTTCTAGACTACACTGCAATGAGACTATCTAAATTACAATTTCTACAGATGATGAGTCGTGGGCCGATCGTGAGTCTGCACCGATCATATTATTCATGGACCAACAGACTATTGGATAAAGGCAATAAAAAATAGCAATAACAACCTAAGCTAGCCTATATACACTTTAATATTCAATAAAGCAATTGATATCTTTATTGATACGGTATATTTGGCTATATAGCCTATACCCTTTCCATGTTCGAGTAGATACAGGCCCTATAAGCTATTTAGAGGCATACGCTATCCAGTTTCATATTCAAGCTTTGTTAAAAAGCTTATACTACTATTCGGCCCCTGTGACGGCTAATTAGGTATATCATCATCACTCATGTGGTATTTAGTGTAGCCTCGTAGTAGACTGGTTGCAGGCTAGGCCAATTTATATTTAGTCAGTGCGGGAGATCTTTATCTAATTTAACCAATCCAGGCTATAACTTTATTTAATCTTTCAGAGATAGTCAATTCATGCAAAAATATATGACAAATATGTTATTTATCATTATATTAGGCTATTGACATTTTTATTATTAACTTAAGTCGTTGCTTTTTGATGAAAACTAATTTGATGATTGTAGCAAGCCTCTAAAGGCCACACCGTTATCCAAATGACCCGTTCAACGGATCCAGGATAACCAGCATAGATAGAACCTGAATTTGAAGTCGGAGCCGGAGCCGGAGCCGAGCCGGAGCCTTTCACATCAGTGTTGTGGAGGCGGAGCCGGAGCCGATGAGATAACGCATCGGCTACACAGCCCTGGTTCAACTTGTTAAACTTGTTCAAAGTCTAATTAATTGCTGGAAATCTCGAGAAGAAATTCGCAGCTAACCTTGCTAATAATTCGACTTTCAAATCCTCAGAAACCAACAGAGAATCGCAACCTGCAACGTTGTTGTTTTCCTGAATCTCCTGAAGTATTGTGGGATGGTTGTAATCCCCTGGCAATAAGTTGCGACGTATTCAAAAATGAGATCTATTGTTCATTTAATGGTGTGACTTCTGTTTTTGTTAGGCCAGAAACTTAGCCATAGGTTATAAGCCAAAAGCGGACACCTGAGTGACAATCTTTGAGCGATGATCTTCAGTAGAACCGACGTTGTGATGAATCTCGTCATTCTTTATGCTGATGCTCTTACAAAAATTAGAAAAATATCAGACAATTTCTTCTTCTGCCTTCTTGCATTGTATGTCATTGGAAGAAATATAGTCAAAATGACTTTTAACTTACGGCTGATGGAGAATCGTAGCGTGACTTGCAGACCGTGGATTATGGCCTATGACTTATTCTGTGTCTCCAAGGTTGGGCCAAAACTTGGGGTCAAAACCCAAAGCCGAAGCTGAAGTTTAAATAAATGAATGAAATCAAGTAAACGAAGTGCATTCTTTGTATTTTGTGTTGACATAAAGATTCTTCTATGTGCCAAAATTCCTATTGGGCCCATGAGAAGTGTGGTATTAGTGGGAAACGATTTATTATTGCAATAATTGTAATTAGTAGCCTAAGTAAATGTATTATGTTATGAAGTTTTCTTTTAATTTAACCTACTCTGATATACTGACTAATTGAAGATCTTTGATTTAAGTATGATTGAGTTACACATTGCTCATAGCAAAGCAATTGTTTTCATTCTATCATTCAGAAATATAAACAAACTTGACAAATATTATATAGCTGCGCAGTAAGTGCATGGTTAAACATATTTAGAGCACGAAATCGGAATGAATTTATTTTTGGATAAATGTCGGCTATCGCAGAAAGTTAAGGGTGCGAAGATAACTGCGAAGATGTAAAATATACGGAATATATAAAAATTCAATATGCACAAATGCAACAAAATACATGTAAGCTTACAGTAGATACAATATGTATGAACTTTCAATGCGCGGTATTGTCAAGCCCAGAATGAAATAGCTAATAATCACAAGTATTTCATTTTTGAAATATTCTGTGAATCCAGTGGAAATCTGATAAAATATCAGAACTTTATGCTCTTATCCTGTAGATCTCCTAAGATCCAAATCAAAATATTAATTTTTGTAACTTGATCTGTAGCCTATACATTCAGCATTAATGGAAAACACAAGTTTTGTATTACTTACCCAAGGTCGACCCAAAACCTTGGTGTCTCCGGCCTTATTCTTTCGGAAATATACTTTCACAGCTATCTCATAGGTTCGATTATTTCATTGACGTAACTGTGACATGTGGTGCATTGATATCGTCACCCACTGTCTCGCTTTTCACATGCATGTTCGATGACATAAAATTGTGGCACAATTATTCGAAAACATAATTTTGTACCTTCATTCATTTTCAGTTGTTAATCTATCCTCATCAACTTGAAATAAATTTTTGACAATCCTATAAATTGGCTGAGATCGAATAATAACTTATAAAATATATATTTTTCATACACAAAGTAAATTCATTTTAGGCTGTGTACATTTTCTGATACAAATTGAACATTGTGTTGTGTGTCCTACATAAACTCTTGTCTGGTCATCAGTGGACTGAATATCCTCTGATGACCGATTCAACCTTCTTCTAGACCTCCCCAGACAGCGAGAAAGTATTGTTTAGATTCGATTCTTTCATTTAATTATCTGTCAACACCCTTTCAAAATCACGAATCGTCTTGTGTGTCTAAAAGCAAAAGAATACAAACGCAATCAAAATTACATAATTCAAATATTTCAATTGCTTATTTCGATTTAATTTGTTTTACGTATAGGCAGGCTTGTGGTTTTATATATTTACAAAGCGAAAGTTAATTATTGAAAACTTTTGAACTATGTTCCATATTCGCTGTTTAAGTATCTTGTGTAATAGCTTCATTTCAGTACATGGTGGAAACTAAACATTGGCAGTGGATGGAATTAAAACATAATAACGTTGCAAAAATGCTGATTTTAAATCGCAGTAGACAAAGACGGCCAAATCGCACCTTATAACTACTGACTTAACTCGTAGATTTAGTGAAAGACATTTTCAGTACTGTTCCTAGTGAAATCGAAAAGATGAACATGTTTGCAAAGCAAACATCAGCAAAAAGAAACATCTTCGAGAACATTCATGTTCAGCATTCCATTGCGATTGCTAATTTCAAATAGGAAGACAGAAACTGAAGAAACCTGTATCAATTACTTTATTAATTATTTAATTACTTTATTACTTTTATTAGTAGAATTAGAAATTCAATTTATTTAGAATAAGAAGAAATTCAGAAAACATAGTCTAAATATATTCTGAAATTATAATTTATTACAATCAGTATTTGCGGATTGTTATGAAGAATTTATTTGAAAAGAAAGCCTCGAAAACTGCAAAATAATTTTTTGAAATTTCATTTGCCTTGATTCCATGCATATAATTTTTTGCCTTGTGGACGGGTCATTATTTTGGATTTATTTAGTTTTTCACGTATTAGCAAGGCTGTGATTGATATAGCAGGTCGTGGTAGGGAAAAGCAGGGTCACGCATATGGACTCCGCTGTCCATATGAAATTCCGCTATGGACTAGCGCTCTTCAAGCATCGATTAATTTCTCCACTGTCTACTGCACGGTTAAAAGGCATGCCTTTTTTCAAAGCCATGTATGTAATGATGTTCATGATATTGTGATGGCACACCAATGATAAGTATCACCAATGATCAAATGAGATAGGCTTCCCTACACATCATTGGAATAGTCACATTTTCAAAGGACCATTTTTAAAAGCAATCATCAAAATTTATTGTTAAACATGTTTTCTAAAGCGTAGGGAAGACTATTTACAAGCATTCTGCTGAAATAAACAACGTTTTTGTGCTCTATCTCAGGTCCCAGCAATTGCTTTTCGATTCGCATTATATGTTGGTAAACTGACCAAAGTGATGCAAAATGATGGAATTATAGAAAGGACATGGTCAAATGTTTTTTGTTCCGCGAGCCTGTCTTGAACTATGTATAATCAGAGTTTTCCTTTATTTCAGACTAGTCATACGAGTTCTGTTGGACTTTATGCGCCGTGACCGATCACCCATCGGACAACGAAAACCTCTCAGTGCAAATATCCCGTGCCTCGACGCTTCCCTTCAGCGCCAAATGACTACATTCAGCTTGTTGTCTCATGGATTCGGTGGTCCAGCAATGATCTCTGTCATGGACACGATTAGGAATGTTCTTGGATTAATGGAAGAGGAGTTAGCCTCGGGTAGTCCTGAAGGGAAGAAAAATTGTTCAAAATCTGACAAAAAACAGACTGATGACTTGTAGCAGTCTGAACATTGATCTTGTAAATATTCGATGCGTTTGTATAGACTATTTTTCAGCTAATTTGAGAATAAAAGTGAACACATGGTCAAGTTGTGTTTCTCATTTTTCATTCAATTTCATGCTAGTTAGCAGACGGGTTACAGGGAAGGAATTTTCATTTCTACTAAATTTTGTGGAATCCCCATCAGAATTTCATTGTTTTCTTCATTCTAATTTTGTCAATGTTGATAGCACTTGATTGGTACATTATGACGCTGATGCTATCAGCGTTATTTAGTATTATTGCCCCTATCTGCCTCAGGCAGGGTTGGAAGCGGTTGAAAGTTTATAACCGGTCAAGCATATATCGGTTAAGCGATCAGTTTCAATTTTTTTAAGGCAAACTCATTATTAGAATGCGACAATCGTCGCTGTCGCTGCAACAACTGACATATGATCTGGCAAACGCATTTTTTAATATTCTGAGAGGCGATAAAACTGACTGAGAGATCCATAGGACTGCATTTATATCAGGTATTATATTATGATTAAATCGATGAATTAGCACAATACAGTCGAACCTGTCTTAATACAACCTCTCATATTGCAAAACCTGTCATATTGCGACAAAATGTCTCGGTCCCAATTTTTTTCCTATCTTTACCATGGCCATGCAGCCTCTGTTATTGCAACTTCTCTTATTGCAAAACCTGTCTTATTTCAATGAAATTTCGCAGTCCCTTCAAAGACTTTACCTTTCGTATTGCCAAAACACTCAATCTGCGATAGGCTTTGAGATAAAACAACAATCCAACCTTGTCAGATAATGTAGGAAATGAGATCCGTGAATTATGTAGGCCTTCTTTGCACATAGGCCATATTTCTGAAGCCTAATTATAAGCAACCTGCACATAGACGTGTAGATCTTATACGTCGCATAAGCATGAGTGAGATAAGTATTCTTACAAACACACATTTTGAAAGTATCCTATGTCATAATACTTGTGCTTGATTGCGTTTTTCTACATGTACTTTTAATTAAACCTTAAAATTTGATAACCTCAATGACGTCATTGCAGAGTTTATGATTTCACCAAGGATTAATAAGACCAAGACTATACCGCATCGGTACTGTACATAGTGGACCGGCAATGCTTTGTACGTGTGAGCCTAAATTGCAGGCATGCATAAGTTCTACACACCGTTCTATCCATTAACATCATCTGCATGTACTGCAAGCAGTGTAGGCTCACATATATACTACAATCTATTTTTGAACTTGAGGCAGCTGTCATACGTGACTTAGGTCGCAGATTTTCACAGGCCAAGAGTACTGATTTCTTTTCTAATCGATTAATTGCTCATGAAAGTTTATCCTTGATATAACGCATGGATGTAATAATAAAAAATCGTAATAAATAGATGTTTTCGTCTGTAGCCTCTATCATTGCAAAACCTGTGTTAATGCAAAATTTTATGACGGTCCCTTGAATTGGAAATAAGACAGGTTCGACTGTATTGATTTTCTGACAGTATCACAAGATACCGTGGTTGCAACTATTTCTTAAGAAAAACGATCTGTCTGAAAAATTGCGACAGCTTCTAGCCGCTTGTCGCAAAATCTACGTGTCAGGTATTGCATTTGAATGCGACAGCAACGATGTGTATTTTCAAAACATGCGGAAAATGCTAGGGTTAGAATTCCTTAGAAATAATGAATCATTTATCACAATAATCCCTTATATGTATTTCAAATACGCAGTATATCTTTTGTATAATATCGTAAATTGCGTTGACATGTTCTTGTGAATGTTCGAATCTCCGACGGTGCGCATGCCATTTAAGCGGTGTGCAAGATTTTTTGGGGAATTGCGATATTGAATGCTTTGGTTCGACATGAGCGGCAATTTGATGACGGCTGATCCGATATAAAAATACAGCCAGCAGGCCTACAAGCATAAAATTTCAAAATTGGAATTATTTTCATTCCAAACTCTCTATTTTATTGATACTCGACTGGTGAACAAGTTGACCACCTATGCAAAAGATCATAAAATTTTACACTACTGATTTGGCAAAATAGTAGTGTTATGTTATACAGAGAAATAAATTTTGAAAATTAATTATGTCATGAATTTAACAATTGAGATATCATGTCGGCCTAGCACGTACTTGCAGCCATATTCTACATGTACAGAGGGCTACATGTTTGCTTCTATTGTGCGCAGGAGTGTTGGCACGGAATAAGAGGAGGTGCTACATCGACTTCGGTACTTCTATCCTGCCCCCCTAATTTTTTGTTGTTGACACCCGGAAGTGTTGCATCGTCAGCGATCTCTTGCTCCTACAGGTAGTCTCACTAACGTCGCATAGCGTTGAGTGTGTAAAGCTCCTCTTATCTGACTTGTAGAACATTTACAGCCTCAGAATTAGACAACTGCTGGTCATTTATCTGTAGACAACAATCACACGAAGTTCATGATCACAGCTGTACCTTGTATTCTAACTGAGTATCCAAGGTACCAATCCTTCATCCCAGGGTTCAAGTAAGATTTCTCAGTCGTGATGTAGTGTCATTCAGTGACAGATGAAGTCCATTCACACATGTCATGGGTTATCAATAGGATACAATTGAAGATCTGTGAAATTTAGGATCGACTAGAATAATCGTACCTTATATATAGCCTTAGCCTATTTTTTGTCTACAATTTTTTTTATTAACTGTACCTTCAGCCAATAAGAAAGTAGGTCTCCAAACAGAATGCTTTTTGCATTGCTATTTAAAGATGCTGGGATACTTTGGCATTTATAAGGAAATAAATTGCCAAATCAAAATGTCTTCATTTTTTGGAGATAACTATAGTCTTTTCCGCTTTATAGCATAACTCAATCTATTTCGAATGAAATCCTGAATTAAGATTATGAGTTAGACTGTGAATGCTGAGCTTATATTGTCTTTTCTTTTCCAAAAGTTTGAATATAAGGACTAGGCTAGTAACCTCCGGGTTGTAGTAAATGTCCTTCGGATCTCATCATAGACTGGTTACTATGAGATATCGAGGCTTGTGAACTCCAGAAAGTTTCTAGGAAAATCTTGAGATAAAATTGATTTAAATCGGGGCTTCTCGATGAATTTATGCCCTTGTATTTTTTCTGAGGGGGGATTGCTCGTTCCTGGTTCAATTTTTCGATCAGCAATGTATTGGGGAAAAAAGAATATTATGACACCCCTACTTGATTTTTATTTTGACAACATCAGCATTGAGTCGAGATCGTATGTCACTTATCAAAAGTTTTACGCCCAAGAAAGGGCGCTCCACTGACATTTGTGTCGTATATCGTGGAGAGGAGCTGACTCGTAGATTTCAAGATATCGGGGTAGTCGATGGTTGGGTGAATGACGATGTTTCCTCTCCGTCAGTGGGATCTCATAATTGCCTGTATTGCTTGCTTGATTTTGACTTTTTTGTCTCTGTACTTTTGATGACGGAGAAATTTGACATCAAGATGGTGACAGTTATACACGAGGACAAATAATTTGTTTGTTTTATGTTTCGGGTCTGGTGATAGGACGGAGTCCAGGGTCCTATCCTTCGATAGGACTCCGGGGCTCCGACTCCGCATCTCTGATCCCTAGCTATTTAATTCAGACCGAATTCATAGCAATATAACTCCCTTAAGGTCATACAAGTACAAAAGCTTACAAATAAAAGAAAGCAAAATACTTTGAGCACTGCTTAAGCCTACACGTAATGCAGCAAACTCTTGTGTAAGTTTGGATCATCCGAGGCTTGGAAATCGATGAGCACGGAAGCTCGGGTTTATGAATAAGTACTTTAAGATAAAAATTTCGGATGAGTAAAGATGGACTCATGCCTGTCGCAAGCTTCCGGGCCGATCCTACTTGCGTTCGGCCTTCACCTTTCTTCATGTGCCTTTCGTGCGTCGCTCGACAAGACCCTCATTCAGTGCTGCTCTTGTGCGCACCTGGAACTCAATACCCACGTCCATTACCAGTGAACCTGACCACAACATCTTCAAGCACCTCATAAAATCTCATCTCCTTTCTTATTGCTTCCCTAATACGCAAACTTTTGTAAATCCTAAGCTGTTGTACATCGGCATTGAAGTTTGCTGACCGAACGCCACTTAAATGAACCTCGTTTCTATTCTATATTCTATAACACCTCCGTATTTGCACCGCCTTCATGTCTCACAGGCGTCCACTTATAGAGAATTTGCTGTATTGCTAAATAAAAAATTTCCGTTTGAATTGAATAGATCTCACAGACTTCAAATTTAGACATTCATGGAAATTAAAAAGGAGTACTTGATCCATTAATTATTTGAAACCTGCAGCTGTCTAGAATAGACGAATGATGACACATTAGTCGGTCAAACTCAGGTGTCTAACTGTTGATGCAGTAAACTCAAACAGTAGGAAATGGTATTCAAGATGAGCCCCACAATTCCAACAATGCGGTTATCGAATGCATTCGACATCTAATCGGGACTATCTATTGAGGAGACAGACTTAATGATACTATTTGTGCTTTGATTGAAGGTTATCACCAGAGTTGGGAAAAATAGAAAATTCTTTTATTCGCTTGTAATATTCGTTCTGCTGTAAATAAAATATCATTGTCTTCAACTACATTCATGAATTCGAATTCATGGTTATGTAAGTATGAAAGTGCATTGTTGATAAGGGATTTCGATTTCTTTTGGTAAAATGGTCCTCACAGAGGGTCAGAATCGTCGAATCGTTATGTCGAAAATCAATCATTTCCCTGAACGACCATCGGGAAGCATATGGTGTCTGGTCAGACGGGAGTGCGAGGGGACTTGGCGCTTCTCTGTGTGAACAGATCCATGGACTGCCTCAGTTTCAAACTGCAAATTCTGGACGCGTTGGTAGGCAATGAGCGGGAATCCATAGAAGGAGGCAATGAACGGAAGCCTTCTATTTCCGTTCATCTCCAAAATTGCGAACGCCGTTCAATTCCAGTTCACGAATATTGTGAATTTGTTCAATTGAATGGTGTTTAGTCACACTCTACTCGACAGTGCATGTGTATCTTGTGAAAGCTACGCCAAATCTTATTCAACTAAAGTAGAACAATAATCAGTTTGCACTAAATTTCACAAAGTATGATCTATGGCTGTGGTGTCTCTGCATCAAGACTGCGCGGTTGTGGCTAATTTGCTCAATATAATCAATGTTTCAATATGAAATTAAATTGCAGATTTATTGGCATTGAAATATATCATTGGTCGCAACAGGAGACTATTATAGCCATACTGTATTCAATAAAAGTCAAAGAAACAGTACAAGCAATGTATTTGATGTATTGAGGGGAATATGCTTTTTGTTGGTACTTTGATAGAATAGAAGATTTCAAGTAAGTCATGAAATGTTTCTTTATAAAAAAACCTCTTCAAGTCAAACACGATCTGAACTCCTATTACCAAAACCTGACTCTATCCTGTGACCTTTATCCCGAACCTGACTCCATCCTGTCACACATATAATGTGAATAGGAGATCGTTTACATTACGGCCGTAAGCTCAAAAATATTTTCAGAAGACACTACGTAGCCTATTCCAAAACTACCCTTTCTGTTATTCAACTCAAATGCTACAGCACTTTCAGCAAGGATAATAATGTTCCACCAGCCATGTTTGTAAATGCAACAGAAACTAAATATTAGAAAATGTTGAACATTTAACATAACATTTGTTTTGCCTTACTTTTGAAATACTTGGTGTTTTACGAAATTTTTTTACGGCCGTAATGTAATTGGTCGCCTGTGAATGTCCCACATAACGATCATTCCAGAAAAATGTTAAAGGGATACATGTTCCAATGGGGGTAGTGTTAATTGCAACTGGAAGCAATCAATTAGTTGCAATTATTGAATAACAAATCAATTGATTGTAATTTTTTGATAGCAGCAGTCAAATAAAATCGCAACCAATTAATTGCAATGCAAATTATACTTTGACAGCCCATGCGTTCGGCATTTCTGAGAAATAACACGAAAATACAACCTGAAACCTGCATTCAAATTGGAATCGGTTTCGGGCCGTCCTCGCGCAGAAATATTGTTATGGACCCCATGCACAGAAAGAATGCAACATGTATTCTCAGTGTGCAATTTCCGTGATCTTCATCGTCTATCTCCAATCTCGTCTGTCTCCAATCTCGTTATATGAAAGAAGATCGAGAATGCGTCAGCTGATACTCAGACATTAATGACTTCATCAATATTCTTAACACTGATAGCAGACGATATGCAAAGTGTTCTCACTGCTGCTGATATATTAGTTTGTCTGATTGTTGCAGTATGGTCACGTGAGGTTTCTGTCACAAGCGCGTGTAGTCGTTATTGTCTGTCACGCAAATCTAAATGTAGATGCGGTTTGTGTATGCACTGATCACAAAAGTTTTCTTATCTGCAGCCGATTAGTGAATACAGTGGTATTTCAAATGAGGATGTAGAGGTAAGCTTAGAAACCGGAATATCTCATAATATATATTATCTAGTACTATCAGAGAATATTGTACGGTTTGAAGACAACATTTCAAGGTACTTCTATTCTTTCCCCTCCACATTTTTCAAGTTTTCCAAAATCATCAAATTTTGCCAAAGTTAGTCACATTGTGTATAGAATAGGGATTGCAATACCGGGATGGAAATTAAGAACTTCAGGCTTGTGACTAGTAACAACAAAATGACATTTCTCTTTCTCTCGGAGTCTTCCCTGATCATTGGAAGAAAGCAATCGTGACACCTGTGCAGAATAAATTAACAACTGATCCACATTCTACCAGCTCCTATCGTCCTGTTTCAAATTTACCTGTGTTGTCCAAACTACTGGAAAGGATAGTCACGTCTCAATTACGTTTGTACTTGGAGTCCGACAGTCTCCTGCCTCCAAATCAATCGGCGTACCGGTCAGGCTATTCCACGGAAAGTGCCATTCTGAAACTCACTTCAGATATTTTCAACGAAATGGATAATGGAAACATCTCTGCTGTGGCAAGTTTGGACTTCACATCGGCATTCGACACTGTGAGCCATTCAATCTTGTTACGTCGCCTCTCTTACTCATTTGGAGTGTCTGGAAATGCTCTGCAGTGGTTCACATCATTCCTGTCTGACCGTCAGCAATGCGTGTTTTTTCGTGATGAATACTCCTCTTACAGCCCAGTTATTTCTGGTGTCCCTCAGGTTATTGGTCCTATTCTTTTCATCATGTATGTGTCTGACTTGTTAAGTGTCTCTAATAACCATCGCCTGTCTATACTTATGTATGCAGATGACATTTTATTGTATGGCTCTGATACACCAGCTCGTACTGTCGACCTATCTTCTCGTGTTTCTGCTTGTATTTCTGATATAGATGAATGGCTTTCATCAAACAGTCTATGACTCAACTCACTGAAGTCTGAGGTTATGTGGTGTAGCAGTGTGAGAAGAAGCCATCAACTACCGAGTGGCCCGATTGTGGTAGGAGATCAGGCTATCACTCCCAAACCAGTTATCAGCTGTCTCGGGATGATGCTTGACCAACACCTTCTAATGAAAAGGCATGTTGCAAAAGTCAGCTCCACCTGTTTCTCTATTCTGAGGCAAATAAGATCAATTAGACCTTTCTTGTCCCGGCATGCCTCACGAACTCTGGCTGAGACCCTTGTGATCAGTAGACTCACTATTGTATTTCATCCCTGTATGGTCTTTCGATGTCGTCAATCAGACAATTACAGAGGGTTCAAAATGCAGCTGTACGTATTATTTACCGACTCAAACGTTTCGAACATATTACCCCTTATGTGCGAGAACTGAAATGGCTTCCTGTAAAAGTTCGCATTATTTTTCGAATTTCTTGTATTGTCCACAAGTCTCTATATGATGTTTCTCCCCGCTATATAACCGATCTCATAACCAAGATTTCTTATGTCCCCAACCGTTCCCATCTTCGTTCTTCACGATCCTCTACTCTACTTATCCCAGCTGTTCGCCGTCCTATTCTTGGTGGAAGGTCGTTCTCTTCTTCATCCTCTAGAATCTGGAACTCTCTTCCTTCCTCACTCACATCCATCTCTTCCTTACGTTCTTTCAAACCTGCTTTACACAATTACTTGTATACTACTTATGTAGAATGCTAACTGTATCCTTCTATTTTTGTAATTTTTGTCTCTTACTCTTGATGTATGTACAGTAGCCTTGAAATCTTTTTATGATGTAACGCCACTATAATATTGTTCATGGAAATAAAATAAATAAACAAATAATAGAGATATTTTTCTATGAATTGTGACACATCTGTTCAACATGCAACTTCAAGGCTATTTCTGACATATCAATGATTAAGTGTGTGTCCAATTCTTGTGTGTATGCCTTATTCTCCCACCACGTCACATGAAAATGAAGTCTGCTGTATGTTTCACACACATTTTCTGTCATAAAGATGAATGGATTTCTCTTTCTCAGGCGTCACGTTGCACCTAACATGTAGTCAACGCACGAGAAAGTGGCTTTAGGGAAGTCCGCACGAAGTCTCTCTAACGAGCGCATAGACGTTAATGAATTCTATAGCTTTATTGAAGAAAAGCATTTGTTTTCTCATTATTATATGTTTCGAACTTCTATTGATGTGACAATGAAACCGGGAAAGACAGCGATCACGGTGGTCCTGAATAAACTTTTAGTTCAAGTTTTGACAACTGCAAAAATAAAAACATCTGTCGATGGAATCATTTTTTATTGCAAATTTTCGAATTTTCAAGTTTCAAAATTTTCAAATTTCAAAATCTTTGCGTTTTCAAAGGAGTTTCGACAACTGATCTGACCTTCCCTTCCCTTGATAGGGGGGTTGATTTCGAATCCATTACAACAAAAATTAGCAAAATCGGTCGATGTAATCGTTTTTTACATCAAATTTTCTTTTTTTCATTATCCTCTTATTTTTGCAATATCATGAAGCATTGAATAGTCTCAAATGTAGCATCAAATTCATGTTTTTTGTATTTGTTGAAGTCTAATCTTATTTTGATATAATAGGCGACCAATGATATCTGCACATTGACATCGAGTATGCAAATTTTGTCATCAACTGTGGATCAATGGATAGAGATGTCTTCATGTCAATGTATTCTTTGATTAACATTGCGTGAATGAGAAATTTACATCAAATATGGAAAGTTTGACAACAGCTGTGGAGAATGGTATATAAAAATCCGATTTCTGTGCCAACGACACTTCAGCAGTAACCGTGCGCCGAATGCACGTCAATCCACTACGTCACAAGGCTGCAAAAGCAAAGCAAGCATCGATCCAGTCGAGTCATTGCCATATTAAACGACGTTGATTGTCGGTGTCTCTTCTATTCTGTCGTAAGATAGAAACAGTTAAGCAAGCATGCCTTTGGCCAGGACTCACGAAGAATGTCTGAAATGCGTATGTCTATTGTGCTTTAACAAGACAAAAATTATAAGAAATATCACTGAGAAAATACATGCAGTTATCAAGGAAATGACTCTTTGTGGTTATGATTACGACGATGATCGACTACCGACGGTACTTTGCAGCAACTGCTACACAATTGCATACGAGTATTCGAAAGGTAATTTCAAGCACAAAATTGAAGTCTTCGATTACTTCAAGATTGGTGAAACTCGAATGCTTACAAGAAATAGTTCCTCCCTCATCGACAACATCGAATTTTGAACTCTCCTCTACAGTGTTGCATAAAAAATATCTCGCCCTAAGTTCGTCGAAGAAGGGCTTTCTACTAGTCGACCTTGCGCGATTGAAATTTGCCGTCTTTGTTTATGTGAGTTATATCGAGGTAAGCCACATGCCTGTACTCTTCGTCAGCGACATGCTAACCTAAATGGTAACATGTTCAGGAACTACAGGAAAACTGGATGAGAAGGTGGCGTCTTCCATCAGGCACATTCGGCGTGGCGTGGCACATTCGCACTGCTCTGAATTCTCGCCATGCTATTGAACCTCATTCCAGAGAATTTTTACACGCAAGGCTGCACGAACTTGATGATTTCTTTCTTGCGGAAAGAGAGATTTCTTTATTAAAATGGGTTCGAACAAGGCCAACACTTCGGTTTTGGCTGATGTCGTGTATTGTGTCAGTTTGAATGAACTAAAACAATACATACTGACCTCACGCAATTATGGCCATTCGGAAGTAAAAAGCACTATTGGTATTGACGGTGGTGGCGGGTTTTTAAAGGTTTCTTTGACAATGAATATGATTGACGTCTTTGAGGACAGCGGTGCGCTCGAGACCAGCCCTACCCGTATCAAGCTTTCCGATGACATTGCTTCAAAGAAACTGAAAGATACAAGTGTGAAAAAGCTAATCATTTTAGCAATTGCTCCGGACATAGACGAAAATTATCGTAGTCTCCTAACACTATGGATTCTCTTGAAACTTACTGATAATAAAACAATTGCCCCCTACATTTGTGCAATGGACTTAAAATTAGCTAATATCATGCTTGGTTTGATGTCCCACTCTAGCTGCCACCCATGTGATGTGATGTTAACAAGAACAATTTGGATTGTACAGGGAATCCGAGAACTCTGGGATCCATCCGGAACATGTTCTGGAGGTTAAGAAATTCAGGAAAAGACACTCGCACGCTAAAGAATATGGCGACTGCATCCATGTCCCCATTTTTAAGGAGAATGATGCAACTAAAGTTATTGATATAATTCCACCTCCTGAGCTCCATCTGCTTTTAGGAGCTGTGAATACATTATTCCTTGGATTGCAGAATATCTGGCCTGAAGCAATTCAATGGCCCGATTCCGTTTCTGTTACTAGGGAAGCAATGCACGGAGGTGCATTTACAGGAAATGCCTGCAAGATGTTGCTACGCAATATTGACCGACTGGAATTACTTGCTCCAACAACGACGTGCCAAGGTTATGTGGAAGTTTTCCGAAAACTTGATAGAGTGATTCAAATCTGTTTTGGCAAATCGTTAAGCCCAAATTTCCTTTCTGACATCGCAGAATTTCGATTAGCATACATGAAACTGAACATTGCCGTGACACCAAAATTTCACGCCATATTCTTCCATATTGAAGATTTCTGCGCTCTCTAGGAAAAGGTTTAGGGTGTTGGTCTGAACAATCGTTCGAAGCGGCTCATTCCAACTTCGCAAGCACTTCGGAGAAATACAAAGTACCTTGAAACCATGAAAAATATGGTGCACAACTTCTTCAAGCAGTGAGTGATTTTAACTCCAGCCACTTATAGGAGAATGCAATTTTTTCCAAGTTATTGTGAGTGTTAACGCTTTCCAAAATGCAATGGTTATGGTATAAATTTTTGATGCTTGAAACAGACACTTACATACGTAGATTGTTAAGGTAAAACAGAAATAATGTTTATCCATGAAATTCTAAGTGAAAGCCTTTCTAAGATGGAGGCTGAAACAAAAATAAAAGTACATTTATTATTATTATTTTTCTTTTTATATGCATCACCATGGGGTAGATTACTGTCGCCTATTATATCAAAATCAGAATAGACTTCAACAAATACAAAAAACATGAATTTGATGCTACATTTGAGACTATTCAATGCTTCACGATATTGCAAAAATAAGAAGATAATGAAAAAAAGAAAATTTGATGTAAAAAACGATTACATCGACCGATTTTGCTAATTTTTGTTGTAATGGATTCGAAATCAACCCCCCTATCAAGGGAAGGAAAGGTCAGATCAGTTGTCGAAACTCCTTTGAAAACGCAAAGATTTTGAAATTTGAAAATTTGCAATAAAAAATGATTCCATCGACAGATTTTTTTTTATTTTGCTGATTTGTATTGTTAATCAATCCCCCTATCGGGAAAAACAAAGTCCAGGTCAGTTGTCAAAACTTGAACTAAAAGTTTATTCAGGACCACCGTGCGATTTGATGATCTCAAAGTCATAAAAGCTAACTTACCTATAACTTACAATTATAAATAATAAATAAATTATTTAAATATATGAGTAGGCTATTAAGATGTACCGGTACTGCACATGAAATTACAATTGACGGTATGTAGAATAAATATACAAGTAATCTATTGTAAACATATATATTATAAACAAATTATAAACATCTATTGACATCTAATGCTTAAATATCGCCGAGTAGCAAACTTAGTATAACGAAATATCAATCGCCGGTTCCCTAGTAGACGGACATCGTTCGTAATCATACTTATCAAAGATGGGGGGGGGGTCGCCAGCGATCTACAAAGTAAAAAGCGGTCGTACGGCGAAGAATGTTGGGAACCACTGATATAGTTTTAAATTAGCATAAATCGTTGCTTTAACAAAACTTAACATGAAACAATTGATAGTTCAATTCATGTATAGCTATTGAATTTATATTAAATGATATAATATATCATACGTCCAATAATAGACCCGGAAGCATTTATAGTAGAGACACTATGAGAACTCCGGGATCCCGTCAATCCCGGGATCCTGGGATTGGAGAAAATGGACCGGGATTGCAATCCCTATAGAATAGACTTGATCTGTCACTGAGTGACACTACAACACGACTGAGAAGTCTTACTTGAACCCTGGGATGAAGGATTGGTCCCTTGGATACTCAGTTAGAATACAAGGTACAGCTGTGATCATGAACTTCGTGTGATTTCGCAAGTGATTCAAAAGAACGGGGGTGTCTTAGGTTTATTGGCTAAAAGAATTACTAAAAACAATATGTACAGGCCCAACGCTTCGCGTGTTCACGCTTCCTCAGGGGCAAAACAGATAAGATTAAAGGCTAAAAACGTCAATACAGCACAGGAGAGCATGCTGAGAGTGTGCTGTACTGACGTTTTTAGCCTTAAATCTTATCTGTTTTGCCCCTGAGGAAGCGTGAACACGCGAAGCGTTGGGCCTGTACATATTGTTTTTAGTAATTCTTTTAGCCAATAAACCTAAGAAGACACCCCCGTTCTTTTGAATCACTTGCGAAATGAAAAGTCTTCTGCATGCGGCTATCATGCTTATCAACTTCGTTTGATTGTCATCTACAGACAAATGACGAGCAGTTGTCTAATTCTGAGGCTGTAAATGTTCTACAAGTCAGATAAGAGGAGTTTTATACACTGAACGCCATGCGACGTTAGTGAGACTGCCCGTAGGAGCAAGAGAAGATCATTGACGATGCAACACTTCTGGGTGTCAACAACAGAAATGTGGGGGGGGGGAGAAGAATAGAAGTACCCAGTTCAACTATGACAGCGTTCTTATGGTTTGATTGAAACTTAGCAACATACAAATGTGTCAGTGGCTAAAAATCAGGCTGTACTGAAAATCAATTAAAGCAAAAATATGGAAATCGATAAATATTGTGGCATAGGACTTACGTTTTTAATAGTAATGGATAGAAAGATTCGTTTGACAAGTTGAGGGTTTGTCGTGGTTTTGAATGGTACCTAAATTTTACAGCAGGGAAGCGGGAAAACGTCGTGTTTTGTACAGGGTTTCGGAGTCGTGGTCCAGCTACCTTGGATACGGGCGGCTCCGATCCAAGACCTTACTAATCGGACCTACAACACGAGACCGAAAATGAGACTTTCACAGAATGGTGTGCATGGCTGCTACGAAGTTGTACATCTGTCGAAGTATACCTGGTGCCTTTATTTGTCAGTCAATATCGAAGAAAGGACATATAGATCCAAAGGGAAACTGACTGATGTTTTCGGGTGGAACTCGGTAGACGCGCAGATTCATAGCAATCATGGATAGTGTGTACAGCATTCTCCGAAAATCCAATTTTCAGCCTCGTTTCCGGGAGAAACTCGTGCTGCCGGTCGGAAGAGTTCAGGGAAGAATTATTGAGAACCAATGCTGTGTTTGAATAATAAGTGCACTAAATAGCAGGTGAGAATGCTTGTTTGTTCGAGAGCTTTTCGCCCGACAGCTGCGTTTTCGGCTGAAACACAACCTGAAGGATGTTTGCGATCTCCCTTGAAATCCAGATAAATTATTCGCAGCATGTTATATCATGAGAGGAGACAGAGACCAGCAGGTTTTGGGAGGTCTACAATAATGGCCTACAACGATGACACACTTGCATTCGTTTCATCTACACTGTCAAACATCACTTTTCTCGCAAGGTGACTGAATTCAAATACATGTAAAGACTTCAAGCCGGAGCTGCAGTATTTTCTGTCGGCTCCGGCTCCAAAAACCTGATTTTGCATATCCCCTTTATTGACCCTCAACAGGCCGACGTATGGTCAAAACGACCATAGTCAAAAATTTAGGTTTGCTATTTCTTTAATATTGCTTTAACTGAGCTCAGCGCGCTAGACATTTCCTTCAGATAATTCTACTTGAATATAAAATCACACACAATATC
Source organism: Prostheceraeus crozeri (assembly GCA_907163375.1). Lineage (NCBI taxonomy): Eukaryota > Metazoa > Platyhelminthes > Polycladida > Euryleptidae > Prostheceraeus > Prostheceraeus crozeri. The sequence goes on along the minus strand of CAJQUW010008218.1, from coordinate 110,971 downwards.
TGAATGTGAATGGTGAATAAGTTATTCGGCTCTAAACATCTACTTTGGGCTTCAATTTCAGTCAATAATTACAACGTTCGAATGGTGATTCAAACACATGATCTTTTATCTCTGCTGCTTAGAGCTCGAGGTATTTTTTCTGTACACTAGCCTATGCACGAAGAAATAGCAATTGACGGTTAGGAACCTAAAAGGAACAACAATTTGCAGCGTTCGTTCAAAGAATCCAAAGCCGGAGTTGATTTTGCAGAGCTTATAATAAAAAGCTACACTGAAATGTTTCGAATATCAGGGTGTTGCTACATTTTCAAAACAACTTCTTAGTTGTTACAACCATCAATTTGGCAGCACATTTCAATTCTACACATCCTGACTGCTCATATAAGGCCTCCAAACATCATCGACGTGATGAGCTCATCATCCTTGTCAAAGAAATTGACTATTTCAATTCTGAGCATCATCTAAGTTTACCATGACTTCAGCGACGTTTGATATGACAAACTAAGGAATTTATTGGTCATCAGTAGACACCGACAATTTAGGTGAATCACCTAAAATAAATTTTTTACCTAAATTACGGATATTTTGTAAAAACACCCAAATCACCTAAATATTGTCATTGCGACTAAAACTTGCTATTTGATTAACTCATCTACTCACATTGGAAAGCATTGAGAAAATCGTGTCAACGAATTGTTTTTAAAATCGGAATAATGAAGACATTAATGAGTGATTCTGGGTAGTGCCACATGTTTCTGGTCAGTTTCTTATTCTTTTAAATACATTAATAGAGTTAATATTGTATTTGAAATACGAATAATTTTGATCTGTTTGACACATACAAAATTGTACATTTGAATTGTCAATACACAATTTGAAACATATATAGGCCTACTTTGTTGCTAATGTTTGATCTGTGCAGTTGTTGTAGCTTGAAATGAAATCGTTCCAAATCGCGATTAAATCTAGGACTTACTTGTCATTTTCTTTTCTCTAATTCTCTTTTAAACTAATACGGAGATTATTGTCGCGGCATTTGCTTACAAATTAGTTACCGAAAAAAGCACAATTCATGAACATTAACAAAAAAGACCATCGCTCTCAATGAATCTAGGTATTTCAATGGATTTTTGATTCACCTAAATAGGCAACCTAAATTTGCAAAATTATTCACCTGAAAAAAACCTAAAATGACGAAAAATTTCACCTAAGATGTCGGTATCTAGATCAAGTATCAAGCTCCGAGGATCAGAGACATCGTCATGATGTTCGATTTGTTATAATAAGGGAAGATCTTTGCCGAAATGTGAGCAGATCGAGCAACGTATTAATGGAATGTAAGTTTCCCCGTTGCACGAGCACATCGATGACGCGGTGAGTAGAATGAATAGGATATTTAGCAGGATGATGTTTTCCGTCATATCCTGAGACATTTTTCATGTTTAACTATGGATATAGTCAAGCAAAAGTAAGAAAGAATACTTCTTTGGTAGAAATCATTTGTTTTTATCAATGGTCGCTTTGACCATAGGTTGGCCTTTTAAAGTTGTTTTTAACGTCGGCCTGTTAAGGGTTAAGAGTGTATTAGAACGACTTACGAAAATCTCAGTTGTAAACAAATAAGTGAACTTTATGAAAGATTAAATCAGAATTTTAAAGAGTGGTCTTACGGTCTCATCAGTGCAATTTCAAATTTGAAGGTGGCTTTTGTTGGTTTTATACGGACATGGATAACCAAGCTGCCTACACTAGCCACTTTTTGTGGCCTGTGAAACCCTTGGATGGCCATTTTCAAGATCATTAGCACGCCATTGAAGGTGACCCATACCGGTAGTTAATACATGTAAATGGTTTGTTGAATGATATTTTCACAATCACCTTTAAAAATTGATTGAGTGAACTGTGAAGACATGTCTGCATTTTTGCATTAAGGCCTAATACCGTCTGCAGCCCAGAGGATTTTCTACAATAGATAGTGACATCAATATCACTTTAAACTCATCTTTAATGAGCATGTTTTGCAATTAAACTTATGTGCGTAGCAGTGACACGCATATTTTTAAAAAGTAGAAAATTACGATTAGATTACTTCGTAGGGAAAATCGATCTAAATTGGAAATCAATTCGGACCGAAAAATCGATCGAGATTGAAAATCCCAAATTCGCAACATCCTTGAGTTTATTAAATCTTTAATCTTTCTATTGGGATGTGACGCAGAGAATTAGTTAAATATGCAGGAGGTTACTGTGAATGCTAATTCCGTCCACCTCCAGAGTGTTTTCGGACTTTAATTAGTTCCTCTATGTCATACATATACACAGTAGAAAACGCAAGTCGCCCTCATCCCGATCCATAGAGTAAGGATTCCTTTATGACCCGATCGCTTCATCAATGCCTCGCTTGATAAAAAGAAGAGTTTCAATAATGTGCAGCGTATAACCAACTCAGTTTAATACGCAATGCAGCTCGTGAAAACCGTTGACTTCAACTGAACGATTTCTGTATTTTCTGTGATGAATTTTTTTTAACGCTATTCACTTTTCGATAGAAATTGAATGACATTATGAAAACGTTTTCTTGTGGTAAGGTGGAAGTGATTATACTAGCCATTTAGCCTGGCCTCTTCAACTACAGCATACATAGAACCTATAGGAGCTTATGTATGAAATCGTTGGATTCTATGCCAGGTCAAAGGGATGAACTCTTTAGCTTTGACTTGGCCTGTGCATGACTATGTCGTCACTAAATGTAAGCGTAATGTAGCAGCAGAGTCACAACATGTGCAGATAACTCTTGATAGTGCGACTTGTAACGTAAGTAGCTACTTAAGTGAAGGATGAACCGGTACCTATTCCTGCCGATTTTTGAAGTCTTATTCAGCCACAATTATCTAAAAATATTCAATTCTATTCAAAATTTTATCTAGTGTCATGTTGTACAATTTACAATTAAAATGTGATAATCTAAAAATAATTTTAGAGAAAGTAAGTCATTTGTAAATCCTATTCCTGGTATCGACATTAGAGATGTTACATTTGACTTCGAAGAGGTTCATCAAGCTGTCCGTCTGTGTCAACGATTTCGCATTATGTTGAGCTGTGATGTTAAGGTAATGTTTCTGTCTGTCATGTACACTATTGAGCTTTTACATGTAGCTTTACACCCTACTTTATCTCAAATTAATTTCCAGAATCGTGTATTCCAGTTTAAGTGAATTTTGTAAGAATTGTGCGTTCCCTAGCCTATTCAACATAAAATTATTCGATATCTTGAACAAGTTATACGTGTATTGCTGCTTATTTTTTTCCATGTACTCAATGGGTGCGGCACAAAGCGCCCATATTATTTTATGAACCTCAGATATTCAGATTCTAAGTTGGCTCCTCACCGTGCATTATTGACAGTTAATGTCAATATCACTATGATTGACACGCATTTCAGTTTTCAAAAGTATGTCGAACGGCGAACGCCCTTTTCTTGCTACTATTGCACTGTGCAGAAAACCTTTTATGAACAAAGCGCCCCTATTATTCGGGTTTTGTATTAACTGCTCTTATTCTGTTTTCCTTTACAGTCAGTGAATTAGTGATCATATTTCTATGTAATAATAGCTTTTCTATCCAACAATGCAAGATTCGCAGAATGCAATCTCATAAGTCAAGCTGTATGGAAAGAGGAGTTGTACGACATAGGTACGGCTTGACATGGTATTTCCAATTTAGCTCGTGGCTGTCTAAGTTTTTCGGTTGTTGCACTCAATGTGCATTCGTCTTCATTAAATAATTGTTGTAATTGTAATAACCATGACTGAGCACCTATCATTATGTGTGTATATCAACCATTACTCTCGCATTTAGGCGTCTTATCTATCATCCTCTAGGCTACCCTGAAAATACACATGTTGAAACTCAACAGCATGTTATGTCTCTATATACATGACAGCAATTTTTTCAAAAATAAAACCCCGTGCACAAGATCAAAAAGAATTCGCTAAGCATCATTCGACGACAGACCATCAAATATGGATTAATTTCAACCATTTGGAAGGAGATTAACAAAAGCTTTGTAGTTATCCATTCAGAGAGCTTTCAATAAGCAACAAGACAAAAAATACAACCTTTGTCCTTTTTGCTACTGCCTGCCTATCGTCCACTTCCTTCTGTTCTTCTTTGTTGTATGTCTTCCTTCATCTCTCCACTAACACGTTTGCTTGCAATTACTGGTCGTACTAGTTAAGGCTGCGAATTTACTTTAGTGTCATTGCAACGTATATCGACATGTTCAAAATGTTCGCGTTATGAATGATGTCAGCTTTTTCTTTGAAATATTTAACTTTCTCATTGTAATTTGATTCCTATATACTATCCATGTACATTGATGACCGAAATGTTTCGGTTGCAGCATTGGGGATGTCGCGCAGCCTATGTCGTTATCTTTGTCCGTGCTGCTGTCCTGAAAAAGATCAAGGTGAGATATATCGAGTTATCAAGTTGACACGGAATTCATTTTATAGAATCGATTAAGTGAAAAAGAAACGATGATACTTTCATTTACAACAATGTTACTGTTGAATCAATTTCTGATAGTTTTTCAAATGCCTTTCGATCAGCCATTTAGCTGCTTCAGAAGAGCTCCGTCTCCTCAAACATGATGCTGTTGTCACATGCCCAACCGGGTGGGAGAAGTAGATAGATCTCTTAAGATTTTCGTCAATTACTCATGAAATGTAATTGATTACAATTACAAACTACTTACTTAACAGTATAATTGCTTACAATTGCGAATTATTCCGTTTTTATTCAATTACTCATTAGATTTCCATCATTTCATTTTCCGGGTTATTCTGAGGTGTACATTTGCTCCCAGGGAAAACAGACCACGCTTGTAGTGTTGATATAAAAAGATCGCCTTTTTCCTCTTCCTCCAAGTGCTTTCGCCTTGTACCTAAGATTCAAACTTAAGATACAGTGCTGATAATAATAAAAATAAATATTCTTCATTGTCTTACAAATTTACATATTCGTTGAGCACCTCATAAGAAAATAAACAAAAATGTAATAGCATAAAAGTCACGACGCAGGAAGCACGAGCAGAATCTTATAAATGATCTGTTGAAACGTTTCGTGCGTGTCAGGGGTATACGGCAACGAAAGGGAAGGAGGCCACAAGAGTGTGTGATGTTATTATTTGTTCTCATTTGAAAAATTTCGCGCAATGGATTATTGGCGAACCACACAATATCATTAACAAGTTTTTGACAAGACTGATTGATTACTGAGATAATAGAATTGCTGTCTTTGTGCTGTAAACCGATAATACGAAATGCTCGACGTTCAACACACATTAATCTGTCAAAAAAGATAGTCAGCCAAATTGCAGAAGGATGCATAAGAATAAATCAAAAGAGAGCGGATGACAGCATTCAACAACGTGGGATCAGGTGTTTTGGCCCTCCGGAAATTCCGCATAGTAAACAAGTGTTTACTGGCTTTTTTGTGAATATAGTCGACATGAGGGTTCCACTTCAAGTTAGGTGAGGTGTAAATACCCAAAAATTTGATCTTGCAACTTCCTTGAGAATTGACCCATCTGTCATCAAAGGATTCAAAGTTAGATTCTCTCTGGTAACAGCATTCATGACACTACATTCAGCAACATTGACCGGAAGGTTAATATATGAAGACCATTTACTGACATTATCCCATTCGATTTGCAATCTATCATCGATGGGATCTCTTACAAAATGTAAGAATAAAGCGTGGTCTGCATACTTGATGACTTTCGTATTAGGACATACAGATTTCAAGTGATCAATATTCATGGCAAGCAGAACGGGTCCCAAGACGATACCCTGAGGAACTCCACTAGATACAGACGCCTACAAAGAGTAGCAATTATTCACAGCTACCCTTTGAAGTCTATCAGAAAGAAAACCGGAAATCCACCTAATTGCTGGCAATGGAATATCAAATTTCACACAAGCATTACGGATAGCAAACTGGGGTAGCTTTTCGAAAGCCCTACTAGAGTCGACAGTGAGGACACGAACAACTCCAGATGATGTGTCGATGAATTCGAGTATTCGATGTAGGATCAGCACTAGTGCAGGTGTAGTTCCAGCTCTAGGACAAGGAATAAAACGAAATTGTGACTCGTCGATAGAATTTGTTACAAGTGGAGGTAGGAAGCGGTGATAGAAGTCTCAAAAACTTCCGACAGTACATGCTACATGGAAATAGGTCGGAAGTCTGCTACGGTGTTAGGACGTTCGCATTTTGGTACTTGAGTAATATTGGCTGTTTTAAGGCAACGGGGCACTTCACCGGTACGGAGTATTGAAAATGAGGGCCTTAGCCTGTCCTAGATAATCGGCAAATCGACGGAAAATCCACGGAGGGAGGGCATCAGGTCCAGGGCTGTGGTTACAGACTTTCCGGAGAGCATTTATTACATCGTCGCAGCTTACTTCATGAATGTCATGAGGAAAATCGGGGATCTGATCGAGGAATGAGGAATCACATGTCTGAAAAGTAGACTTAAAGCAGCTGTTGACTTCCTCCACTGGGAAACTAGCGGCTGCTTTTGACTGCTCAGCATAGCATCACATAATTAGATTCGTCTGCGCGTGTCATCGGTTTCCTAGAAAGGAAGAATTATATGCAACCTTAATGTCGAAATGGCACATCACAGAATTAGACAACTTGCTCCTTCTCGAAAGGATAATTCGTGGATCGCTTGCTATTGGAAATGGCAAACAATAAGCTGTCAGCAGAGGACACCAGAGCCAGTGAGAGATGCGTGCGTGCTGTGATATCACTTCGCACACACCAAAACACACATCGCTGTCTTTGTTAACATTCGATTCAGTGTAAGCATTATACAGTGAGAAATGCCGAGGAGAGGATGTGAAAACATCAAGTGAACTAATTTTCATACGCTTGCTACTTTTTTAATAATGATCAGAAGGGCCAACATTATGGAGAAAACTTGTGAGCAATGATCTGAACTCTTCGAAGAAAGAATTTTGGCAATCGGAGCACTTTGCTTGAACTCACATTAATCCGCAAGTGACGAACGATTTTTTCCTATCTCTGTAAGGTATTAGGAATTCCTTTTTGCCCACTTAATAGGTTTCTCGATGTGCTGTCAATTTCGAATCAATCACACTTCTAGCAAACCGAAGCAGATAAACAAAATATTTAATTCTGTGCATAGCATGGTGTAGCGCGCAACCATGCGTAGGGATTTCCATGTAGATTTAGTGTCTTTCGTCGATGCAACTCGTTGAATGTAGGTACCTTCGAGAAATTCAACATGTTCCGCAACCTCATTTCGAAGACGGAGATATTTTGGCCATTAATTTAGCCTGAAATCTCGATCGCGGTCATCGATTAGGATTTTGACGGATTGTTGAAGCCATTCCGGGTCATTTTGACGAAATCAAACAGTCCTGAAAGGAAAACATCTGTCAAAAACGACCTGAAGTTGATTGATAAAGAATTCGGTGGCCTGATCTGTCGATGAATAGGCGCACTGTAAGCTGTGCAATACCAAAGCTACTTACGAAAGCGATGTACAAAACGAGAATAACAAAACGTGCCACAGCGCCATTGTTCCTGCTCATACACTACGAAAGCGATCCATTAGGAAAGACAATCGCTTTCGTACTATATGAGCACGAGCAGTAGCGCTTTCGTACATTTTGTTATTCTTGTTTTGTACATCGCTTTCGTAGTCAAAATCATCCAGCTTTCGTATACCCAATATCAACCCAGTTAATCACACAAATGGAAGCGCTTGATCTTGCATACACTATAGCTTTATTTCGTTAATTTCCTGATCTTCTTTTTTATTGGTGACAGGTTTGCATCGAGTTTTGTGGATTCTAGGAGGCGTTATTCAGTTGACACTTCTATCTCTGTTAAGAATTAATTTGATTTAAAACTTTAAACCGTTTCCCCCTCTTTTTCCGAGGGGAAATTGTGTAATAGTAGTTTTCATATGTGTGAGTGTGAACAGAATTGTCATATCAATTTCACTCTAATATTATAAGCACAAACCTATCTTTCTTCTATTTTCGCCATTTATTTCTCTTCATATCGGGTTGACCACTGTCGATTATTCATGTCGGGCATATACAGTCGCTCAAAAAATAGACCTACATTTGTTTCATGAATACCTACATATCTAACCATTCGGGTCACCCTCGTAACAACATACGAGCATGACGCATCGGCTAGGGCTGTTTGCATCCAAATCTTCTATTTTCGGCAGGACAGCAGTTTATAAATTGGATGGTGATAAACAATGACAGAAAAAGCTTTTTATCTAGCATCTGTCAATCAAATACTGACAATGACTTGCGTATATACTTTGTAAATTCATCTTGAAAAGTACAACAATATTTCAATTTAATGTCCTCTATTTTAGATGGTGAGGCAGAAGCAATAGACAATTCTGGTTACAAAACAGCTCAACCTCATCACACCTCTGACTATTACCGGAAGCTTGCTCATTCAAGTGATTCAGTTCCCCGGCATCGTAATCAAAGGCTCGCTCAGCCGTATGATTCGCGTGTAAAAGCTGACAATAGAAAGTCTGCTGACTTAATCTATCAACGTGAAGATCATCGCCATGAGTCCGTTGAACCACGCAGAGAGGCTATCCTTAGAAATTCAGTTGATTCAATTGATCCACGGATACACCCTCGCAGTCAGAGACGCGTTGACTCAATCGATTCACATGGAGTGAGACTCTATCATAGCATCAATCATCCCATCTATATATTGAACAGACGAATCAGATTCTATAGTGATAACAACTGCAGTGGTGGAAATGTTGTTTGGACAGGAACATGCGATCGGACTCAATCACCGAATCGTTCAGACATTCTTCTCCTTGTCAAATTGGTAAATAGCATTTGATTTCTGTGTAATGCAATAATTTCGTTTCGGCCGAATACTTTAAGCATGAAACAATCTCCGAAACATAATCTTGTAATCATAGAAATCTTATTGAAGTTCAGTTGTACATGAGAGTATTGATCTTTACATTGTCCATCCCAGAATATGAGGAGCAATCACATGCAATTTCCCCCATGTGACAAGTATAGTAGAAATTAAGAATACCATAGAAAGTGTATTATTATCTACTTCTATGGTGACAAGTGCAGATTTACCAGGACAAATTCATTTCTATGTCATTCATTTTCAAGATGAGGTATTCAATTTCAAAGATATATATATATATATATGCGTGTTGTCTGTCTGCTTCAAGGAGACGTCGTAGATTTCTATGTTAGATCACACATGTTTATGATATTTTGCGCAGTTTCATGGTATCACATGGAAATTAGTGAACAGGAAGGCAAGTTCAATTATAAATCATTCCATAGAAATTTGATGTTATTGAAATTGATTGCCTTATCTAAACTTGAATGCCTTTAATTAACACGAACGTTCCTTTGCAATGAAGATATATTACCTTTCAAATGACAGCCTAAATCGTCGGCGAGTAGGCTGATCTTAATGATTTAGGCTGATCATTTGAAAGGTAATATATGTACATTGTTACTGAACCTAAAATCTATGACATTAAAAATACAAAATTTTGAACTGTAAAATACTCAAATCTATGACAATTTTCTACATAGCCCATGCAGCTCAAAACATTGAAGTTTCTGAAGCTTGAGACAAGTACAAATTATAAGTCATAGGAAACACCTAATTGCCATTTTCACTGGGAATGTGAAGATGGACGGTGAAATGCACGTACCTCATATGGTATCATTTACATAGCAAATTAGACGGCCTTAATTATGCAGTCACGGCCGTATAATTTGGAATTCGAGATATACACGTATGAACGACTTTCATAGAAAAATGACAGGTGAAATATCGGCTGACAACCCTACTTACTCAGTAACAATGAAACTCAGATGACGGTATGATTGAAATTGCAATCGCTATCTATGGTCCTTGAATTTGCTTGACTTTTCTTGAACTTGCATTCGTTAGAATTGAACTTTCTCGGGGAAACCTGTAATTTACGGTACAACATGTTTCGTGTGTGAGCTTTCTAACGGTCTAGCATCCATTTTCTCTAACTCATCTTCGTCCTAAAAATAGCAATTCAAAATTTAATAGAAACAATTTTTAGTTTTTAAAAATTTTGAAATTCTCGCTCGTAATTTTCGAATTTTTGACTGTTAATCTACACAATAATTGTTATTTGCGATGTTAAAAATAGTTATATGCACTAAGAAGTTACTTATGAGTACAAAAACAGATTGATAGAATTGATTTGCAGTATATGAAAGGTGAAAGATTTTCCTTCAAAAGTGACCACTTCAAATTTATCTGTGACAGCTTCAAGTAACTTCAAATGTGGTTATGGAGAATTTGAACAACTTGCGAATACCAATCGAATTCAAATGCTGAGGATATTGCACAAAAATGACTAATGTGGTACACTACTTATACTTTTTAAAGTAGTATTTATATGACATTTGAATCTCCAATCCTGAAGTCGATGTCTACATACATGGTATAATAGATGATCATTAAAAGACTCACATACTCATATCGGTCATACAAAGTTTTCATGTTGAAAATCGATGCGCATCTAAGAATGTCATCACACAAAATGTTTGCAAAAAGAAACGAAATTCGTCTGACTGTCCAGTGAGACAAATGATTTTCGGTGTAAAGTTTGAAAATACGCAAAATAATAAAAGTCATAAAACGTAAGTCGTCTGACTTAATTTTACAAGGACCACAGTCAAAACTGCGACAGGGGAGCCGAATCGCCCCGCTATGTATGTAAGTAGGAAAAATGCTGCTAGATCTTAAGAACAGTTAAATTATTAAAACTGCCACAATTTTAGATTCTTGTTTGAATGCAAATTATACCTATATATTGTAATCTCGGACAGTCTGTGTTAATGCGGAAGATGGTCACTGAATGCCCTTAAATTCCTTAAATTTTTTAACATGTATGTATACCCTTTCTACCACAGAATTAGATTCATCTGCGCGCGCTTCGGTTTCCTAGAAAGGAAGAATTATATGCAACCTTAATGTCGAAATGGCACATCACAGAATTAGACAACTTGCTCCTTCTCGAAAGGATAATTCGTGGATCGCTTGCTATTGGAAATGGCAAACAATAAGCTGTCAGCAGAGGACACCAGAGCCAGTGAGAGATGCGTGCGTGCTGTGATATCACTTCGCACACACCAAAACACACATCGCTGTCTTTGTTAACATTCGATTCAGTGTAAGCATTATACAGTGAGAAATGCCGAGGAGAGGATGTGAAAACATCAAGTGAACTAATTTTCGTACGCCTGCTACTTTTTTAATAATGATCGGAAGGGCCAACATTATGGAGAAAACTTGTGGGCAATGAATGATCTGAATTCTTCGAATCTGAAGGAATTGTGGCAATCGAAGTACTTTGCTTGAACTCACATTAATCCGCAAGCGACGCACGACTTCCTTTCCTATCTCTGCAAGGTATTACGGATTCCTTTTTGCCCACTTAATAGATTCCTCGATGTGGCGGTGATTTCGTATTAATCACATTTCTAGCAAACCGAAGCAGATAAACAAAATATTTAATTCTGTGCTTTCTACTCTAATTGCTGTTACCAATGTTATCAAACACAGTTGGTATATGAATTAATCATAATCGTTGTCTGATTAGCAACATGACCACGTTAGCTGAAATAAAAGTGAAATTTTCTGTTGAATCCTTTTCACACTCTCAAACTCTTTCACTCCGCCAATAAAATTCGACCTATTGTTCGATAGCAGCTGATCACTGATAGCTTTCTCGAGGGGGAGGCAGCAAGACAATAGGAGAATACTCGAATTTAGAAAGAGGGTTCTATTGTCAGAGCCGAAACTTAACGAATAGCTGTGATGAGGTGACGTTGACATAGGTTGCACTGTGTTTTGATTGTTTGAACGCACTTAGCATCAAACAATGTCTTTTTACAGTTGTTTTGTGACCTTCAACTTCTGTGCGTGACTAATGCTCTTTCTTTGCATAATGTGTAAACCATAGAAATTGATAACAATTGATAACAATAAAACTTCTAGAATGGAAGTTGAGCCTCATGCAATGCACAATAGTGGCACAACAATCGCACGCATTTTCACTTAGATACACTTGTCAACGGCTGAATCATTGCATTAGAATTAGTAACATGTGCAATTCTAAGCTTTTCACTGGTGTTTCATGCCCCAACTTAGCTCCCCCGGATGTGCCGTCAATTTCCACTCTAGTCAACTTCAGACATAGAAATAGATTGTTTAACTGAAATTGACTAGAATGGAAATTGACTCAAGGTCGCGGCACATTCGGGGGAACTAAGTTGGGGCATGTATGACCAATGAAAAGCTTAGATTTACACATGTGACTGACTCTAACCCAATGATACAGCCGTTGACAGGTGTATCTAAGTGAAAATGCGTGCGATTTATGTGCCACTATTGTGTATTGCATGAAGCTAAATTTCCATTCTAGAGGTTTTATTGCTGTCAATTTCTATGACTTCAGATAAACAATCTATTTATATGGTGCGAACCATTTACTTCTTGCTTCACATGATTAAGGCGGGGTTGATGCGACCGAAGGCGCGTGGTTTTAGATAAGTTATCATATACACTGAACGTCATAAATTTTGCAGCAACTGAAAATCTACTTTGATAAGATTCAATTTGTATTTGTATCATTCAGGACAACCGCTTCTGTTAATAGACGACCATCACAACTCAGACGAACATCTAGATGCTGCATAAATGAAAGAATGCGTCTAGAAATAGCCGCACTGCTGCTCTTAGTTTCCTGTCCACTTTTGCTAGTGGGATGATCGTTTAAGGACGCAGTCTTGCAGTCTGCTTCATCAACAGTCGTGAATTGTCGCGAAATCAGGATTTCAAATCGTCGTCTAGGGCAATCATGTTTTCTCAACACAGCCAGAATGAACCTAACTTCTAACATCACAAATTCATCCAGAGAAGACACAGAATTCAATCAGTCATCCAAAGATCTCGAATTTCAGTTTTTCACGTCCTAGATTGTCAGTTTCATTCATTACCACACCTATTGAAATGACTCCAACTAAAGTCCCTTAGCAACTAACATAAATACAAAAGTAGTCAACACTTTTGTGCTACCTACCAAGTCGTCTAAAACGACAAATTTGTGAGATGACTTCGATGGTTGCTGATGGTGCTGATACTGTTGGTAAGGGATGAGTTCAAGCCCTCCTTTCTTGATGATGTGATCAATAGCATAAAATCTTGACTGCCCTCCATTTTTTAGTGGATTAGTGCACGGATTCGTTGTGAAAGGCTTGAGTTCGACATTATTGGATGATCGGTTGAATTCTATGGCTTCCTCCGGAGAATTTGTAAACTTTGATAATTAAGTTCAATTTTGACGATGTTTAGAAAGATCCTTAACCCAGGCCACGATTGATACGATTGCGTGACATTTCAGGACCGTGTAGAAAACGGATTGGAAAGCTGTGTCCTTAAAACGATCGTCGCACAAGTAATTATTGTGTGTAGGAAACTAAAAGCAATAATTTGGATATTTTCAGGTATCGTCTCATTTGGCAGCATTTGTACAACGTCTAGATATTCGTCTCACAAAGCTGTGATGGTCTATAGTAACGGTTAACAAGATAATATTTTCCTGGATGCTGTAATTATACAAGTTGAAGCTTATGAAATTCGCCAGATTTTGAGTTGTTGCAAAATTCATGACGTTCAGTGAATTCAACTATTTTCTATACGTTCCTGCAGCTGCAGTTCTCCGAAAAAGACAATGACTACTGACTTTACAACTGTACAAGACACTTCATTTGATGTACGTACATCGGTAGATGCCATTCAGAACGTTCCCTCAAAGAAGAAATGAATCTGTTGTCTTGCAGGTCTACATTTTTAGGGAACTTTCGAGTCAGTGGACAATATATGGCTTCTAAAACGACATTGCATACTTCAAAATAGCACTTTATATAAAAGTAGTGAGCACCCAAGTTGCAAAGCACCAGCACGCCGCTGATTATAAAGTTGTATTCTTTTTAATAGAAACTGCAAATTTTATTATATTATTGTAAATTGTATAGAGAACTGATAATACAAAGTAATCACAAATCTCTACAAAGTGCTCCGCAGGGATTGTCAAGCATTGATTGCAATTTAATTGCTCTTTCCAATCAATTAAATGGAATTGGCATTCGTGAACAATCAATTAAGTGCAATTGCGATTTCTAAGCAATTAATTAACTAAAACTGAAGTCAAAGGAAGCAATTAATTGAATTTGGTAGCGGTGAACAATCAATCAGCCAAAGGAACAAACAATATTATTCAACTATGTAATGATTCACAGGTAGAAAATTTGTATCATTTCATGATTAAATGTTCGAAAAATAAAAAAATGCCACAAGACATAGCACCGGCATTATGCCATTGCGAATGTTCAACTGAGTTTCACATGATGAATGCGCAGATTCCAAAAGATCTTAAATGAATTGCCAAACTCCTTCAAAAACCGAAAGAGTTGCGGCAATCAACTAGAGAGAGAGCACAAACTAAAGGACATTTAGCAGCAAAATTTAGTTTCTGATTGTTCCCTTTTCCTTCTTGAACACGACGTTGTTGAAGTTAACTGTACGCCTGAAATGCATTCTGTGATGTCATATAAAGTTTCTATAGTTATGTTTTGGAATGCGAATGTTACTTGTTCACATGTCTCCTACATGTTTTCCAATGTATTTGGAAATGAACATTTATTGACTTATTCTAACAATTATGTCATGAATCCGTAGTGTATCATGAGTCATTATTGCTTCCGCCAATAATTTTGGAGAAATTATGATAATCATAGAACACTTGGAAGTATTCAATGAAGACAAATCAAATCCAACAAAAAATGATTGCAATTTAGTTGCTCTTTCCAATCAATTATTCAAATTGGAATTACTGAGCAACCAATTGATTGAAATCCAATTGATTATTGATAATCCGCGATACCTATCCCTGACACCCTCACAGCAAGATTAATGCATCATCAAAGACATTTGCCAGCCACTGCATCCCATACCCCTTCATTCCTAATGCCCGCTTGAATCCTAGGTACTTATGGGTTAATTCCCCCACTTTCAAATTTGTCTAAAATCCGTAAAAATGAATCAATCGTCACAAAACTTTAGAGACACGTATTTAAGTATATTTTCTACCCACATGCAAAAATTTATGCATATCGGACAAGTACTTTTTGAATTAGGGGCGATAACTTTAAGTGCAGCGATGTCTGCAGCTTGATTTGGCTTTGTCTGACCTCATCGTCTGAGCAGAAAGCATTTGAGGTCAACAAAGTAATTTCCCGATAACTCGTGAAGTGGTAATGACCATGCCAAATCCCTATAATTAACATTTTTAGCTTAAGAAAGGTGTGGCAAAGTAGTGGTCGTGGAACGATTTCAAATAGCAGTGGATGAGACGAAGAGGGAGAGAGAACAGTGCACGCGCACACACGAGTAACAATAACGGGCCGAACAGACGAAGTCTGATCAGGCTGTTAACATCGCTACACTTCACGTTATCGTCTCTCATGCCGAAAGAACTTGTTCGATCTGCATAAATGTTTGTATGTGGATAGAAAATATGCATAAGTACGTCTACCTAAAGTTTGGTGACGATTGATTTATTTGGGCAGATTTTACACAAATTTGAAAACCTGAGGGTGGGGGAGATAACCCATTAGTACCGAATCCTATAGTCTCGGATTTCTATGGTTGTAATGCAGACTTATATTCCAGGATCGATATCATCCTGATGCCAGGAGGGATGCAATATTCCACGGTCAGTGTTTACATGATGGCCAATCTGATTATGGATATGTTTTAGTGTCAAGTCGGGCAGCTCAACCAATTGAGATCGCAGTTGGAGATTATTGCAGCGTATCGGAAAGTAAAGGCGAACAAAGCGATTTTAACGGATTTGTAAGGATAATCAGGGACAATGGAATGGCCACAATTCATCCGGTGAGAGATAAAGTTATTTAATGTTCAATGTACCCTTATATCAGCATGTTGACCGAATGTTTGCATGTGCATTTTCCACCAGCTCTAAAAAATAATTTTATCCTATTCTTTTGATTTTGATGACGTTTCTCGCTCTCGTGTTTGCGCCCACACACTCTTGACAGTATACATGACTGCATGTTAATAACCTGTGATCGGCAATGATATCATTTTATATCATTTTGTTTTTTATAATGAAAATATACCATTTTTTAGTGAAATATATACGTAGGCCTACACCGTGCCTACAACATGCAGTTGGTTAGGTCAACGGTAGGCTATGTCTCAAAACAGTCAAGACCGTTATTAATGAATTCAATGTTCATATGAACATCATATGTGTTCATCATATGTGTGTATATGAGATATACACTGCACATGTAGAGCTAATCCCAGAAAACGGCAGTCTTTATCAACCAGAATCTTAATTATCTAAGTCCGAAATGTCGAGCTTTGACCGTACTCGCATTTTCAAATTTCAAAGCCTCGTTTACATATTACTAATAATTCAAGACAAGTAACCTGGCATTGGCTAATAATACCAATCTGGCATTGGCATTGGCTAATAATTGGCGCACCTGCACTCCTGCTTTGTTAGACAATGTGTGTGATAGACAGACTGACAGACCATAACCCGTTGCTTTTCGCTACATGAATCAACCAGTACGGAAGGACATGGGTAGAACAAACGGAAGAGACTAAATTTGTATCAATAAAAAATGCGAAGAATCTATAATTAGAAAATGTAATGGAACAAAAATTTCTGATGATATCATTTTATCATTGCCGATCTTTGTTAATAACACTGCTCCTCTATCACTTCCTTGGCTCTGCTGCTTCAAATCCAACTTGCATGATATGTTTGCATGCCAAATTCATAAAAATGCCAGATTCAAATTTACCACAGATTCATTTGCCTGTGGGTTAGTCTAGAGCGGACATTATTCTATCCCATAGAATAGATTGACATAGAGATTCGTCTCTTCTTGGCTTGTGTGATTGGCCAAGCGCGCTCATTGTAGAAGTAGCTCGTATCAGAAAGCCCACGTACTTCAAAGGATCTTGGGGTATCAGATTACAGGCAGGCTATAGTGAAAGTGCATGTCTTTAATTCAATTTTTCTTAGTGACAAATTCGTCAAATGGAAATATTATTCACACAGTTCGACTGTTCACGATCTAAATTTACTTACTGTGTACTGCATGTTTAGTGTGATGTGAATTCTCTGATTCTTCAGAATTCAGGCTTGAATTTGCATTACGTTCAATGGAAAATTGATCTTGTAGCTCCTCGAGACAAGCACTGGTCGTGAACATCAGTATTGAAGAAAATCATTTCTAGACCCAAACACGCAGACAAGGCAACTTATCTGTGTGGCTTTCACTCACTTAACTGCAATGTGGTGAAGAAAGATTACGTTCTACCACGCAGTTCCCTCAGACATTACACTTGTGTGATATTAGTCCGGCATCCACAGCGAATTTCTGCAGGGGAAGAGTCCAAAAATGAGACTCATAGAATGATGTACACCATATATCTATTACAAATTTGCGCGTCCGCCGAGTTTTCTTGCCAGTTAGGATCAAAAGAAAAAAGAATGAGACTGATGTAAATTTAGTGGGAACCAGATCGAAGTCTTTTGCAAAAATGAGATTTTCTATGCTTTCTCTGATCAAATGAAAAGGTATCAAGCTTAGTAGCCTTTTTTACATAGAAAGTCTACAAGTTGTTGCCTCATGTGTTCATGCACCTTTGTCTATGAAGCCAAAAGCATTCAGACTATGAAATCATCCTAATATTGGCAAACACAGCATGTTGAGCAATAAACACATTCATCCAGTGGCGTGCACGATTCGATTTTTGCGCAATTCCGAATCGTGCGAATCGGCGCACGATAAATCGAAAATCGCGCGATTCTGCATACTTCTAGATTCAGTGATAAGAAGTTCGCAATTAGTCTAGCCTGAATTATTTTTGTTTTCCAAACCACTTTTCTCTAAAAGTGTGATAATTTCCGTTAAAAGTGAGAGTATGAGACACTACAGTCTATTACGACTTAAATTATAACTACCCTATTAATTTATGCAACACTCTTTTTAATAAATGTTTGACAATGCATCATAATAAATCAAAATATATAAAAAGTCACACACAAGGCATGAGAAGTCTTGATAATCTATTTTCTTGTAAATCTGTTTTCATAGAAGTACTACAAAGTAGGCTACGCTATATGTACCCACAAGGAAGTAAAGTTTCAATATTTTCATTGCCCAGTTTTTTTTCTGGTCTTTATCAAACATATGTTATCGAATATGGTGGTAGGTATTTGCCGTTACTTCTATCAGCCTTGAAATATGATAATTATACGTCAGTTAAATCAAGCCATTAGATTTATTACGTTTGTTAAATACCAGCAAATCTAATAGAATTTTGTCATCAGACGTGAACAATTTAAGCACGAAAATTCCTTAGGCGCTCCGTTTCACCCTACAAGGGCTCGTCAGTACAGCTAGGAATGCTCCAAACTAGCCTAGAACATCTAGAACTGGTGCACTCTTCAGTCTTTATGATTTTTAGCCGCACTGCAAAGCCAGGGTAAATGAACACACTGCCCGCTGTGTAGTCGCTCCGCTTTTTCAGCCATTCCAAATATTTCAAGCCAGTTTTAGGCATTCTGAGCCGTGCTGATGAGCTCTTGTAAGAAGAGAAGCACAGTGTCTACTGCGGCCAAAAAAGTTTTGCGCTTAAATTGTTCAAGTCTTTGTATTCTATGCCCGGGAGAACTGGCACTCTGCAATCTTTATGATTAGCAAAGCTGCATACTGTACATGCATAGTATAGAAAAAAATGCAATTATTACCGGGAATGTGCATTGTTGACAATGTTTATATATGATTTCAATACAGAGATATAATAATATAGGGACCTAATATGCTTGATAGCATGTATAAATCGTACAAATCGTTTACCTGACCTATACGAACGTGTTAAATGCCATGAAATAATTCATTCCTGCAGTGTGGAGAAACTCCCATAGACATTGGCTGCTTCATCGGAAAGAGCAATCACGTCACATGGCAACTCTGTCTAGCTAAGCATGATCTCGTGTACGAGCATCCTCGCATTGCAAATTGTAATTATCTCAAACGTTGAACCAGTGAATAGAAACATTATTTTAACCTCTTTTCATTGAGAAATCACATGGCAAAAACATTCCGCGATTCCTGGTCAATCAAGAATCGTGCGATTGATTCCGTCGCACGATTAATCAAGCAGAACCACTGCCACAATCTCGTATATTTTACCCATCAGAGATGTATGATAGTAGCACATAAACATGTTCGTAAATATCTTGTAGACAAGACATTCCATGCCAATAATTATGACTTTGGACTTATCACTTTTCACTCAAGAAGAAAATAGGACAGACCATTGCTGTTCATTTACATATTGCAACGAATGACATGCTGGCATGCTGTCTCGCTACAAAAATGGATGCTGGTAGCATTTTGTCAATAATAGTAGAACAATAAGCTGTCGATATCACTTGAAAATGACTTCTGCCTTCACTCGCATTCCTTTTGTGCCAGAGGTGTAGCGTAGTGATGAAGGTGCGAACTCGTCTCACTGCGAAGCTCGGTTCCATTCCTGGGTCAAGCGAATGCGGTCACGTGTGTTGGTGTTGTTTGTTTACTTAACAGTTGTTACCGCAGAGTAGGCATATGTAGGTAGAGTGCCGACTCAAAAAGGCATCTGTATACAGTGAAAAGTTTTATATCAAAAGATTCAGTTTTTTGAGGAGATTGCGTTCCTGCGGTCCAAAAATTATTTGAACAGTTTTGAAAAAGCCAAATTTTTGCAAATTTATATACTACCGACATGACGCCCCTTTATAGGTAGTATGAAACAACTTGGATATCAAAAGCAATAATTATTTGCTAACAGGCATCTTGAATATGCTAATTATCAAGGGAATTTCATGAACCGCATTATAATGGAAGTCTTCATCAAAAAGGTGAGATCTTATTGTGGTTTCATGGCTGTAATTTCAAGTTTTAAATTTATTTTCATCGGCATGATTTCATGATTCACTAAATTCATGTTTCATTTCTTGAATTTGAATAGTGATGTGGAGCCATTTACATCTTTTTAAGTCAATTGAAATCATTGCCTTCGATTCTGTTATTTTGCTCTACCAGTGGCAGGATGCTTATGATATGACCACGCTTAAGAAAATTCTCTTGAGGTTCAGCATGAAAGCAATAGCAGGTCATCGAGTTGATAATTGAGCAAGGATTATCTCCCCAAGGCTGTCATGACATGGACGATCTGTAAAATAATATCATTTCCTTCTGCATTATACTATTTGATCAGTCAATTCCGCTGTAATTTCTTCAAAGCTGCATAAATCTGCATATCTCACATTTGGGAACAACTTCACCTCGAGTTCATTTAATAAAATCGAAAGTGTATGCACATTGGGGATTTAAAAAATGCGGAGTTACCACTCTACCTAATATACCTACTCTGTGGTTGTCACCCTCTTCAGATGTTCTGATGCTGTAATCTGCATAAACTTCAAGCAGCAAAACACCTCGTACGTAACGCTTCAAAACTCAAATTGCTCGTTTTAATTAGCAATGCATTTGAATCTCTCAATATAAATGTTCCTTTCTTACCTCACCTTGTAATACATGAGTTTTTATGTAGGGCAGAAGACACAATCACGATATGTTTCTGTATTTCTTCATGATGAATATATTTTCTTTCAAGATGGATAACAATTACGCGGATGAAGACACATTATACATACATAAAGCACTGGATTATTTTCTTCATAAGATTCCCCCTCCAACTTCAAAGATATTTCGAGGGTCTACGAAAGCAATTCAATCGGACAATTTCAAATATTGTGTTGGCCGAAACAAAGGCATCCAAGGAAAAGCAAATTCTTGTTATCTTGACAGTTTTCTTTTCTCATTTTTTGCATTTTCTGATGTTTTAGAGGAGGAACTCTATCTACTCGAAGAAAAAGACGATATGATAATAAAAGTAGCCGAAATTCTCTGTCATCACATCGTCAACCCGTTGCGAACATTTCTTTATGTATCTCATGAGCATGTAGAAATCTTGCGTAGACATCTTGTACAACAAACCCGCAGTGCAGCTTACTTCAATGAACAAAGAGATATTCAAGAGATTTTGGAAAACTTTTTCGGGAGAATATTGCGGATGAATGCATTTGTAAAAACAGGGTGAGATTTTGGACTGTACAGAATTAATTGTCTTTTTCTATATTTACTATACATACATATAGTCAGTCGTAATCAGACTTGCTAAAATGTGAATTGCAATATTTTCGCATCTTTCAGTTTGAGAAGACTTTTAGTAAAACAAAGACTTTTTAAAGTATAAGTTTGCATAAACTCATTTTTAGCCAAAAAATTCCATAATTGATATCCATGAATTCTCATCGAATTTGAAACGATTTCCTAATTAATAAACATCTGTTCGTATCATTATTTAAGCATCTATAGCTTATTTGATTCTGACGTTTTATAGATTTTGTGATTTCAATTTTTTACCTCTGACCTGAATGCCTTATTTTGAATAATTGTGTAACTTAAAAACTGTAGGACTGTGATGGCTTCTCTGTCATACATGATCAAGAGAAAAATCATCTTCTGAAAGTGGAGAATGCGTACGCAATCCCGTGCCAAACGCACGCGATCGCGTTTTAAAAGGTTGTCAGTGCCATTTAGCGAGTACTTTGTGTTTCGATAACTTATATATAATTGTTTTATGAAAAGCTATCAGTAATCGATGGTGATCCATCATGAAGTATGCAATAACTCAGTTCTTGTGTCAGTTTACTTCAATTGCTGCTGCGCACTAGATATAATAAGTATTCTAGTCATGCGGTCAAACGAACTGCGTTCAAGCTTAAATTTAAACTTTCAGTATTATTGAAATGGAGGCGCTTAGTTTTATTCGTTAATTGTCTACATAAATAAACATTTATGTCTTGCAATCAAGAGAAGATCAATGAGTTATGATGTCTCAATTAGACAAATATTGATCTATAAATTGCAAATAATTAACTTTTTAAAACCAAGTGTCTTAATCTCAAGAATTTTTAAAGTAATAATGATAACATGAGAGCAAAAAACATTTACGTATTGGTAATGAAAACAGGTTACCCACTAAAAATGCTATTACTCAATTTTGAAATGGCAATTATGAATGAATTTTGAAGCAACGAATTAGTTTTTTTGCTATTCGAAATTTTCCAGAGTACTACCTGCTATCTTCTGATTAAACTTTGCAGATTGTATTATAAGTGCAGTAGCCTACCTTTTCTATGTCTCCCCGCGCCACAATGGAAGGAAATTTTAGGAAATAAATAGAGCGAACGCTTGAGCATTGACTTTTGCTAGGTTTGAATACATGGCACACAGAAATGCATAATGGAGACAATAACTAGGCAGAATTATTATGAAAATTTAGTAATAATTTCCACCATTGACTAAATATATGCGTTTAAAAAAAGAATGACATGGTCTATAAATAAGTTCTTATTTGCTGGATTGCATAGTCGAATGTCATTTTTGAGTCCGATGCTATAAAGGAAGGTGTAGATTTCTTTTGTGCAATATACATGTATCTGTATATGTATATGTATAGACATGTTGCATGTATAAGGACCTTCAGGCCGCCTTTCCGAAATGAAAATACATAAAACAGGATAGTGATGTGGAATGTCGGCTTCGCTTTTATTTGAGGCAGTTTCATCAATTCCACAGATATAGAGTAAAGGCAATGACAAAGTGAATGTGATACTAATTATCAAACTTCATACGTGACCAGTCGATGCACCGGTTGGTAAGCAATAATAAGTTGAAACGGGCCTCATTGTTGGCGTGAAAGGATGTATGAAATGAAGGACGTATGATGATATTGATAGACCTTAGGGGCAAGCAAGCTTGATGCGCCTGTCATATGAATTTAAATGTTTTTTAATTTTCGCTTTAACATTTATTTTTAATAATTTAATTAATTAATTAATTCGAATTATTTTTCGAAAAAAACATTTTTTAAAATGTAATTTATGAACGTTCCATACATCATCGAGGTTGGGAGTGGTACAATTAAAATTGCATTGATCTCCTCTTTCTTTTGGTTACAAAATTTTGAATCAACATTTCTGAGTAATGGCCAAGAGATGCGGGTGCTCAAAAGGACACAATATGCATGAAAGGGCAGAGCTTATACACTCAGATCTACGTAGGATGGAAATAGTGGTCGCTACTATTTTTGACACATTTTTCTAACTTAAAAGTAAAAGCATTCTAGAAGAGAACATTTCGTTGATGATTCAATGCAGCCCGGCTGGCCAGAGCCAAAATAATATACTAGTAGGTCTACTTTAAAATAGAACCCGTGAAGAAGAAATGCGGTAGATATCTTTCTGTCCGTTATCAATGATCATCGTTTTAAGTCTTGTAGCCATTGTGTTACAATAAGAATTCTTAAATGACCTATAAGCTAAGTTCTTGCCTCAATTTCACATTTTTCAGCACATTGAATGGGGACCTTACACAGTTCACGGACTCGTTCTGCATTGAGACTTTTCTTCCGGATAATCCACGAATCCCAACAGTGGAGCAAATATTGGAATATTCTTCTGTTTCTATGAGTTTTTGTATTGAAGACGTAAGTAAATGACAATTTCTCTGTTTGTTTTAGAGTCTGACTGCTGTTAGTGAAATACAGAGCAATCATTTGTTCTCTTTCAGATTCCAAAGTGCTTTCTTCTACAGTTGCCGCGAGAGACTAATCACTCAATCACTGTTATTCCCAGCATGGAGATCAATATAAACAACATCCTTCTGAAAAGTAAGTGTTCAGGATAAATTATTTTTTCAGTCTTTGAGGATCATGAGGATTATCACATGCCGGGCTCGACCTCTGAACCAAAGGATCTCCAGACCAAGTGTTCAGCTCCTACACCGCGAAGACCACAGCAATATCAACATTATTCACATTGCGATATTCTATTACTTAAGTTGATGATCTTGCAGGTTGACACTACACATAAAGTTTTTGGGAACAAAGTGTCTATGGTATTGCCCCAGTTGCTGCAATGTAGCCTGTCGACCAGTGCAACTATTTCAGTTTGTACGCTCGTATGAATGCAATTTCTTGAGACCGAATTTTTCTAAACGCGTGGGTAAAGTGTCGTTTTAATTGATCCTGCAGCCGGCTTGAAAAACCAGTGTTGTCGTGGAGCAATTCTGGAAGTATGATAATATTGATAGACCTTAGTTGTCTAAATTTATTCAACCAGTGCGCTGACCGATTGCAGGAAATCTGCGTTGAACAGCTCCAACCATCACCTCGATGGCTATCATTACAAATATTTGAAAATCATCAACAGTGATATGATGAACATCGGAAGACCATGCAAACAAGTAATTTTTCATGGATTCCGCGTTGTATTCCTTCTCTCCCTTTTCTTCTATTTCAGCAACTAAATATTGTCATTCCTGCAACAAAACTGCTACAATTCAAGATGCCAATCAGCTGAAAAACTGTGATATCACCACAACATTCTTCTGCGATTCCTGCGCCATAGAAAAACATCTAAACATGATGGTCAAGCTCGGAACTCCTGATGGTAGCGAATGCACCACATCGACAGTGTTCAACATGACCGCTCTCATCTGCATCGAATCCTCTCATTACAACTGTTTCGTTCGATGTGGACGTGGCAAAGAAGAGAAATGGGCTTTCTTTGATAGTATGATTGATCAAGAGTGCGTCAAAAGTGAGTTTCTTATTTTAAGAGTTTAAGCAATCATCTGCAAGCATAATTGCAACTATGATTTCATGAGCAACTATTCTTGTGCTCGAAGTAATCGAAAATGCAGTCATCATTCTCTACGATTTTACTTAAAATAAAAGCAAAGAATATCTGTTAATGTTGGAGAACAGAGGACTAAAAGTCGATGCAATAAAACCAGGGATTGTCAAACATTGATTGAATTTCAATTAATTGATTGCTCAGAAATTCCAATTTCATTTAATTGATTGTAAAGAGCAATTAAATTGCAAGCAAGTTTTGTCAATTCCCGGTCCGTACCCTTGAGTTGCCCTTTGTTGTCTACAATCTACATGTGCAGTACACGGGTGCAGGGGCTCTCAAACAGCGGGTCGCGAGCCCGTCGTTAGGTTTGGGGCGCGTGGTTATTAATGGGTCACGTAGGTCGCGGTGAAATCATTTGGTCACAGCGCGCATCGTGGAAAAGTTAAACCCCAGTCAACTCGAGGAATTTTACGCTCTCATATCAGCGCAAGCACAGACGCGACTAATTGAATATAGAACAGATAAGCGATGACAAGGCAATGACGCAATGCATATCACGGCTTTCCTGATGAAACATAATCATTTCGAATACAATTTGATTTTGGCACTTAGCAGCTATGAGCCTCGCTACCACAAACTAACGAGGAAGTAATCCTGAATTGATTCTTATTCACCACGTTGATAGTTTTTAAGTGTAAAAAATCGCTTGTTTTTCGCTCGTTATTATTCACTGTCAGACATGGCTGAATGTTGAAATTGTTTTGCGTTTGTTACTCAGAAAATATTAAGTTGCACAGCATCCGCATAGAAATTTCTAGTGATAGTTTCTAAATAATAATTTACACTGTTAATGTTTCATACTCGTGGGTCGACGGCGACACAGAAATATCAAAAAAGGGGTCGCGGCGATAAAGGCCTGAAAACCGCTGGAGCGTCATATTCTCCAACTCTATTGGGTTGGACGATTTTTCGGCCTTCAGGTGTTCCATGATAATTATAGGTGTTCCGCATTGTCATTTTGTAGGCGTTAACAATCATGACTAATGATAAACATGCATTACGGATTCAAAACATAATTTTTGGAATAATATTGTTTGTTCAGTTAGTTGATTTTTTGTTCACCACTTCCAAATTGAATCATTTGCTTTTTTGACTTCAATTTTAACTAATTGATTGACAGCGTTTTTTAGTTTCAATTAATTGATTACGTGCTAAATAAATAGTTTTATCAAATAATTGTTTGGAAATCATATAATTGAAATTGTTATCTTATACAAGTATCCAAAGAACAATTCGACGCTCGATTATAACGGAATAAGAAAAATAATCGAAAGCTATTTAATAATCTAAATTGATTTGAATTGAAATAATTTAATTAATTTTATTTAATAATATCTTTCGATTATATTTCTTAATTTGCGTTATAATCGCGCGTCGAATTGTTTTATAGATACATGTATAAAATAATAATTTCAATGTTACAATTAATTGATTGATATTGTTTTTGATTTCAATCAAGTGATTACTCTGAAATCTCAATTTCCATTAATCGATTGCTAACGAATACCGATTTCAATTAATTGATTGAAAAGAGCAGTTAAATTGCAATCAATTTTTGATAATCTCTGCATAAAACAGAAGTCATCAATACGCCGACGAGCCACACTGCTGCAGACGAGAGGGGTGGATTGGACGTTGCAGTGATGGCAAAGAATCACTGCAGCAAGGCCCAGGAGGATAGAGTCATCGTCGATTATGACGGACGAATGAATGAGAAAGAAGCAGAGAATACAAACATAGGCCTAGAGCTCTATGGTTTAAACGTGTGCTTCTGGAGACGAATGTTGGACATTGCACAGTAATGAGGAGAGCATGCTTTAAGGAAGGCGGAATTGCGAGTGTTGTTGGGAGTCATAGAAGCAGCAGTGCGGGACTGCATGCGGAGTGAAGACATCCGTAATCACATGAGCGTCGTTGAGATCATAGAGCAGTTCACGAAGCCAATCAGTGCTGGTTTTGATGAGTAAAGTGAGTGAATATCTGGAGCCCGGTTAAAGGAGCAATGCCGTCCCTGATGGAAGACTCAGCTGGTAGAGTGGCGCACAGGACCGGATGTGGTGGCGAGCGTGGAGCGTGGTGGCGGCTCTGCTTAGGAGAAGAGGTAAGGCTGTGGGAAGATTTGTTAATTCCAATAATCGGTGCCGGACAGTATTAGGCCGCTGTCACACAGAATAAGTTGTCTTCCATTTTCCAGCCTCCATTTGGGATTTCCCTTCAATTGCATGTAGAAAATATTACAACCTATCACACCATCGTCCATCACGCTGTCACACAGGAAAAGTCATAAGGCGTCGTCCATCGGACATAAGGTATGAAATTATGCGGCTAATGAAGTTCATCTCCAATCATCTATCAGGCATCAGCAGCGAGACTGTTCTAAAATTAGAACAACGTGAAGTGACGTCTCAGGGAAGACATAGGAAACTGTGATTTGCGAAGAGAAGCGTTGTACGTGTATCAGAAAACAGCTCTTTGTTCACCATATCGGACGAGGATATGGATGAGGAAGAGAAGAGCTTACACAGTGTAGTCAAGGCAAAGAATAGCGATGACTGAATCAGAAATGGATTTCCCTAGTGTGACTGCGGTCCGTGGAAGATGGAAGATGGACGATGGAAGGCGGAAAATGGCAGATGAAAATCGCCTTATCACGCCTTATGAAGAATGTGCAAAAATGTGAGTGACATGGAAGATGGAAGAGGCCTATCTTCACCACAGCTGCAGTATATCGACTATTTGTCATTCATCGGGTGCTATTTTATCATAATCGAAATTCACCAGTGACAAATTTTGTGATTATAAAATATTCTCAGTGGGATGAAAATCATACTGAACAAGGACTTAATATACAGAATGCAGCTCAAACTGTAGTTTCTAACTGCATTTCGATCAGTTAGCATATTTTGTAAATTGTCATGTAATATTCACAGCATGAGAGTTATATTTGGTCAATTTGTCATAAGTGAGCGATTTCATAGATTCATCCCACTCCCTGGTCTGCATGATAATTACTAGAATAGAAATGACAAATGAGAGTAATTTGTATCAGTGATAGAATGATATTTGTACTTCGAGAAAATCTAGAATGTGGGCAAACTCAATCATTCTTCTTCAACAAGACCGATAATAACTTCTAAAACCAAGCACTGGGAATAGAACTTCCTCATGGACATCCTCATATACATTCTTAACATGCATGTACTCACTTACGTGGTGCAGTGGTGCATAAGGAGTGAGAAGAATGACTCCGCAACATTGTTAGTGTAAGTGAAATGAAGTTCTCGATAGTAAGTAGTGTAAATCGTTATGCTCATGTATTATCAACCGGTTATCTGATGAGCGATATTTTTCATTATGCACAATTTTATCAATTTATCAATTTTATCAATTTTTTGTCGAAGTAAGAATTTACATGCAAGCAATCTTTGTAAGATTATTCTCTAACTGTTCCGTGCGTATGTATTTTTATGTAGTGTTTCTTTCTTCTGGGTTGATTTTCTATTACAAAGGAAAATGAATAGTGACTAATTATATTTAGGATGATGTGGGCGAAGACTTGACCATTTGTCGCTACTATTATTTGCCGTAAATTGAATGATATGTATAATGAATGTGGCACAGCAAATGTCTCTGACATCTGCCAAAAGCTATTTCGGCACATAGTTCCTGTATTATGCACTAATTGGCAAAGTGAATTATGTATTATTGTAGATGTCGTGTGCTTGTGTTGCAATACTGCTTGAATATACATGTATATTAATATATGTAATATATGTTTATATGTCTGCCAAGTAACCTGGCAATGAATAAATTAATGAAATCTCAACAGACGTAACCACCACGAGACATGTTTCGGCATTTTGGGCCTCATCAGTCTTGGGTAGGTTTCAATCAGCGACTTGTCTGACATTACTTGCCTCAGTCTCGGATACGGTATTAAGTGATTGCAGAATTCAATCTGACCTCCACGTGCGTGCGTTGATGCAGTGCCTTCCTTTATTATTGCTTTATTCAACGCAGGTCGTAATAAACTGCTGAGAGAGATTTTTGCTATTTTTCACTGCAAAATGAACGACAAGTACGGACAAGTTTGCTAATACTAAAGAAGGGTTTACCAATAAATTCTATGATCATGAAGGAAAAACAAATTTAACTTCTATTACTACAGAACTGATTTACGGCCCACACATTTGAAAAAACATCGTTTTCCACATTTTGAAAGGCGGCGTTTTTTCGTGTTTTAAGCATATGTTTACTGTTGTTTAAAACAGGCGTCTAAAACGTGTTTTATCACTTACTTAACCCTCGCCCCCTTGACGAATGAAGCCACCAGATTTCTAGTAGCTTGCTTTCTACGTATTATGCAACTTTTCACTGAAGGATAGTAGATTTGCCATAATATTTTTGGCGTGAGAGCTGTTTTAAAATTTGAATGTTTGGAATATTTTGGCTGATTTCAATATAATTGTGGCATCACTTCTTGATGAAATATATTGAGGTTGCATGATGGATTCTTCCTGTTAATATAGACATGTTCACAAATGCAAAACCTTTGAATTTGAGCTTATTTTCTTATCATGTATGCATGTTTGAAATTCAAATTTCAAATATGATTTTTTGTAATTTTATTGCTTATTATTTATTATTTATTTACTGCTTTTTTATTAATATTTTTTTTATTATTATTATTTTTCTTCTGATCAGCAATTATTGCCAATTTGCAGAATCATATTGCTTTTAACCTCTGTGTCTCGATAAAAGTCACCGAATTGGTTGTTTCTTCACCTGCAAAAACTAATTACTAAAATCGCACATTTTAGTAGGTATTTTAGTTGAACTGAAAGTTCGAGTTATTTGACCTTTGACCTCATCTAATAGAATGATGTAATCTCAAGGCGATTAATAACTTTCGCTTTATTAACCACTTTAACTACTAACCAGATCTTTCGATTGGTGCATGGTTTATCAGTCTTTGCTGTCATTTTCCATTTCAAATAGTAGTCTAATGGAAATTTGTTAAAATTTGCGGTTTTTCACCTCAGCCCAGGGATGACGTTAGAAATAAAACTGATGCTACTTTTCTGAATCCCCTTTCAATACCTATTCGATTGATTTGTGGTTTGGCAAAATTGGTGCAATAGTTTGGAAGATCAGCAGGAGGGGATTCGACCACCCTTCCAGTGGAGCGTGTTCGGAAAAACACTACCGAACCTGCTTTCATGTATGATTAGCTTTAGCAAATCACAAGTTCGACTTCAATTCTTGACCTTTAATGGTCCTCATCAGTTAGTTATTGAACACGTAGCGTTTATGAATACATTGAAGTGTCAAGAGCTTATATCTGTTGTGTGTGAATTTGTGATAGTTTCCTCTCTCAACACAAAATTCCCAAAAAATGCATTTTGAATATCAAAAACATTGGTACGGAATATATTTTGCAACAACTTAAAATCTGTTAAATTTCATAAGAAGTATCTTTTATTCATATAGCATTTAGGATGAAATCCAATCCTTTTGCGTCTAAATACAAAAGGCAGCCAAAACGTTTGCGCTATCAAGCAGATCACCCAAAAAATCGGCCAAACTTGTGAGATGGTTTCGATAACTGATGATGGTAGTGATAGTGTTGACAAGGAATTACGTAGTGAGTTCAAGAATCCCTTTTTTGATGATCTGCTTAGCACATATCGCAAAACTCTTGGCTGCTTTCCGCATTTTAGTAGCTAAGGAATTGTCTTTTGGAGGATTTGAATTGATGTGGAGGATTGCAATGGTTTCGTTTTCTAAAAGCTTAGGTTTTACTTTTATACATGATCAGTTGAATTTTGTGACTTAAAGTGATGTTTTCGGCTGCGTTTAGAAATGATGATAGACCAAGGCGACGACTGGAAATCCCGATGTCGTGATGATTCTTGACAGCGGAACTTGAAAACAGTCTGCAAAGCTGTGTCCTTGACCAGTAGTCATACAAGCAATTGTGGGTAGGAAACTAAGAATGATAGTGTAGCTATTTTTGCACGTTACCTCATTCAGAATTGTCGTGCTTTCATTCAATTACAAAGCGTCTAGATATTCGTCTTACAAAGTTATGATGGACTATAATAGTGGTTAACAAGATCACGTAATCGTGGATGATGTGATCTACAAGTTGAATTTTATCAAAGTTAACTGATTTTCAGTTGTTGCAAAATTTATGACTTTCAGTGCATGTGATGAAGAGAAGAAAAAAATTTGTTGCGATCACTGCAGAAATGAACCGTCAAAATCTTATTCTAATTGCAAACCAAATTTCATTTGAATAGGACTTCCAGCTGACAGAAGTTTTTGACTTACCCTTTATATAAAAGACGATAGACTAAATGCAGCCATGCATGCTATCACTGATTTTGGCTGACCCTCGACATTTCAACTGACTTGGAAGCATGAAGGGAAGGCGTGCGCGGACGCGCACTGGTAAGCGGACATGTATATTCTCAGGTAATATCATGATTTCCCCGCATCTCATGTGTGACGATCGTTTTAAGTTAAGCGGTTCTCAGATATGTAGGATTTCAGCTTCATTTTATTCAGCGCAAAGTTGGTTTCTACTTCAATACTTCATTGGCTGTTCGCGATTTCCCCTTTGAAGAAGATCAAATCACTCGAATCATGTGGGGCTGTGTATGTTTTTTACATAATCTTTTAAGTTGGAGCCAACAGAGCAATGAAGGAGAGACCAACTTATCGGGTGAATGTCTTAATGCAAGCAGAAAAGCCTTTAACAACTTTTTTCAGCATTTTAATGCAGTACATCATGCGCATACCCGTTGTTTGCATGATTATCGTCACAGTTTTTAACTTAGGACATGAACATGCTTACGATTATATGCAGATCACATTTTGATTTGTCACAATTACTGACAAAAGTGTTTTGTCTGCGTTGCTTGTTCTAGAGATGACATTTTTTAATACTGATGATCACACAAAGAACTAGTCCCGAGGGGCAGAAAGATCAATTTTCCATTGAGCGCAATTCAAATTCAAGCCTGAACTCTGACGAACTGAATCATTGACACCTCATTTAACGCACACAGTCAGTAAATTTAGATCGTGAAGAGTCGAGCGATGCGAATAATATTTCCATTTGATCACTTTATCACGGAGAAACATTGAGTCAAACATAGGTACTGTTCACTTGGCAGACGTTCACTTTTCAATGTGACAATGACAGCTCGTGTTTTTCCTGATTCAACTTTCCTCACGCAATGCTCGCGCTTGGCCAATCACGTAAGCCACTCTTTCCACATCCCTCTACCATTGCATACAATGACTGAGATAGAATCGCGTCACCTCTACAGCAACAGAAACAGACGAATGCATCTCTGTGGTGCAGACTGACACACTAAGCTGCATTCTGTTGGAAGTGCTTGTTCAAATTTCCATGGGCCTGTGGGAATCCAATGAGTCGATAATTAACGAATCCCGTGGGTATGAAAACTCGTCCAATGGACAGCCCTGCCTATTTTTTAGTCTATAGATGTTAATAATGATTTTCCCTCATTTCAGACTCAAATGGAGATCGACTGACATACAACATTCCTGAAATTCGCTTTATCCAACGATTTCGGACTTGGGTGGAAATTGCTACTGGATACGTGGAAAGAGGAGAAAGTCTTCAATCATTTCTAGATTCCTTGGAGAATGAAAAATATTTTGATCTGCGCAAACGAATATTTACGTGTCCGTATGCTATCATTTACGAAAGGCAAGAGCACTTTGAGTGAACATCAGTATTAATGTATGTACTTCATTACAATTTGGTGCTTTTATTGACCAAATACAAGTGTTCAAGTACCAGCTGTCTTATCTGAAAGTTTCGACGATGAGTATCATGAGACTTTCGACCATAGAGTAAGTATATTAGGTAGAATAGCAACTCAGTATTAATTAAATCCCCAATGTGTATTCAGTTTCGATTTAATAAAATAAATTCCAGTTTTTCTGGGAATGGCGATGGAGGTATTTAGAGAGAAGAATAAGCCTTTCCACGCAGTGTTCGTCGATCTAGAAAAGGACTACGATATAGTCCCAAGGAAGCTAATATGCTATTGTCTCCGCACAAGGGATGTACCGGAATGTTACATCCGTTTAATGCAGGACATGTACAGGGACAATACAACTGTAATGAGATGTTGACAAGGTGAAAGTCGAGCCTTTCCTTTCTTGGTTGGGCTACATCCAGGCTCAGCACTAAGCCCTTTTCTCTTCATAGTAATAATGGATGAGATTTCAAAGGAATGCAGAAGAGGTGGTCCTGGGATATGTTATACGTCGACGATCTCGTAATATTTGGTAGCAGTCATCACGATGTGGAGCGAAGGTTGGAAGCACGGAAGGCAGCATTTGAGAGCAAGGGCCTAAGGGTAAGCCGTTCCAAGACAGAGTATCTGTCGTCCAAACCACGAAGACCATCAATGGAAATTCAAAGTCATCTGTTGAACAACGTGTACTGCTTTAAATATCTTGAGTCCATGATCAATATTGAGGTGACCAGCGCAAGTGGAGCACATGGAAGAAACTGACCCCAGTACTACGTGACAGAAGGATGTCACTCAAGAGCAGAGTGTTCTCCTCGATGATAAAGTCAGCAACTGAGTGGTTCTGAGTGTTGAGCCCCTCTTAAGACGGATGAGCAGAAGCTACACGTTGCGGAGATGCTGACGCTAAGGTGGATGCAGAGCTACACACGCTCGGATAGGAAGACCTGATGAAATACGATCAAATGTAGAGATAGCAGCTATCCAAGAAGTGGCAAGATCAAGAAGGCTGGCATGTGCAGCGTCGTGGAGAGAGTCATGCCCTTAAGAAGGCATCCTTTCTGCAAGTGGAGGGAAGAAGAGGCCGCCCGAGGAAGACTTGGATGGCGACTATGACCGCCGATATGAAGGCAGAAGGAGTGGATACCTCACTGGTCAACAACAGAAAAGAGTGGAAGAAGAGGACTGGACCTACCCTGGGATACGCGGGACAAGGTTCAGCAAGGTGAGCGAGTTGATACCCAGCACCAAATGTGAGACATGCAAATTATTACACTTTTGGAGAAATCTACACAGATTTGACTGGTCATAGCAATACAGAAGGAAGAATAGTATTTTACAAATACTGCGTGTCGGCAACCTTGGAGAGGTAATATGTTTGTAAGATAAGCTAGACTAAGTCTTGTATGCCGTATTTTCTCGTCACCCTTGATCACAGAATTAGATTCATTTGCGCGCGTCTTCGGTTTCCTAGAATGGAAGAATCACATCTAACCTTAGTATCGAAATGGTACTTCACAGAATTAGACAACTTGCTCCTTCTCGAATGGATAATTCGTGTATCGCTTGCTATTGGAAATGGCAAACAATAAGCTGCCATCAGAGGACACCAGAGCCAGTGAGAGATGCGTGCGTGCTGTGATATCACTTCG
Source organism: Prostheceraeus crozeri (assembly GCA_907163375.1). Classification (NCBI taxonomy): domain Eukaryota; kingdom Metazoa; phylum Platyhelminthes; order Polycladida; family Euryleptidae; genus Prostheceraeus; species Prostheceraeus crozeri. The sequence continues at coordinate 76,493 of CAJQUW010008218.1, read as the reverse complement.
CACACACCAAAACACACATCGCTGTCTTCATTCGATTCAGTGAGCAATGACGAGGAGACGATTTGAAATCATCAAGTGAACTAATTTTCGTACGCCTGCTAGTGATCGGAAGGACCAACATTATGGAGAAAACTTGTGCGCAATGATATGAATTCTTCGAATCTGAAGGAATTGTGGCAATCGAAGCACTTTGCTGGAACTCACATTAATCCACAAGCGACGCACGACTTTTTTTCCTATCTCTGTAAGGTATTAGGAATTCCTTTTTGCCCATTTAATAGATTCCTCGATGTGGCGGCGATTTCGAATTAATCATATTTCTAGCAAGCCGAAGCAGATAAACAAAATGTTGAATTCTGTGCCGTCGATTACAAACCGGAGTGACAAACTTATATGCACATTGTGGAATGAATAAGTTTGCAGCTATGATCACATGTCTCAGTCTCACGATTTCTCAGTGAATGCTGTTGTTTTCACTCTATCTATTTGTGCTCAGTCTTAGAAATAAGAGTGTTTTCTCGAGCGTGATCGTATCACACTCCAGTGCGCCTGCCACTAAAAGGGTAAAATATCATAATCAAATACAATGATCATAATTAACTTTAGAAGATGTAAATGGGTCCGCATTATTATTCAGATTCAAGAAATGAAACACAAATTTGATGAATCATAAAATCATGCTGATGAAAATTGAATTTCAAGCTTGAAATTTCGGTCAAGAAGCACAACAAGATCTCAACGCTTCCATTAAGACGTGTATTGTGGAGTAATGTGATTTGACATGAAATTTCCTTAATAATCAGCTTTATTTCCGCTGAATCAAGACAATAGTCCGGCAGCCAGAACGAGTTTCTGCAGGGAACGAGGCCGAAAGTGAGACTTTCAGAGAATAATAATAATAATAATAATAATAATAATGAACGTTTATTTAATTCATACATGGCCTCAATAATCAGAAGCGTGAGGCCTTTTACAAACCAACATCAAAATCAAAGTAATCATTCACAAAATGTGAGAAAACTAACAAAATCTACAAAGGAAAAAGTAACGTCACATAAGAAATAGTAACTTTGCATCATTTTTTCCAATAAAAGAATGATGTAGCCTACACCCTACGCCTACTTCGATACGGCACGTCTGCCGAGTTCTAGTGAGTTCCTCTTCTTGTCAGACAAAAGAGCCTTTCCTGAGCTCACACTCTCTTGTGGAAGTCTATAATTCTACAATTAGAGGAATTTTAGAATATTGTGCTCCACTTCTTTTATCAATGCAACAGAAAGACAGTGATTTGTTTGATCTCGTACAAAGAAGAGCACATAGGATTGTGTGTGGATCATCAATGTGTTTTATGCGAAAATTTCATACCTCTGAATTATCGCCGTAGTGTTCTCGCATTTATATTATTCTTGGAAATTATACATGACAACGGACATCCTCTACATCATTTGAACCCTGAAAGACTGTATTATTCTGGGAAATTTCGGATGGACAACTCGCATCTGGAGTCGCACTCGCATCTGGCACTGCATTTGTCTCACGATTTTTATTATTGAGACTGTTTTCATACAAATATACGTCACTTATTATTATTAAAATCAAAGAAAAACCCATGTAAATCCGATGGGACGCAGATTGCAGTTTTTGGTTAAAATGAAATTTTCTATGTTTTCTCCGATTAAACGAAAAGTACTGAGCCTAGAGTCATAATTTTTGACATGGAATGTCTTCAGGTCATTTTCTATGATGTGCATATGCTTTTATCATGCTTCTGATCGGCGATGTATACGAGAATGTGATTGTTGATAAAGTTGCTCAAAATGTTTATGTTTGCCGACATTAAGAGGCTCACCAAATCTAAATGTGTCTAGCTTTATAGACAGGGGTGCATGGACATGAAAGGAAATGACCTGAAGATATTCCATGCCAAAAATTATGACTCTGGGCTTAGTACTTTTCGTTTAATCAGAGAAAACATAGAACATTTCATTTAAACCAAAAAATGCAATCTGCGTCCCATTGGATTTACATGGGTTTTTTTTATTTTGTCTGACAAGAAGAGGAACTCACTAGAACTCGGCAGACGTGCCGTGTCGAAGTAGGCATATGGCGTACATCATTCTCTGAAAGTCTCACTTTCGGCCTCGTTCCCTGCAGAAACTCGTTCTGGCTGCCGGACTATAACTGTTTGTAAATTTCCATCAGTTTGATATCCAATAAGCTTCATACCACTTACATAGAGGTACCAAATCCCTAGCATACAAACATATGAAAAATTTGCAAAAAACAGCAAAAAAATTGATCAAATATTTCTTTGTACCACAGAACTGCAATCTATGCAAAAAACTGAGTCTCTATTTGAGTCGACACTCTACCTACTCGTACTATGCCGGTATGCTTATTCAATGCTCTCGACGTACTTTTAAATAGGTGTTAATGGGCCTAATGGGTTTTCTCATGCGTTTATTCTGGGTTTTCGATAAGTCCACTTTATACGTTTATCCTGGGAGATAAAAAATCGCCATTAATCAAGCGCTTTCTACCGATAAACTATGAACTCTATCAAACAACTTTCTTTCTCAGCCGCGGAATCAGACAGAAGATTGCATTCAATTTCTTGATGCAGGTCTTTTGGATTCGTTATATACACTTTTAACAAACTCGACTTTTGAAATGCTAATTTTGGTTTTCAGCCTTTCCTGGAGTGAAGCCTATTTTGGTTTTCTGGAAAGCCAATCTGGCCTTTCTATGTCTTCTTTTTTGGTTTTCTGGAGAAGCAATATTGTGTTTAAGAGAACTACCAACTGGTTTTCTGATTTAGAACTGATTTTTCCTAGATGATTATTGCTTTATGCATCTTAAGCATTTTGCTTGCCATGCATGGCCTAATTTGTTGGTTTAGCATACAATTAGCTCAGGTTAGTGAATGCTCAAATAAGATATTTTCAATTTCTCTGAAAGACTATAAGATATCCTCGAAAACCTTACCAAAAAAATCAATGTTTTTGATTTATTATTACTATTATTCAATCTTTTCAAGTCAACTTTGCATAAATGAAAGCCAATTTTCTACCGATGGAATTGTCTTCAATCAAAAAATACTTCAAGAAAATAAAGAAATTTGTAAGAAGGTTTTCCAAGGTCCAAGGTTTTCTCACTTTCTTAGTAAAAATATGATGGGCCTCAGCACGATTGACATAATTTTGTTATCTTTTTCTGGAAAGACATGTAAAATTACCAATAATACAAAACAATTTAAAAAATTTTAGGGCCAGTATGAAAGAGTGGGAGCTATGCTGCAGGTATTAGATGACCTGACATAGAAGATGGAGAAATGTGATGTGAATTAAGAAATCTGATTACCTTAAGGCATGTGAAATGGATTTGAGTCAACAAAAGAGGAAATCTCTGTAACTTTCTGACTCGCGTTTGGCATTATTAGATGGCTTCAGTGTATTTAGCCTACATAAAATGCCTCACGTAATCGGAGATTGGTGGAATCTTTATGAGATGATAGAATCGTTGTTGTTATTGTTTGTGAGGAGTCATTACAACATTTTATGTGTTTATAGACCGATGAGCTGTTGCTAGTCAGATGTTCTCGACAGCGTATAGGCCTATGTAAACATCTTGATGTGCTGCCGATGTAGCCGATTTTGCATTTTTCACATAAAATTTGATACACGACGCATTTTTGGAAACACAGATTGTTGTTTTTGACGGGACAGTTCTGAAATTTACAATTGCACTGCGCAGTTTCGTTTTTTCTTGTCATTCTGACGTTTATATTTTCACGATAAAATATATTCTTGATCTGATTGTCGACCTTATCAGAAACATACGGAAATGGAAAATATGTATCATTAAAATTTGCTATACTTCATTTTCTACGCTTATTGATGATCGTTTTCATCATTGAGTCAGAATAACCAATGAGTTGGAGAGTTTTATTGAAATTATTCTCATGCTGTTTATGTATCTCAGCGTTTGAGCGACGTTCTGATATTCTGTGTCTTTCATTTCTTATGCTATCCAGTTTCGCAGTTTGAGGAAGATGTGAACGATAATGTATGAAAAGATTTTTCCTCGCTGCTTTACGGCAAAACTCAAAGATAGGTTTATCAGAGGCATACATCGTAACACAAAAGTCAAGTAAATTTGAACTTAAACGATTGCCGCCTTCACGTGGTAGTTCGATTTCGAATTTTACATTTTCATTTTGTGAGTTGAGATGTTGAAGAAGTATCATGGCTTGATCTTTGTTCTGTACGATGAATAGTGGTCATCCACAGAATTAGACAGGTCGTCTCTTCTTCTGTTTGAGTAGAAAAGAAACTTTTGCAACATGTAGCGTTAATGAAATGGCACAATCTGCTGACATAGCACCATAGCAATCGAGCAATGGGCAACAGCTCAACATTAAACACGCCAAATTGTGCGAAGCTTCAGTGATTGTTATCAACCGGATCACACAGCAACATAGAAATAAACTGTTTATCTGAAGTTCGCTAGAATGGAAATTGACTCAAGGTCGCGGCACATCCGAGGGAGTTGGGGCATGAAGAACCAATTAAAAGCTTCGATTTACTCATGTGACTGATTCTAACCCAATGATACAGACGTTGGCAGGTGCATCTAAGTGAAAATGCGTGCGATTTATGTGCCGTTATTGTGCATTGCATGAAGCTTAATTTCCATTCTAGAGGTTTTATTGTTGTCAATTTCTATGCACAGCAAAGAGACACAGTCGATATCAAGTTCTACCGATGAGTTTGTGAACGTTTTTTTGTGCGCGTGCTAACTTTTAATAAAGATCGGAGGGTCCAAACAATATCGAGAAAACTTTTGCGCAATGATCTGAAATCTTCGAATCTGAAGGAATCGTCGCGGTCGGAACATTTTGAAGGAATTCACAGCAAACCTCAAGCGACGCACTACTTTTTTTCCTATCTCTGCTAGGTATCAAAAATTTTTTTTGCCCACTTAGTAAGTTCCTGTATGTGCCATCGTTTTGAATCAGTTTGCACTTCTAGCAAAGTGGTACGCTTAAACAATCTAATTCTGTGGGTACATCATAAAAGCGGGTACATTGGCAGTACAGCAAGATGTTTACATATACGCTGTCGTGAACATGTGACTAGCAACAGCTCATCGGTCTGTAAACACATAAAATGTTGTAATGACTCCTCACAAACAATAACAACAACGATTCGATCCTCAGATAAAGACTCCACCAATCTCCGATTACGTGAGGCATTTTATATAAATAAACTGAAGCCGTCTATTAATGCCAAACACGAGTCAGACAGTTATAGAGATTTCCTATTTCGTTGACTCAGATGCATTTCACATGCCTTATGACAGAGGTTCCCAACCTGTGGTACGCGAGGCCTATCTGTCGGATATTTCTGCAGCTCTCAACCATATGAACTTGTCTTTCCAGGGACCAAATTGTAGTGTCTCAAACTTCATATCGAAACTAAAAGCATTTATCTGGCAGTTGGAGCTGTGGGAGAATAGTGCGGAAGGGGGACCATTCGGAATGTTCGCGCTCCTGAGTGGACCCAATGCGGAAATTGCCGAAGAAATCATTCAACATCTCAATTATTGAAGAATGAATTGTAACAGCATTTCCCACATATGGATTGTTGTGAGAATATCACCTATCCATTCTGTAATAAAAACTTTTGCAGGTGCTTTTCAATGAACTTTTTAATAAAATTCAAAAGTAGCCAGAATTTTCGCATTTGGGCTTTCTCAATGGCAGATAGAGTGAGAAAGTAATTCCAATGCAGAGCGCTGTGAATAATGATCAATCGTTGACCATCAAACAAACAACAAATGGCATCTTAAAATCTTAAATACAAAACTATAAAGACTGGCTACTACTAATTAATGTAGCTAAGTAATATTGAAAAAGATAATAAAACACATAAAGACTAAAATCAATTCACAAAGAAAATGGGGGTAACTACATGTCAGTAAAGGTACACAAAAAAGACAAAAAAACCAAAAATTCAAGTCGCTACTAATGAATATCCCCGGCAGCCATTCATCAATAGTTGCTCAGGAACCTTTAATGTATAATGACTCCACTGTCTTTCTTTTTCATGTGTTACTGAGGCCAGTGTGCAAAATACATGTATCCCATCTGAAATCAATCTGACCATCATGTTGAGCATCCGCGTGCATTACCACGTGACTTCCTTTGTTATTGGGGTTCAGATGTTCTTGAATTCGGTACTTAATCATACGGTACGTTTCCCCGATATATTGCATTGATCCGTTTATTTATTTATTTATCCGATTTTTATTTTTTTATTTAGCCTATTTATTGCATTTATCCATTATATTGCATTCTCCGTTGATCCTGTCAATGTGCAAGTCGGGACTGGGGAGCAAGAAGAAATAATAGAAATATTGGCGAACGAAACAGCGAAAGTGAAGCACAAAGAAAATTCTTGTACTGACTTCTGGATATCCGAAGTTGGCAAAAGAGGTATTTCCTCACCTGCTAATTTTCCCTTCAAAGTGGGAGTGTGAACAGGGGTTTTCAGCCCTCATATGGCTATCAAATCCATAATTCGGAACCGGATGGTGCCTCATGATCATGACCATCGGTGTGCTGTTAGCAATATTATGCCCCACATTAATCAGCAGGTGGAAAACAATGCAGTGTTTGCATTAGTTTATATGTTCATTGTATATACATTTGAATTAGACAAAATTTCCGGTATGAAATTAATTATTTTCATATGTTCGGAAGAAGCATCCTCAACCTATAGAGTGACTGCTCTTTGTTTCATGTTTGTTTTGTTCGCAAAATAAATTTCATATCGCAAAAGGAATTACATATTTCCACAAATTTCTTTGAGACTAAGTGGTACGCGGCGAGCATGCAAGATGTCAGGTGGTACTGAGACATTAAAAGGTTGGGAACCACTGCCTTATGGTAATCAGATTTCTTAATTCGCATCACATTTCTCCATCTTTTATGTCAAGTCATTTAACAAAAATGCTAGTGGCTCTATGTAGCCTTTACTATACCTGCTGCATAGCTCCCACTCTTCCATACTAAACCTAAATTGTTTTTACATTGTTTTGTATTATTTGTAATTTTGCATCTCTTATATCCAGATGTGAATTCTTAAATCTTATTCTGTAATCTCACGAATTCATTACCTAAGGATAACTATTGATAATAGCTGAATTAATCGTCCGCAAGAAAATGAAGTTCATTCCATCACTAGAATTAGGGTCTTTCTAAAAAAACAAAATTATGACTAATAGACAAGGAATCTTTCCGATTTTGCGACTGACATTCATGAAAGCATGGTGCAGCACACACCTACAAAAAATTAAAAATATGTGCATGAATAACGTCAATCTTCTTCTTCTTTATCCTCGGTGTGTTCCCGTTGATGCGGGGTCCACTCTTCTGCTCCGTGTCCGCCACTATGCGCGATCTGCAGCCACGTCCTGGTGTAGGTTTGTGTACTTCATATTGAATAACCTCAATATCATGATTATTAAAATTGAATAATGTGCTTAATAAAACATCACTATATAATCACGCTGGTTTACAAAATTGCGGCAAAGTTGCAATTAATATACTGCGATGTATTGCAGTCCATTGCAATAAATTACAATTTATTGAGAAATATATAAACTCTACAAAATTGTAAATATTTCAATTTTGTCAATATAAACTGAGATTACTTCAATTTTCAGATACGATAAATTGCAATTTCATCATATTTTGCCACAACATACATAGTAGGTCAACTACAATTTTATTAATGAGATGTGAACATTCTACGAACCCACTTTATGCGTGAAGATGAAGCTTAAGCTTAAGAATTTTAAATTTAATTTTTATTTTGTACATGTAATTTACACATTATAAAACTTGAAGTTTGATCTTGACGCATAGAGTGGGTTCAGAGTATGCTTTTCACATTATGTTGTTTTAAAGAATTGATGAAATTTTCTGTTGATATTGATGGATATGCTGTTGATCAAAGTCAACCTGCTACGAAATGCTCCAAGGATTTAACAGCAGAAAAACTCCATCGCAATTTGGTCAACTAGTGCAGTGTCGGTTGATGCGATAATGATGATTGCCATAAAATGTTAAAAAAGATAAAATTATCTTCACAATTGATTATGAATTTGTGATAATGTAAATTTCAAGACAAAATTTATATAAGCGCCTCTTGTGAAATACTAACACAAGAGAAAGTTTCTGCTTAATAAGTATTAAGTAGCGACCTAAGTATTAAAAAATACTACACTAAATGAAAGTGGTTTATACTCAGAAGCACATTAGGCACAGAGCCCTTCTTCCATGGTATTCCACTGTCATTCTTTTTTGTGCTGAGTGTTAAGTATGAATGCAGAATGTACTTATTTCAAAGGTCTTAGGTTTGACCAGACCACAGTTTGAACCAAGGCACACAGAGCGAACGGTGGCCACACTACATATAAAATGCTTGTTTTGATCTCTCCTTTTATTTGATCACATTTTTGGCCGCTTTGGGGACAAAGTTGTCCCGAAAATCGGTTAACCACGCTAGATGCCACCCAGGATTAATGAATTTAGCACTGAAAGTGTTGGACAATCTCAGAAGTTCGAACAGGAGTTGTAATGAGCACGACGAATGAGAATTTCACAGTCATCGTTTGTCACTTCCGTTCTACAGTGAACTTTCGGTAAGATAAATTGCTTCAGACCCTTCTATCTTATTCGATCAGAGTTCTAAAATTTCCTAAATGCGCAATCTCAGAGACAAGTTTCAAAATCTTTCATTCTGTTGATGTCAAAATCACGAGTTACATCGTCAACACCATGGCGCCCAAGCCTGGAAAACATACCCGTGCATCAATGGCAGTGAAAAGAAGAACTTCTGGAATAGACAGATATCGCTTTCAACGTTTCATGGGCAACTTCGCCTCTACGTCTGTTCACGCCCTCCCACACGCGATCAATGCAAATTCTTTGCCTCAACGAATCTTTTGGTTACTGATGTTTGCAGGAGGAATTATCGGTTTTACGATAAACATTTATTTTGTGGGCTGTAGATACCGTGAATCACCGATACTTACTCAAGTCAATTATGAATATGATGACTTCATTTGGCCTCATATCACATTTTGCAATCCTACAAATCCCATCGCCTTCTGGAGTAGAGCTAATCTAAGCTCCAGATGGTCAAATATCATGCAACAGGCTGAAAACATATCAAACGTGACATATTATGGAATCCGAGGAGGGGAGATTACTCCTCATATGATTGGAATGTCTACAATCAATCCTACGGAATTTTTCGAAGATTCAGTTACAGAAATGATTCAAGGTATGCGAGTTTACATTGATAGCGACAACATATTTGTGTCATCTGGAGATCTTGATCAGTACACACTTATAGACCCTCAAAACTTTCGGAACGCATTTGATATTCGTTATGAGTCATCACGCTTGCCACTGCCTTGTTATACTCTTAAACCAGAAGATCTTGGTAAGTTAAATGTAATCGGTTCTGTTGGAAAGATTTTACGGATCAAAATGCATGTCTTTATGGACCAGGCTAGCTACAACACATTTAATGCCTATCAAGAATCCAGAAAACTCTATCTTTACATCTCCTATCCATACGAGTCTCTCCAACGATCAAGATTGTATTTCCTTTACAGCGGAACCAATTCCCATTTTCACATAACAGATACTCAAATGAAGCGTTTAAAGAGAGAAAATCATAATTGTACAAATGAAGTCTTCAATATAACAATGTTTGACATACACATGACGTCCTCGCGTTCGTATAGAGGGAATTACGATGACTGTCGAATGCAGGAATCTCAAAGACTCTTTGTTAATGCTTGCGGTTGTTATAATCCACTCCTACCTATTTACAAATTTGGGCATGAAGTTCCCCGATTATGCTTCAACCTTTCCTTATTCGATGCTGAACAGGTGCAACAGAATATTAAGTGTCTACGTCAAGTGCAAAGACAATACAGCAATGGAACCAAATTTAAACGTTTGCTAACGAAAAATTGTTCATTTATTGATATACCTAGCTGCAATCAACATTTCTACACTATCATTGAAACCTCGAATGTTTTTGATCGGGAAGCAAGCCCATCAAGAGATGAGAGATTGATGCAGAATTTACCTGATCTCCCCAATGCAATACAGAATATTACCAGAGATTTTCATCATCTCAACTTTGCCACCGTCGTTTTCTATCGAGATAGAAAGAAGACTGAAATGGCCAAGGAAGACTATGAGTATCCTGGATCTCGCTTCATGTCGGATGTCGGAGGCATCATGGGACTCTGGTTGGGAATCAGTATAGTCAGTGCCTGCGAATTTCTTGGCATATCTTTGAAAGTGGTTGTATACTTATATCATTTGATGAAAAGAATTTGCAAGTCGAGATAACTTTCTCTACGACTTTCTTCACTGATTATTCTCATAATTTCAGGGTGTTTATCCATCTCCAGTTTTTCGGATCTGTCTATAACCTGTGACATTTGATCGATCGCCACAAAGTCCGGCAATCAGAAGGAGTTTGTGCAGGGAGAGAGGCCGCAATGATACTTTCACAGAATGATGTTCACCCTATTTGGATGCTATAAATCAGCGCGTCTGCGGAGTTCTATCCGGTTTCCATTTCGTTAGACAGGATCGAAGAATATGAAATTTTCTATTTAGTTCAGAGCTATATTCTTTTGACGTGGAAAGCCTTCAGGTCATTTTCTGATCTTGTTCATGTACCTTTGCCTATGAAGTCACATAAATTCAGATTTAGTAAGCCTGTCAATGACGGCAATAACAACATTCTTTCCAATTTTTGTCATATCTAACCACATTGTGGCATGCATCATAGGAAATGATCCGGATAATGCATTCCACGTCAAAAGGTAAGGTTCCAGACTAAGAAATTACACAAAATATCGCAATATCTGCAAGTAACTGCAGAAAATTTCACTTTTGCAGTAAATTTTAATCGACTTCCCACTGGATTAACAAGTATTTCTCCTTGATCCTGTTTGACGAGAAGAGGAACTGGTGGGAACTCGGCAGACGCTCAGATTCATGGTAGTGATATAGGGTCATACATCATTCTGTCACGGCTTCATTTCGGCCTCGTTCTTTGCGGAAACTCGTTCTGGCTGCCGGACTAATTCTGTACGAGATGACACTCTTTGTGAATTCTGAAATGATGTGGTGAAATCTAGCCAATAGTGAACGTTCTGAGTGATAAAAAAGCACGGCCCGGATGAATCGTGGGATCATTTCAAATCACTAATGAGATTCCAGAAAGATAAAAGAATGGAAGTAGGCCTACACACGGTTCAGCACATTGGAAAGTTCTCTGATCTACATACTTAGCTAGTTCCATGGAGAAGTAGTGGCTTGTGGCCAATCAAGAACGTATTAAACCAAACAGGATGACATGCTGTAAGTGGACAGAAAGTGTCCCTACTCTCTGCCAAGTTTTATTAAGTTTTCTGATTATTGTAAATTCTATACGTTGTATGCAAGCTTGATTGCGTGTCAACGCAATTTGCTTCCGTAATTTCAAATATTTTAAATATTTTCATCTGAAATCTCAAATACATATTTGATTTCAAAACTCTCGAGCGATTTTAATTCAAATTTAAAACTTGAGATTATGTAGGAATGATAGGAAGAAATTTCAGGGACTCTGAAATTTCTTTTAGATTTCTTCTTTTTTTTTCTGCAAAGCATTTCTTTTAAGTTTGGATAAGCTAGGTAGCGGTCATCAGCAATGATTGCAATGGCATCAATATTTAGATTTCAATCAATTCAAATGCACAGGTCCAAATATACATTAGCTTGACATAAATTTACAAAGTAGATGGATGATTTGATCGAATAGAAAATTAATTGTATCGGTTACATGTGCCAGTAGAGGTCAGTTAGATTCATGTAGGCCTAGGTGTATGATCCCATGCATGGCCAATATGATGTCACATTTCAAAGTACACATTATGCTTTAGGTCAGTTTCTTCAATGAGCTGAACTTCAGCATTTCATTTGCGATGCAAAAGTGCTGGATGCCGAAGACTGTGTACAGGCGTCTTCTTGTTTTTAGTTTCAAATTTTGAATTAATCGGGATAAAGCATTTTTACTTATCATAAACTAGTAATTCACATTTCTCTGTTAGATATCTTTGACGAATTACGTTGAAGGAAGTATGCCTATAGTGTAAATAATTCAAGAAAATTTGATGACTGCATGGGGGTCCCTACTTGGCTTAAATCTGACCGTCTGCAAATGCACAAATGCATTTTGTCTGCTTATGTAGCCTACATCTCTATTTTCAAATGCTTGCATTGTTCAGTTGCTCACATGCGAATTCAACACTTTTATATTATGGGACAAGAGCGAATGTAAACACAGACAGTATAACTTTTTCAAGTTGAATTTAATTAACGTTTTACAAACAATTAAGTAACTGCAGTTGAATTCGTATTGTGATCAGACATCTATAAACCATGTACAGCCATCTCAAACGTTACTCTTTACCACGGGATGGATAACAATAGTGTATTGTTAATAACATGAGTATGGGTTCTAAATTATGCTAGTAGTATGCACCCATAGGGAGACACAAGTTCTGAGACCACTCTGTTATGATAATAATAATGTGTATATTGGGAATGAATGAAAAGCAATCAGTACAGAAAGACAAAGAAATACAAAGTTAATCATGATTAAAGTGAACTAGCTTACGGGGCGAAAATTTTCGCTACATTTTTTAAAAATACCCGTCCAAGCAGTGTTGGTTACTATGCGAATACTAATGATGCGCTCATGGAAATTCAATGATTGGGGAAGCGTTTAAAGAGATTGTTTTTTTGTTGAGTTAATTTATGTATTAACACTTACGATGAACTTTTGAGCATTGAAAAGTGTTGAATTAGTCTTTTTTATGATTTTCAGTAGATCTGCGTAATTTATGATACAGAATTATGACATAATTTTATATACATTGTAAAAATTTATTTTCATTGACCTAGCTTGGAAAACGAAGCCTTTTGCTACAGAATTCTTGACTGCTCGTAGAACTTTCAAGTATTGTCGTCCGAACATCTCATTAGGAAGCTATTCATTTACTTGACATCCATTAGTTGTTGCACTGCCGCTTTGTGTCAAATTGATCATTTATGTTGCTTAATCGTCGAATGTTACCTTTGTCGAATGTCTACGCCACGACATTTGAAATTTAACGACATAAAACCATCAATTTACAGCTACTCTGTTATCAATGGTTGAAGGGTTTCCCTTTACTATTAACTGCGCGGTAGAATTGGAGGCGATAAAGTATAAATAATATCATTTGGATTTCGAATATTTCGGAAGAACGTCAGTGCTCTCTGTTTGCGTCTATACGCCAATTACGTGAAACTAAAACAGGAACATTTCAGTCCGCAGATAATTTTGTGACATCTTTGAACTTTTTCACTCTTCTTGTACTGTGTTGTAGTCATTCCGATTAGTAGTGGAGAGTTGTATTCAAGGACATTTAGGATGTGAGCTTTGTAAAGATAGAGTAAATATATTGTAGAGTGGTAACTCCGTATTTATTAAATCCCCAATATATATACACTTTCGATTTTATTAAATGAACTCAAAGGAGATACAGTCGGAATTGTTTCCAAATGTGAGATATGCGAATTTTTGCAGTTTTGAAGAAATTGCCACGGAATAGAGTGACCATGTTTGCAATGCAGAAGGAATGATGGTATTTTACAGATTCTCATGACAGCCTTGGAGATTTACTGGAAGCAATTCGATGAGTTCCTTTCATGCTCAACTTCAAGAGTATTTCTAATGCGGGATCATGTCACAGGCAACCTGTCACTGGCAGAGCAAAATTACATAATCAAAGACAATGATTTCAATTGACTTTGAAATATGTAAATGGGTCCGCATCGCCATTCAGATTCAAAAAGTGAAACATGAATTTAGTGAATCATAAAATCATGCCGGTGAAAATTGAATTAGAAACTTGAAATTTCAGCCAAGAGAGCACGAATAAAATCGTGACTTTTTCATGAAGACTTCCATTATAATACGAATAATGAAATTCCCTTGATAATCAGCTTGATTTCAGCTTAGTTAGGATGCTTATTAGCGAATGTTTATTCCTTTTGATATCCAAATTGTTTCATACTACTTATATAGGGAAGTCGTCTCGGTAGTATATAAATTGGCAAATTTTGACTATTTTCAAAAGTGCTCAACTTATTTTTTGGACCACGGGAACGTAGTCTCCGCAAAAAACTGAATCTTTTGATATAAAAATTTTCACTGTTTACAGATACCTGTTTGAGTCGACACTCTACCTATATATCCTTACTCTATGTTTGCAAACTTGAGTGAGATATTTCTTTGAAATTGAGAAACTTTTGAGTTTCTCTAGCATGCAGATTTGCTGACTCCAGTTTTACAAAGAGAGGCTTTTTGCTTGTTCCATCTTAGATCATTATGGAAGATGGTACCAAGAAATTTGATTGAATTTACCACGGTGATGGGAACATTGATTGGCAAAGGTTTGCATGATCTCTTGTTGATCAACATCAGTTTTGTTTTCTTTTAGTCCATGGAGATGACACCATTTTAAAATATGCTCTAGCTTTGTTTGCACATTATTTTACAGTTCCTTGTTATCATGATGTGGAGTGATTAGAAGAAGTCGTCCGCGTATTTGATCATGAGGCTGTTGTCAGAATATGGACGCAATGAGCCCATGTGCGCTGCAAACAGATACGCTAATAAAACGGCACCCTTAGGAACTCCAGAGGTGACATCTTTCACTTCACTGGAGTAATTTCTCTGTAAGCACACTCGTTGCTTTCTGTCCTTAAGAAAATCCATACACCAATGTAATAGATCACTAGGGAACTTGGTATTTAATGTGTACTGTAGTTTTTCATGTGGAAGCCGATCGAATGCTTTGCGTAAATCGAATGACATCATGGCAACACCTTGAATATTAAGTTGCTTCACTTTGAAAATGATAAAGTCGTGGGCGAGTATTTGAGCGTGAAGGGTTAGGGAGTCCTTTCGGTAGGCAAATTGGAAATCTCCTAACATACTCGTAAGTTGGTCTTTGATGGAGTTGAGCAGACATCTCTCAAGCAGCTTGGATGAAAGATATAGGTCTGAGGTAATTTATTGCTGGGTTCTTGATTTTAGGAATGGGTACAATATTTGATAGTTTCCATTGCAATGGGACGCATCGTTGTTCAATAGATAGTGAGAAAATGTGAGCTATTGGGGTTTCAAGTACTTCGTATGATTTTTGCAGCAACACAGGAGAAATTTCGTCGTTTCCTGGAGAATTTTCGCAATTTAAAGATGACTGCATGTTTCGCACAGTTTCGACACTTGGATCCGGACTCCATTATTGGTTCTTTCCTATAATGGACTTCTCAATTATCTGCCAATTTACTGAATCGGAGAAGACATTTATCAAATTGTCGTTTATCGAGTCTGCAGCAGTGTCAATAGGAAGATTCAACCGCAGAACGATATTGTCACGCTTTGAATTGCGGACTTCGCTGACTGCTTTCCGAATATTTTTGCTCGATGTTGTTATCTTGGATGACCAGAGCTGTTTTTTGCTTATAGTGGATGATGAATACAGAAAAATTGCGTCTTCTGTATGCATCATAATTACATGCTTAAGCAGAGGTGTAACCCAAGGCTTGTCTTTGGCAGTCATTTCCACGAGAGCAAAAGGAATCAAACGTGACGCTTCCCCTATGTAAGAACGAAATGTCTCATATTTTGATTGTAAAGATAGATCTGAATGATAGAATTTCTGTCAGTTAATGGATCGAAGATAGTCTCTAATAAGCTGGCAATTTAAAGTCATAAACTTTTCGTACAATTGAGCATTCAGATTTAGTTTCGATTGGTACGAGAGTCACTGTTAGGTGGTCAGCATTGCCAAAATTTGGTCCGATACTAGGCTGCTTATATTTGTCCAGGAGTCTTGAGTCGATCGCAATTTTATCGAGGATTGAGTAACCAGGAGTAGCAACTTCAACTGTCTGAATTAGGCCAAGACCTTCTTCGAGTTGGTTTGTGGGGAATTTATTTAAGTCACCAGCTATAACCATGTGACCATCAGATAAATGTCCGTCAAGAATAACATCGCGTTTGTACACTTGCGGATTGGAGAGCGCCATCAGTCTCATTAGGGCTACTTTAACTAATAATTTAAATAAGTAAGCATTATATTCTATTTTTATGGGTGCTGAAATGACTTTCATCATCGTATGAGAATCAGCATTGAGTATGATGTAATCATTAATTTCATCGAAGTCTGAGGATTTCAAATTCGGAGAAATTTATATTACGAGCAGCACAATTTTTGGATGAGGGATGGATAGCCAAGCGCATTCTATAGTTGAAGGACGCAGGATGAGTTTTAAATTTGGATATCAAGGAAATATTTCACATAGCATAGTACACCTCTAACCTACTGCAAAACTTCGCGTCTGCCGGATCAGATCATTTGCTTTTCAGAAATAGAGAGGATAACACAATCCTATGTATTTCCAGTGGTAAAATTGTGACATTTAAGGTGTTGACTCCATTTTTTCGAATTTTTGCTCATAAAAGTTACACAAATTGGTATTTTGTTGAACTGGTTATTATAGAAATCATCTACAGATCATGATCTTTCAAATGAGTTATCATTCAGTGACAGAGGATGAAGTAAAGTGTACAAACAGACACTTTTCGTTGGTGTAACTGCAAATTTTAACATAGAAATTTCAGGAAAATTGTTGCTATACTTTAACGAAAAGTGTCTGTTTGTACACTCTACTTCATCCTCTGTCACTGAATGATAACTCATTTGAAAGATCATGATCTGTAGATGATTTCTATAATAACCAGTTCAACAAAATACCAATTTGTGTAA
This sequence comes from Prostheceraeus crozeri, assembly GCA_907163375.1. NCBI lineage: Eukaryota > Metazoa > Platyhelminthes > Polycladida > Euryleptidae > Prostheceraeus > Prostheceraeus crozeri. The sequence goes on along the minus strand of CAJQUW010008218.1, from coordinate 59,522 downwards.
CTTTTATGAGCAAAAATTCGAAAAAATGTAGTCAACACCTTAAATGTCACAATTTTACCACTGGAAATACATAGGATTGTGTTATCCTCTCTATTTCTGAAAAGCAAATGATCTGATCCGGCAGACGCGAAGTTTTGCAGTAGGTTAGAGGTGTACTATGCTATGTGAAAATTTTATATACTACCTCGTTCCCTGCACAACTTCACGCTAGCTCCCGGACTAGAAAGGAATGTTATTTCATTTAGGGGTGACTTTTTAATCGCAATCGCATCGATGCGATTAAACGATTACAAATCGCATCATAAAGCGATTAAACGATTAATTTCTTATATAATTTCAATATCTCCTATTGATATATTAGATAGCAGTATTACTGTTATTATGTAAACTATCACTGTTTCTCAACGTACTTTTAAGTTTTTGTTCCCATGCACAATCACTTTGTCTTTTTGTGTTGATGCAAGTGTAACTTATATTAAAAGTATAGGCCCCTAGTGCATGCAGGTTCTATAATTAACATTAATTGCATGTAGGTCTACATGTTGATTATGAAAAGGGATTTTACTCTAAAAAGGAAATTTACATTTATGACTACATTGCAACATGCATAAATCTCGCGTAATTATGACCCCATCATTTAATGCAAAATGAAATTAAAACAATGAATCTCAAGGAAACTATAATGAAACAACAAAGTTGGGAAATGAATGATTGTTGAAGTCGTTTGTCTCAAGGAAATTTCTTCAACAAAAATATATGGACATAATTGAAAAAATGTCACTCTTTACAAAACAATTTAAAAGATATGTACAACCATACGATTCGTCAGGAAGGATAATAAAATTACTGATACCTAGGAATTCCCTGAAGTGCCGTAAATAAAATAATTGATGTCAAACAGCTCTACTCAACGAAGCATGTCAACGAAGATCGAATTTGCTAAGCACTATTCAGTCGAAAAAATAACAATCTTAACTTTTTCTGTTGAAGGTCATGTAAGATTTCAAGAGAATCAACTTGTCTATCGTGCCACCGCTCATAGACGATCTCAGTTTCTTTGCAAACAATCCGGCTGCACTAAAGGAGCGCTCAGCTTCAACAGATGTTGGTGGTATAGTCATCAGTGCTTGGTAGATTTTTTCTAATGATGCCGGACGATTTCCTATGGTTTCGAATATGACCATTTGAAGCTTCAAATCCCGTAGAACATCTATCTTTGGTCTCGGCAGTCGACTTTTCTTTCCAGACGTGCTTTCGTAAGAAATGAACATTACTAATTCAGATTCCTTTAACTGTCGTTTGCTTGGAGGCTCCGATTCGCTTTCACTATTGGCACTGCTGTTTTCGTCAACTTCAAGAACATCGACCGTTGTATCCCTTTCTTTGAACAATCTCAGAAATACATGTAGATGTTTACATGTCTTTGCAATTTCGCTTTTCTTTTCTCTTGGAAGAGCTGAATCTTCACCAATTATGTTTGGATTCTCAAGGTAGAGCAACAATGATGCAAGTTTTGTATCCCACCGTTCGTTGATGCGATTTTCAACAGCTTTCAGAAGTCGTCGTGTGAAATCTCCTGTTAATTTGTTACGATTTTCCGAAAGGTACTCAAATATCTTTTCTGATTTCTCCAGGTTGGAATCTCGCTTTCCCAATGCCAATGAAACGATTTCAACGAACTCTAGGGCCTCGGCGATATCTGTCAATGAATCAATTTCATCTTGCGTTGGAAACTTATCAAGTCGACCTTGTTCAAGCAAGGCATTAGCAGGTTTCTCAAGAAAACAATTCAACATCTTCAACAAATAATTCCAACTGGTTTTTGTATCAATAAGTAATGAAAGTTCACGACCTCTTTCTTCTTTGACAATACTTTGAAGTTCATCATTTCTTACTGAAGATTTTCGAAAGAGCCGTGCAATACTACGTACCATCTTAACCATAGGACGAATGTTTGTGGACACAGATTCTCTGTATACCGGCACCGATTCTTCGAGTTCACGTACACAGTTATCTCTATCATCTTCACACAGATCATCATCGGAAGAATCATCAGTCGAATCGTGTCCTTCAGGATCAGCCTCATATGAAGTTTCAGCTTCTTGCTCTCTTTTGTACAGTACGTCACAGACGGCTAAATTTAGGGCATGGGCATAACATGTATGATGAAGAACACCATCGAGCAATAATTTTACCCATACGATGCATAACAGAAGCTGCATCAGTCACTACACAAACGATGTCTTTTCCGAGCAAAAGATTATATTCATTCAGTTTCTCTTAAATAGAACTCATCATCACTTCAGCTCGACAAGATCCTTCGATGCGCACGATCCGAGTGCTCGTACCTCACCTTTAGAATGCAAATTTGCGCAAATGTAAAGTCGATTCCTTTTAGAAGTCCATTCGTCAAGCGAAATTGAAAATCGCTCACCCGATTCTATTGTGTCACCGAGTTTTTGCTTCAGTTCATTCTGTAATCGAGATGCATACGCCATTGTCGTTTGGGTCACACCGGCTCTTGTTCCTGGGATTTTGAGATTACGTGCTGTCCAATCTGCTTTGATTTCTTCGCTGTTTGCCAGTGTTCGAAACGATATTCCGTCCACTACTTTCATTTTCGCAAGAACGTGTTCTGGGATTTTAGCGCTTTCAACATGCACATAAAGTAATATACTTGATTTCGTACTTGGTTTCCGTTTCACATCTTTTGAAGTTGAGCCAAGAGAATTGGTGATATATTTGTGTTTATGCTCAATGTGATACCGCAGAGTTGACGGAGATTGTCTACTGGATATTTTGAAGACAGAGTCACAATAGGCACATTTCACTGACTTTTGATCACAAGGGCACTGGCGAAAATGATCCCATGTGCTCGAACGTTTTTTGTTATTGGTAAGCATCTTACTTTTTCGATGTCGTTGTCCTTCTATCACTAGAGTCACTCTCATGATTCGATGCTTAGGGATCTGCTACGAATATGATGCGGTTTTGCATTGCATGCTAACGGTGGGAGCAGGCGTGGGGGACTGTCCAATGAGGGCTGTCGTTGTTCGAGTTATCAATATGTCACATCGTTGCGTGCCGCTGACTCACTTATTTCATTCATTTTAATTTGGGCGTGCGCGCACTTAGCGGCCAAATAACGAAAACCATTACCGACGCAGCCAAAAAAGAATGTGCGACCATAAAAGCGGCTACTACTACAGCTACCAATCGACGCCATTTTTTGAGGAAAAAATGACTGAGGAAGAGGTTGCAGCACTTTATTATCTATCTGTCACGGGAAGGGTCGCCAAGTGCGCGCTCTGTCACAGGCTGCAACGTATTTTGCTAGTCGCCGCGACATCTTGGCCGCATGTACGTCGCTGCAAATCTTGATGGTCGCCACGATCAATTGGTCGCGTCGGCAAAGTGCGCGCGCAAGTAGACGACTTTCCATCTCCGCAACAATGACCAAGCAATCCTATTGGCCGCCACGACTTGGTCGTCGCGACCTGGCCGCTTAGTGTGCGCACGCCCTAATGCTACCAGAAGACTAAAAATAAAGGATAGTCACCAAATCACCAGTGAGTCATTCATTTCCACACCTTTCTGTTCCGTACTGGAGAATTCCAACCTCAACACGAAACGCACCAATAGAATAATCGATTGATCAACTTAATAGAAAATTCATTCATCAAAACCACTATCTAAAGAATCAGTAGAATGATACGTGTTTTTTGCATCAGAATAGAAATGCAAAAAGACGATTAATCGCAAGCCTGCCATTAAATGCATCTCTTAAGTATATACTCCGCCACCTTTACGATCATTACTGCGGTCGTAACGTATGTGAGGAAAGTAATTAGGGATTGCTATATCCAGTGGCGTCCCGTGCGACCAGACCATAGGCCTTCACTCGGCATTGAAATACTATTTCTATACCAGACATTTTTTATGTTGCAACATTAATTTTCATAAAAGTAGAATTTTTAATAACAATTTCCCGAACATTTTTTAAGACAAAGTGAATGTGCACATGAGAAGTGATTGCTCATGTCTCTTAACCGCCTTACTCAAGGAACAGATTACTATATCCCCTCTCTGTCCAGACCACATTTTCTCGAGAAAAAAAGGAGGCAAAGTCAACAGCTTCTTGCGTTTCTCATGGCCGGTCAGCCGCTCACATGTTTGAAATTTTGATACATTGAAATGTCTTGTGTATTTCTTATTTCTTTCTCTGTGAGTACTTTCAATTTTTATATCAGGTGTTGGCCTACCTTGCTTGACGACTGTCATCTTTTCAGTATATTCCCTTCGGACGAAAGGCGTGGTTATGATCTCATCTGCAGTACCGAGCATAGTGTCACATCAATCACGTAAAAACAAATTATGGAATTCTGCCGAATCTGGGTGTTCGAGTCAGATGCATTACTCTGCATTCATTGGAGAACGCTCATCATCTGATCACAGTCTTGTGTGAACGTCAGCCACCTGCTAATGTTGACGTAGTAGCATCTCTGACATAAAGCGAATCCAAGAACAATTGGGTTGCGCTTCCCTTACTATATTTAGATACCGCGCCTCGATCAAGAATCGCTTAGAATTTCATTGCAAAAATTGGAGAAGGTAAAGCATCATGTCTATCGGAAAAGCCAATATTGGCGCGGGCGCGTGCGCTTACTGCCTCACACGCACACAACTCTCTTTCGTTCTGTCTGAACATGAATCCTCCGTCTGAACACACGACCAGCTTGTGTGTCTAATTGTTCAAAGAAAACAGCTGTGATTCGAGCACGTGCTGCAAAACTGTTCAATGCGGTTGAGCGTCTGACTTTGCGAAGGAAAGCTGTGCACAGCTGTCACAAGAAGCCATCCAATTTAAATGAATGATGACACTTTTCATTTTTATAATTGTTGGAAAAGTATTTTTGAGGATGCGCCGAAGGCCTCGCAGGTACGGAGAAGACGCCACTGGTTATATCTTCATCCAGCATATCGTTGTTTAACCAAGACTCACTAATAGCGATTATGCCAGGTTTTACCGTAGAAGCGTAGACCGTTGACTCGTCGAATTTAGAGCGCAATGATTGTATGTTACCAAGGAAGATGGAAGGATATGATACGGAAGGATGAGGTAAAAGCTTCAATGGAAATGCTTCTTGACTTGCCTTTGCACGACTTGATTTTGAAAAATTACCACATCCTCTCCATTCATTCTTCTCATTCTCAGTTCTTGACGAAAACATTGATGTTGTTCTTGTTGAATGCGAGTCAGATCAGGATTTATATAAATATGATTGAAAGCAAGCGATTTTCAAAGATTTTTAGGTTTTCTGAGGATTTTTCGTTTGCTCTCACATGTTCAACAAATTACTTTCAGAAGTCTTGGCTTATTACTTCTCAATCTTCTGATTCGAAAATCATGCTCATTATCGTTTACACACTCAATTTCTTCAATGATATTAAAAAATTCTTCTTTGTCATGCTTTTTGATGTCACTCAATGAACCATCATGTCTCTCTTTGAGTCCTTTTTCTTCTTCACCGTTTTCAGTCCACTGCTGGATGAAGGCCTTTACACGATGTCACGCATCCACGTTTTTCCTGCCACTGATTGAAGATTTGTCTTTTGAGCTCACAGTATGTCACTCTTGAATATATCTTTTGCACGATTGAATGCTTGTCATGCTTGTATACATCTCCTACTGATTTCCTTAGCGATGTTGCTGCTCATGCTTATGAAGTGACCAAGGTAAATATATTCTTGAACCTCTTCGATCTGCACGTTGCCGACACTCACCGGTTCCGAGATAGCACTGTTGTTTTTCATGATTTTTTGTCTACATTTATTCTTAGTCCTCTTTGCTTGCTGGCAAGAGCTAACTGATTTATCATTCTTTGGAGATCTTCCATATTTTCTGAGAAAATAACAATGTCATCAGCAAATCGCAAATGACTGAAACTCATGCCATTAGTATTTATGCCTTTTTCTATCTAGTCCAACGACTTGAAAACATCTTCAACAACCGCCGTAAACAGTTTTGGGGAGATTGTATCACCATGCCTTACTCCCTCAGTGACACTAAAAGGTCTACTCTCTTCTTCCATCCTGATAGCAGCTTGACTTTGACTGTAGATCGCCTTCAAGATATTCTCGTAAACAGGCTCGACTCCTTGGATTTCTAATGCTTTGAAAACCTCTTTGTTCTCTACCGTATCAAACGCCTTCTCAAAGTCTATGAAACCCATGCACAATGGCTTGCCGTATTCATTTTTTTATGTATTTTTCGATTAGCTGGTCCACAACATGCATATGGTCAGTTGTAGAAAAGCCTTTGCGGAATTCAGCCTGTTCTTTGCCTTAGTTTTCGTCCAGTACTTTGATGATCCGGTTGCAGACGATCTTTGTAAACAGCTTGTACATATGTGGTAATAGCGAAATTGGTCGGTAGTTCTTCAGGTTCTCCTTGTCACCTTTCTTGTGGAGCAGTGTGACGGTTGCTGTATTCCAATCGTTTGGTATCCTTTGATCAATAAGAATTTGCGTAAATATTTTCGCGATTCTATAAGCTATTTCGTTTCCTGCTACTTTGAGTAAGCTGCTTTCTGATTTTTCATTGAACGTAAGGCGTGTTGTACCTCACTTGGCAGAATAGAGGTGACACCATTCTTCGGAAGTGATTGTGATGTGTTAAGTTGGATTTTGCATGAATTGCATTGGCTTTCATAAGATAGACGGCATTCTTCCAAAATTTGTTGTCTATCTGAAACCACATTACCTTGTCTATCTCTTATTGCGGTTATCACATTTTCACCCATATTGAAAGCCTTTTCCGCTTTTCTGTAGCCTTTGTTCTTTTAAATATATTTCCGAACAAAGTTTGCATTGTAACGACGTATATCATTTCTTAATTCTCTTCTTATCAATTTGCACAGTTTTGTATGTTCCACTTTGTTTCTGTCTGATAATGTGTTGAGTTTGAAATTTCCTCTTTGTCGCATTAGCAGTTTATTTTTTGATGACAGTTTCTCGTTCATTTTTGTGTTCTGCTTAATTTTGACTATTGACTTAGCTGTTTCCATCACTCTTTGTGAAGTTATCATATTCTTCAATTCCATACTGTGTTATTTCATTTCCTTGCTCCGTTAAAGCATCAAATCGGTTTTTCGGAGAGATATTGAAATCATTGGCTTTCTCTTCGATTAGTTCAATGTTTATTTTTGATTTCATTTTATCTACCAGTTTGACTCTCTCAAAGTTCTCGTCGAACATGAGTGAGTCCAGAGACAATTAAATTGCATCTTCGCGCTTCTCTCCGATCGAATTCCTCAAATATTTTGGTGTGAGTGTCGAAACTCATTGACCGCAACTATACGCATTGACGTGGCATTTTCCTTTTCGTTTTGTTCACATAACGCACGCTCTTCTTTGAGTTCATCTTCAGACGCTCGCAACGTATTCGTAATTGACTACAGCGTCGTATTAACTTTTTCAAGCTCAAATTTGAAATGAGATAAAAATTGTTGATTAGAATCTTTGATCAGCTGCTGAATATCATGAGAGTAAAATATCGTGTGAGAGTGAAATTAGCTTTACAGTTAACAGCTGAAAGCTCGTTATGCAAAGGACTGTGACTCGCCTACGAGCTTTCTTGATTTAATCACGTCTTGGTCCGGGAGACTTGAAACGCTTCTGCAGGACGTCACCGATGCGAAATGCTGTCTGGCTGCCGGCTGAACGAGTCTCACAGTTGTACGTGACGGATGAAAAATCTCCTGCGCCAAAGTACCTAAGGATTGTATCCAAAAACGAGGTCTAGAGGCTCCTTTACGACGAGACGATGAGCCAGTTGATACCAAATTTCGTTGATAAGAGTACAAGATTACAGATAAATCCAAGAGAGAATGTAGCTGAGACAAAGCGCTGAGAGACACAACCACAAGCTAGCACGACTACAATGATATTTATTTATGCCATCAGCAAAGATTCATAAACCTATATATAATTGGCGGAAAACCAAATTTGCATTGCTAAACCAGATATACAGACCTTAGTTTTCAAAAAATTGAAGTAAAAGTTACAAAACAAAATGGTTTCTCAAAAGAACACTAAAAACCAAACATTTCAATATTGTAACAATGTTTGATGTCAGATATGAACAATCATCTGCTAATGTATAAAATAAATAGTAAACAGCTGCATATTTTAGTCTTAAAGTAGTTTTTGTTGCCTACACCGTAACTAATCATGACATGCATGTAACAATTATATAAGCGGGAAATTTTCGGGTCAGTTTCAATGTCGCAAAATGCATTCAATTCGCGAATATCTCCTTTTTTACTTCTATTCAATCACTCTGTGTAAGGCCCTGCTTTTAAACATCTAAATTATGCATTGCCAAACAGTTGCTCTGCCCATAGAGTAAGTTTTTCATTCAATTTTCATCGGCATGATTTTATGATTCATTTCTTGAATTTAAATAATATTCTCGATCCCTAACATTCTTAAAATGTCAATTATGATCATATCTGATGATGATATTTTGCTCTTTCAATGACAGGTAGTTTGTGATATCATCACGCTTAAGAAAGGCATTAAAGGAAAAGCTTAAGGCTTAGCATTAAAGTGAATTAAAGTGAATTGCTGATCTAGAAAACATTACCTCTCCAAAGTTGCCATGACACGGAAGATTTGTAAAATATTGTTCTTTCTTCTGTATTGTTATCATGATCAGTCATTCCCTGGGAATTTCTTCAAAACTACAAAAGTTTGCGCATCTCACATGTGGTACTTGGTCTCAACTAGAGTTCATTAGATAGAATCGAAACTACACACATAGGGGATTTAAGTTGGGCGGGGGGGGTAGAGTTGCTACTCTAACAAATACACTTACTTTATGGCTCTGCCATCATTAACAGCATGGAATTATATAAGGAACATATGCAAGCCAAATATATAACAAGCATCACAAATCGTAGACTACAGAAATAGATCATACACATCACACATGTGAGGTTTCTCCAGTAAGTTTGGTTGATTTCATGTCAGCTTGCGAAAGCTTGAATTACATGTATCCAAATTGCCTGTTTTTGTGTTTCTACTTCAGATTCGTGATCTTCATATTATTATTATTACAAATTATTCAACTGCTTAAGTGATGTTTTCGATGCGGTGAATTTTCTTAGTGAATTATTCTAGCGAATGAGTAGATTCGTGATCATACAAAGTCGCAAAATTCGATTTTCGTTTTCTACCGATTCGAGGAATTTTTGTGATAAGAAAAATTTCCGATTAACAGTATCTGCTCACTTTACTTTGCAGGGGGAATTATAAAGCGTTCTTAGAAGTTTGATGCTGGTACGGAAATGTCTAATTCTGCAATTTACTTAGTTTTCAATTTAAACATTTGGTAATGTCAAATTTCGAGGGTTTTCCTTATCATAAAACAGTCCGTAATTTGTCAAAGTGATATTTGCCGAATTCTCATTTCATGTTTTAATTTTGGAAAGTTAGGAGTTTCATACTGAATATTCCTCGCCTCCTCTGTTTAACGCATTCACCTCACAGTCATCAACCACAGATCTTTTTAATTGTAAATTTTGTGCAAAAGAATGATGCCAATAAAAATATACACAGGAAGTTGCTGCTTTTCATGATTAATCATTGATGATCGCTTATTCTGCGTTGTCGTGAATACATGCGAATTCTGACTTTAAAGCATTCGATGAATTCGATGTTTGATGATTTTTTTCACTTTTGAGATCGTAAATAATTGCGTCTGTTAGACGTTCTCATCTGATAGATATTCTGCTGAAAAAGTTAGTCAGACGCAATTATCTTTCATGTGCTTGGATCGAGTGCGGAATGTATTTTATTGTTTGGAATTCATTCTCCGTTGAGCACGTGACTGAAGCACTTACTAAGGGATGCAACCACACACATGATTGAGAACCAGCGTTTGATGCACTGTTGGGTTGTGCGAACCAGGGATGTTAAACGGCCAAAACGTTGTGTCCAATAACTAAGCTTTTTAAAATTCTGCTTCTTGACGTAGCGGCGAGAGAGGTTAACCAATAGAGTTATCTAAATCCCGATGTTTTGCGATCCCGGATCCCGGGATTTATCCCGTGGGAATAGCAAGCTCAATGCATTTACTGATAGCATGCTTAGGCTAGCGCAGGCTGAACAATACTAGGCGTTGTTTTTAAATTCTTAGACGAACAGTTTGAACGATGCACTGTGCAATACAGATTCTGACATCAGATAGACAGCATTCTTTTCGCATGTACACATAAACTATGACTAGATTTGGTAATCGTTCACAATATACGTTGTCGCATCAAAATCTGGTATGTGATTTTCAAATGGAAATACAAATCCCGCGACTTTTGTGACGTCTGGTGAAAGACCGATATTGCATAACAATCACCTCAAAAATTCATTAAGTATTAGTGCGCTTGCATGCATAGCGCTCTCTCTCTTTCTTTTGACTGTTTTATTTGTTGATATCAATGAAAGTAAACAATTTTAGCATGCTGCACAAAGATGCGCTAAAATAAATTCTGGCATATGATAAAAATGTGAGAATAAGTAATGCACACTTACATGTTATTATAAAACTACCGTGTCTGATGTATTCTTGACAGCATAAGAATAATATAGATAAAGAAAAAGGAAAAAGTTTCAAATATATAGCAATATATTGCATTTTGCAACAGTGAAATACATTTATCTTCATTGTTGCTTCCTGATATTCCATTTCATACAGCCTAACTGCCTGAAAACAGATCGTTAACGAATCCTGAGATTCTAAATCCCGCATAAATACGATCATCCCGGGATCCCGGGATTGAAAACCTCATTAGCCATGTTTTCAAAGTGTTCAATGCAGAGCAAAGTTTCCGAACTCTCTCGATAAGTGTTTATTGGTCTGCAAAAATTACAAGCAAAAAAGACATGGCCTTCGGCGTCCAGAGCCTTCTGTCGGTCGATGTAAGGTGCTCAAGTGCGTTCAAGGCAGATGCAACCATTCATTAATGAGTTCATTTCTGATATTCGCATTGCCTCCAAATGTCTCCGTTTCCGCCAATTTTTCAGTATAATGCAGCAATTCCCATGTGATTTTTGGCAAGACTCCCGGGATGAAAATCATTAGAATGTATGAGAACAGTCGATGATGCTCATCACAGGAAGCCACAAAACGTTGAAGTATGCCTATCACTAGATTTTTAATGGTAATCACAAGAGCTTTCGGGTGTCACCATAGAGATAGGATGTCCATGCTACTGTCCTCTCCTGTCTAGAGAGGACAATAGATAACCAGGATGCCACCAGTTTGGACTTTTGGACACCAGTTGTCTGTCTTTATTTTGAGATAAATTCTGATGTAAAAACAGCATAACCTACATTTTCCACGTAGAATAAGATCCACATGAGAGGTGTCACCTGTTTGAGTATGGATGAAATTGGGCTGCTAACAAAGCCTGTAGACGACATAGAAGAAAATTTTGAAAATAGATTTGAAATTTTGCCCACAAACTTATGATTCTTCTTTCCATTTCTTGAATGATTTCATCTTCATAGTCCATTGCAAACGATCCTGAGCAGAGTAATATTCCAGCATGCCTCTGAAAGATTCTACAGGCGATTTTGTGATTATTTCTTTAATGGTTGACCATGTCATTGATTTTCATAAATTGATAATCGTTGTGAATGAGTTATCTTTCAGGTTCATGGAAGACACTTGGCCCATGCTATAAAACACCCACATGCATAGCTTATTTTTTTTTAAAAGAATTTTCTATTCTGTTCATCAGATTTTTCATGACGAATAGGCCACGATTAACAATGCAGGATATCATTTCAGATACATTATTTTCATTGATACGTCCATGTGACGTCAATGAGCACAGAATTAGACAGGTCGTCTCTTCTTCCGTTTGACAAGAAGGGAAGCATTGGAACATGTAGCATAAATGAAATGGCACAATCTGCTGACTAAATACCATAACAATCGAACAATGAGCAGTCTGTTCAACATTAAACACGCCAAAATGTGCAAAGTTTCAGTGACTGTTATCAACCGGATCACACAGCAAAGAGACACAGTCGATATCAAGTTCTGCAGAGAAGTTTGTATGTTGAGACGTTTTTTCGTGCGCGTGCTAACTTTTTTTAAAATGATCGGAGGGTCCAACATTATCGAGAAAACGTTTGCTCAATGATCTGAATTCTTCGAATCTGAAGGAGTCGTCTCTGTAAGGAATTAAAAATTTTCTATTGCCCACTTATTAAGTTCCTGCATGTGCCATCCATCTGTTTGAATCAGTTTGCACTTCTAGCAAAGTGATACACTTAAACAATCTAATTCTGTGGCTGTTGCACATTGTTGGTGCGTGCATCATATGTAGGCAAATACTAAATATTAGGGCTAAATGACACATTCAATTGAATTAATATAGTCTTCGTTATGAATACATGTTGGCGATATTTCATGTCCGTTCCAGATAGCGTAGATATCTAACAGTCCTACTGTATGGGCGTCACAGATGGCTATCGTCAGGCGAATGAATGCAACTGCAATGTCATAGTAGGCCTAAATGATTAGCATTCGATTATATCACATCATGTTCAACAAAGACAGATAAAATATATCACAAATTGGGAGTACCAGAATAAATTACTGCTTCTTTTATTAGTCATCAAAATAAGAAAATAAGTGAATATCTCGACATATTTTCATTCGATTACTGTTAAATGAAAAAAACATGGATATTCTTTTCATTATAAGAAGAATAAAAAATACATTCACTATTCAATCTGGGAAATATTTGAAGCATCTGTCAGTAAAAGAATTTTTCAAGTAATGGCTACATGTACATCGCGGAATCTTTTACTGACCGTTTGATCAGCCCTAGACTTACATGTAGCTTATGATTGCAGAGTGAGCTGACGAAATTTGAGATAAAACATATTGGACAGAAGCAATATGGCCAATTTCATTTGCTCGTACGTTACATTTTGCAACATATTTGTGCAAATATTTTGATAGAAGAAGGATATTTTTCAGCAACTGCTACCAAGCGCCTGCAAAACTCTTGTAGTTAATACGTACAGACTTGATTCTTTCAAATATATGTTCATCATGGAGAATAAATGTTCAAAGTCACCGTTCGTACGTTTCACTCAGGAGACGCAAAAAACACTTACTATAATACTATCAAAATTTTCTGTTCTCCTACAATTGATAGAAAGACAATATTTCCAAGAAATGTAATAGATACTCCACTTTACTACGTGAATGCATAGCTATTATGATCAAGCAACTGGACGACCTTCACGATGCGCTTAAAAAACGTTCGTGCGTTACAATTAGATCGTTCGTACGTTGCATAGTGAAGATAATCATTTCAGCACTATCCCTAAATTTATTAATAGTATACCAAAAAAAACATTGGTCGTGTTCCCAAACAAGCATGTGAGTACATATGCATTACTTTAGCATTACTGAACATCATGTTAACTTATAAGTAGTGTACATCAGTAGTAACTATAGGAACACTCCAAGTGGGCCTATTTATTAACATAACGCATCTGCATCACAGCATTTAGCAAATGTTCTCATGCATGGGCAACACCCCAGCAGCATTCAATGGATTCTTTGAGAATCTCTGAACATGTTGTGGACGAAATTTGCAGAGATTCCAAAATCCTATTTTGAAATTTCAATTTTAAGGAAAGTCATCCACAAACATCCTCAGCCAGCCTCAACTTTGAGTTCACTGCCCGTCACATAAGCGTCTGTTAGTCCATGCTATTTGGACATGCTTGCATCATCATGACAATCAAATCTTATCACCTCTTCCTTGTCAGCTTATGAATTGCTGCTGATATATATTTGGGGGCAATGGAAATGCTTCCTGTGATTCAGCAAGGCAGGCAACAACTTAACTTTCCTCTTTTTCCGGGTTAGGAATATTGAACTTCATCTAAAAACATTTGGATTTGCACTGACTTCAAGTAGACTCGATTTTTCTGTTTTGAACTTCTTTACTAGTTGGTTGGCGGTAGAACATTTTTAGACATGGTCCATTATTTTAGGCTTTGACGCCTATTCTTCAAGGTTCTATAATTCCGTTGCATGTGAACTTCTTTCTATTCAGGATTGTTTCGCTTCATTCGAAATCAATTTTTCACAGTCAAATAAACTCAAATTCATTCATGAACACCATTCATTCGATAGGCATGGTGAAAAGGCGGCCATAGAAGACACTTGCTGTGTATTTCATAACGAATATTTAAGTCGGTGCGTGTTGTTATCAAATAAAGTCACACAGCCAATCGAATCGGCGTCATTAAACGTCAGACGTAGTCACCTAGATATCTCATAGTCATGGCACGCACGAATATCTTCAAAAGAGATTGTCAGAACGCAGTAAAACACGACTGTTGGTGGTACAGGTTGTTTCTGAATAGACCTATAATCGTTCGTACGTTGCACAATGCGCTATGTTGTATTGCAACGAAAGATTCACGAATGACCTACAGTGTAGTTGTATTTGTTAGTAAGGGGATAAACTAAGATATCCTCAACTTCAAAGAAAAATGGCCAATTAATCTATTTACAATTCAAATAGATGATAGTTTTGCGTTCATACGTTACATTTTGGAAGCTGCTTTTCATACGACCTTGGATCGAAAGTAAATGTGAACAGTTGATATCAACCGCTACCATAGTAACGAGTGATACATAATACTAAACACAATAACCCAATATATTTTGACTGATATATCTTTTATGAGAATTATGCGCTTTTTCTGACATTTTCGAGGATCATCATAAAATCTAAAAATAGATCATAAAATCTAAAAATAGAATGGTTTTTGATCAAAATGCACAATAATCGACCCCAGAAATGAATAGTTCAGATAATTCATATATATATATATATATATATATATATATATATATATATATATATATACCGTTATATAGAAAACACTAAAAGAAATTCATTAATGATTTATTTGATTTTTCCATTCCATGTCCCATTTCACGTGGAATTGCTCATATAAAGAACTGAAATATAGCAAATGCAATATAAGCAAGAAGAGATATAACTATGGAACACCCCATTGCTCAACCCATTCAAATTTCTAGGTTATAATGGGGAATGTTAAGTTAATAGTGTTATATCATTGTTAATATTATTTTTTTAGTACACGACCGTACATGTTATACTTTTTTCGGCCGGTGTAAGTTATCACATTGACCTCGGAATCCTACCAGGATTCAGGGAGGTCAAGCGTTCGCCTTAGAATGTGGGCACTTCCGAGCAGTGCTGCCTTAGGCAACTGAGATACTCTGTGTCGACCGGGGATTTCTTTCAGGTGTGTGGCTAACTTTTCTGTGTGGGCTCCTAAGGCTCCGACAACTACTGGTACTACTTTCACATGCATCTTCCACAGTTTCTGTATTTCAATTTTCAGGTCTTGATAATTTGTGATCTTCTCTTGCTCTTTGCTTCTGATGTTTCTGTCTTCTGGTACCGCTATATCTATTATGAATCTCATCTTCTTTACTTTATCAACAACTACGACATCTGGCCTCCTTACTGAAATTCTCTTGTCGGTTCTTATTTCAAAGTCCCCTAATATCTTTATTGATTCCGTTTCAATTTCTGGCTGTGGGACGTGTTTCCATGGCTCTGTCGATACGTTGATACCGTACTGTAGGCATATATCTCTATGTATTTGTCTGGCAACCTCATTGTGACGATTCAGATATTTGCTTGGTGCCAACTTAGAACATCCTGTCAGTATATGGGATACTGTCTCATCTGCGGACATACACATTCTGCACTTGGTATCGTTGCTAATTTTTAGTACCTACGTGGAATGTGCCTTCGTCCTTATTGCTTGGTTGTTTATTTTGGTTGTTATTCCTTATTGACGTTATTTCTTCCATTTGTCTCGCATATTGCCCATGCATTGCCTTATCCTTCCATCTTCGGTGCCAATCTTCTATCACCTTTTTCTTCCATTCTTCGGAGGTCTCTTGCCGTTGCCTGTACAGATCGCTTGACTTAACCACCGCCAGCAGTGGGTCGTCTTGTTTGTCATTTATGCACTCTGTTAGGTTCCGGTCTTCTTGTTCTATGACCTCCCTTGGGTCTTTCAGTCCCCACCTCCCCGATCCCGCGGTAAGTAGAGGCGGTCAATGTAGGCTTTTGGGTGTAGTCCTTTATACATTGTCAGTATTTTGCGGGTCTTCCTGTTTAATTCACTGAGCTCTTGCACTGTCCATTTCAGCACACCACCTGTGTACCGAATTACAGGGACAGCATATGCATTTATGGCCTCAAATATGTTCTTGACATACAATTTTGATTTCAGGATTTTCTTTAATCTCTTCTTGTATTCTTTAAATGCCCTTGCCTTTGTAATGTTATCGAGATTCGTATGATGTTGAAGGATTCCGAGATATTCATATCCTTTATATGAACTTCTTCTGTTTGATAACCTTATGTTTCGATAACTTCTCCTCAATGGATTATGAGTCGTGCGCATTTTTCGATTCCAAATTTCATACTGATGTCATCGCTGTATGTTTTTACGGTGTTGATAAGGCAGTTGATGTCGCTTTCTGTTTTCCCATATAGTTTCAGGTCGTCCATATATAGTAGATGGTTGATCTATTGTCCTTTTGTTAGCCTGCATGATCTGTCTGTGCCGCGCAGGAGCTCATTGAGCGGGTTCATTGCAAGGCAGAACATGAGCCGTGACAGTGAGTCTCCTTGGAAGATCCTTCTTTTGATCTTTATCTGTCCAATGCTTTCATTTCCATGTGTCAAATTCGTCTCTCATTTTTTCATTGATGCTGTAATTATTAGTTTTTGTATTGTTATAGTGGGAAACATTTAGTTAATAGTGTTGTATCATTGTTAATATTATTATATTATTATTGTTAATTTGATTGTCTTTTAGGTATTCGCACATACTGTACATTGCACAACATCAAATATATAGTATTTGAACAGAAATTTAGCCTGATCAATAGTAAAAAATGTTGTATCATGACTTATTCATTCATGGAGCTTTTTGGAACTTTTGAATAACATTTAAGACTATCAATGCTCTTTTGCGCTTTTTGCATGCTCTATCAGAAGTTTTCTGGTCCACGTAGCAAAGCTTCATTGTTGCAAAAGTGTAGCCAAGATAAAGAGGCAATTAGCGCAATTATAATGGTGCCACTCACAACCTAAAGCACATGAAAAATATGTTTGAAACGCATTTTTTAGACGATTTGAAAGTGGCATGAGCATTAGTGGGTTAAGGCAGAGAAAACAAAAGAAAGGAATAACGACAATTTGTTAATGCGTCGTGCAATGTCTTTATGATAAAATCTCAAATTTTACCGGGAAATTTAGTGTTCAAATGTCTTTCGCATAATTATTTCATGATACACGTGGGGAAGAATTCAAGATCAGCATAGAACAGCGGTGTGAACAAGCATTCGGTCGCGTCGCATCCGATGCGAATGGAATTTCATCAGTATAATGATGAATTTCAAGGAAGTGGTCACATTATGTAATCATGCAACAAACTACCGGCATGGCTATTATTGTTAAACAATGTCACCAACATATGTCCGTTCCGTCTGATTATTTCCGTGCATTTGGCAATTTCTCATTTGTTACAAAATGCTTGCAAACTTCTTACTTCTTTAAAGAGGGACTTTCACGGAGAGTTAATTAAGATCGAGAAAGTGATCAATCTATCATATGCTAATTTTGTTCGCAATTATGTTGATAAAAACATGTCATTAAAATTCGTAGAAATATACTTGTAAATGTCACATGTTCAGCGTCGTTAAACTTTGATAGCTTCGATAATTTGTACGTACGATAACAACATGAAATAAATTCCATCGTGTCGCCAACATGACAAGTTGGTATAATGAAGGGATAAGCATCCAATTATCTGAAAATCCTGCAAGGACGAAATCAAATACTTGAGATATGGAAGAGGCGTCGACATTAAGTCATTCAGCTCACACAATGAGTTGTTATTAAAACTTATACAAAATAAAAGTTATTATAGACTACAGCTACTGATGTCAGAATCTGAAACTTATTCTCCAACTTGTAGCTTGCGTCAGACATCAATTCAGATTTCGATAGAATCAAGTATAAGAATCAATTGAAAATTTCATGAACATTGATATCATGATTTCTATGCAATCATCACTGGTAGAGAAGTCGTTCATCATAAGTGATGTAACAACAACGTAATAACAACAGTCGTCTCACGACTGCTATTATTGAGCCAATGAATCAATGAACGTTTATTTTTACACTGTATATTATCACAAGTAGAGATCATTATTTAACTGCTCACTTATTCAAACATTCCGTATCAGATTTTATATAAATTACACTCATACTGTGATGTGTAAATATTGCAATACAACAAATGTCTTGATTATCAGATGAGAGTGCTCCTATATGTGAAATCAATTGCTGATTAATTGTTTTATGGGTGCTGAAAACTCGTCCGATTATTAAGTTTACTAAGGCATCTCAGACGTAAATGATAATACATTATATCATTATATCATTTGTAGCCACTTCTTTAATTGATGCATTGAAATGCACATACATTGTTCTGAATAAAAGTTGCTGAGTTTTCATTGGGTGCAATTTCTGTGAGGTGATGCCTGTTGGGAAGAAGCTGTTGAGTTTTCTTTGGGTATAGCTTTGGGCATAACATCTAATGTCATTTTGAATGCGCCTGAAGATTGCAATGAAAGCGCTAGTGAATCAAAACTTGCTTTTGATTTGACAATTTGGATTCCAGTTTTTCATTTATATATGTATATACATGTACGAGTATGCTGCATATGAGAAGATGTATGGGGACTACAAGGTGAGAATTTACATCAATATGCCTATATATGATACTAGTCCAAATGTCCCATAGCGTGTCTATGCTCTTAATGTATTTCCGATAGGTGACATTTGCGATGTATGATCTAAGAAAATCTATGATGTCGCAATGATATTGTTGCCTTAAGATAGTTAAGTATTAATTAACGCTTGATTTTCGAGGGAGTTATTTATGTTAATGCCCGAAGGCCGAAGGCCTGAGGGCATTAATTTGATAACTCCTGAGAAAGAATGCGTTAATTGATTTATATCCCTATCTGTGTAATGCTCGTAGATTTCTATTCTCTAAGGGCGTTATTTAGATAATGCCCGGAGAGAATAGAAATCAATTTATAAGCAATAAGTTTTCAAAAAATCATTCTTTGTCATTCATTCTACAAACAAACACGATGAATTTCGATGACATGATATTCAACCCACTTGTTGATTATTCAATTGAATTTGTTGGAAATTTCGATCCAAATTGCTTGTCAAAAGAAGACGTTGAAAATATGCTGGGAAATAACATCAATTTGCAAGACCATCGTACAATAAGTTCTTTTCTTGATTCAAATTCCAATGCTGACATTCATCAAGAACATCCTAGTTCTTTTCTTGATTCAAATCCCAATGCAGAGATTCAACAAGATCATCCTAGCTCTTTTCTTGTTTCAAATCTCAATGTTGACATTCATCAAGAACATCCAACCACATCAAGATTTGCAACTGTTCACGATGTCGATGCAATGAACGACGATTTTCAATCCGAATCTTTGAAGAGACGAAACAAATGGGTTCACAATATATTTTCTGACTGGTACCTTGAAAAATTAAAATCAAGAGAAATCATTGACATCAACAGACAACTTGCAAATTACACTGATTTAGAAGTAAACGAGCATTTATCCAAGTTCATTCAAGAAGTACGGAAGAAGGATGGGAGTTTCTACCCTCGAGACACTTTGATTTCAATTGCTGCAGGGCTCCAGAGCATAATAAAGGAAAATAGACCAGAAGAGAATTTATTTAATTCTCATCAGACAAAACGTTTCACGGATTCACTTGATACGTCGATGAAGAATTCAACCAGATCTCTTCTACCAAAGGAGAATGATACCTACAAACCTTTATCAATATTTGAAGAAGAAAACCTTTTTGACTCGAATGTGTTCAAAACAGACAACCCAGATGGATTGATAAGAACTCTGTTTTATCTGAATGGAATACATTTTGCTCTGAGGGGGGATGAAGAACAGACTTATTTAAAAAGTTCCGAGTTGAGTCGAGAAATGGATTGAAATGCCTCATTTATACTCCTATCACAGCAAAACATGCAACGGAGGTTTAACTTTTAGCTTTCTTCCCTTTATAGATATTTTTATCCTTTTGTAATCCATGATTTTTTATCTTTTTGTAATCCATGATATTTTTGCTAAAACTCTGTGTTAGCATGTCCCAATTTGTATTTCATAGATAGGTTAGTTTAAATTTTTCTAATGACATTCTGTATAATTTTCTTTTCTGCATCCCTTGATAAAGGCTAAGCCGAAATATTGGGAATAAAATTACAACACGGTCGCAGAAAATTGCATATTTTTGCTTCTTTCAAAATGATTGAATCCCGACCGATGGCAATTAAAAATCAAATTCAAAATGCAACGGAGGCTTGAAAGACAAAAGTAACGTTTGTATTTTGATGCTGCCAATGAGAAATTGAATCATATTGAACTTTTTGAAAAGTTTTAGACCGTGCGACCGCCAAATGTAGAGCGGTTCTATCTGTACACATCAAGTAGCTGGGAAAATTCACGATATTGGTATAACAGCAGACCAATAGGAGGAAACAAGATTGGCAAAATGACAACTAAAATGTGCGAAGAAGGTGGAATTAAGGGAAAGAGAACAAACCATGCATTGCGGGCCAACTGTGCAACGAGAATGTATGAGGGAAAAGTTGATGAACAGATAATAATGGAGAGCACCGGACATACATCGGTGATGGGAGCAAGAGTCTACAAACGAACATCTGACATATTAATACAGGACAGCCAGATAACATTGCATAGAAGTAATCTGATGAGTGTATCGAATCAAAGCGCAAGACAAGGTGAAGAAGAGAGCTCCGCTCAAAAGCAAGTGAAATTTGGAAACATGTATTTTTCAAACTGCAGTGTAAAGAATAATTTCTTTGGAAACAAAATATGACTCAAACGTGAAATGCAAAATTTCCTTCTTTTCTTCAATTTCTGGTGTTGGACACTTTTTAATTCGCCTTCGCCTTTCCTCTCGAAGACTAAGGGTGTGCTGTTCAAGCCTCCCTGAATAGTCTTTGTTTCGTTTTGCGTCTCCCTCATTAGTAAGTGAGTAAGTGCTTTTTTTCTAGCAACTGTGTTAAGCAGTGAGAAGTTCACGGACTTCTCCGCTTTTCGTGGAAGCTTCCAGTTTGTAACTTTTTTTACTTTTGTTCAGTTATTTTTCCTCGCCGTGAGGTCTTAGGGTCCCGTCGGTTCAGCTGGCTCCTCCCTGTTTGTTTTTTTTTTGTTTTTTCACGGACCTTTTTGAGCTCCTGCCATGGATACCACGGAATTCAAATGTGCAGCCTGTGGAAAGAAAGATATGCAAGAATCGTGCCGGTCTCACCTTACACCAAAGAAGATGTCGACTTTTCTTGGACGGAAATCCGAATGGTCCACAGAACGCTCCTTTACATTACACCAAATGTTCGGAAAATGCCAATAAAGTGGACAATATCACAATTGATTCGTTTGATTCTGTAGCTGCTCGGGAATCAGTTGTCGAAGATGCCCGGCTGTGGCCAGAAGCACGTATTACCAGAGACATAGAACTACCCGAGCAAGAATGCGTGATGCCAAAAAACCAAATGAACTTTGATTTACAGAAGCAGGCATCAATAGAAGTCCAAAAGTCTTATCTAACAGAAAATGCTGGAAGCAATAATAAAACTTCTAAAGAAAAAGAAAGAAATAGTTATCTAATATTAGATATTTAGAAAACAAAGGTTCGTTGACTGCACTTGTTTCCGCAAGAACGTTGTATATCAGTACAAGTGCAACTCATGCAGCCAAACGTACATCGGAAGCACTACAAGCCCACTACACCATCGCATCAAAGAGCATCTCACTTGCAACACATCATCAATTTACAAACCCAAAGTAAAATGCAACAACAGTGCCTTCACCATACAATTAATCGGATCGGCGAATGATGAAGCTAATCTAAGGATAAAAGAAGGCATCCTGTTACGGAAACATAGACCTAACATCAACAACAAAGAAGAATGCAATTCGATGAACGATTTTCTTTTTACATAGATACCTCATGTACGTGGTTGGGTGGTTGGGGAGGCTTAGATGGACTCCAGAACTCAGCTCTGACGATATCTTCTGAGTTTCATCTCTCTATGTAATAGATTTTGCCAATTCATAATTTGAACCATACTGTCTATCAGCCTGTTTTCATTCCTTAATTCTATATGCTTACCTGAAGATGACTATGTGCAATAGTTGAAATATATTGTGTTAATTTTCTTAACAATTCTAATTATAATTTCCATCAACATTCCTTGATTTTTCCACACTTACTTTGTCAAAATGAATCAAGGCCTTTTCACAAAACAAAGCATCATAGATTGTTTACAGCTATGGACATACCAAATGTACCATAGCGCTTCAGCGACATGACCTAAATGTCACTTCATCGCTATTGTACATTTGGTTAATGTATTGCAGCTGAAGTCACCTACAGCCAACCATTTTCTACAAATGCATACAACAACTATGCGTACATGCATACATGTAGTTGCCAAGCTTATTCAGTTTCGGAAAATAGGTAACTAACACTTGATCAAACTCTGTTGATCATCTTCTCTACACAGGATTATGAACTGACAAGTTATTTCAGAAATTGTGTAATTTGGTGGGCAATTGTTGAAAGGATGGGAACAAATAATTTAATGTGCAATGAAGTCAAAATCTTCCTGATGTGGTACATCATGTTCAATAACTACCAATCCATGTGCCCATGGACATGAGATGGGCCGGAGATGAGAAATTTTCAATATCTCAAAAGTGACTCAAAAGTCTTAATCGAGTTTCAAATCGAGATTTCTCAGTAAGTATTAACATTATAAACTGAATTTTTCGTTTATGCTGTAGAGGAGGAACCAGAATTTTAGTAGCAGTTCGCATTTGTGAAAAAAATCAGGTTATAGGTCCAGCCAAGCTCATTCATATTATGTAGGTCAAGCGATTTATCAGATGTCATGAAAAACGTCTTTCATCTAAAGCTTTTTTTCTGATTGACTGCAGCCACAAATAATTTTTATGAAATCTGATTGACTTAGAGACCTAAAAAGTATAAAGAAGTCTTAATGCACTAACGTCCATTGAAACAATAAGCGGAAGGTAAATAAGAAGCAGCAATGAAGAAAGATAATAAAGAAGAAATGTAAGCTAACCATGTCCATTAATGTGTGATTAGTACTTGCCATGATGGTTGTCAAACTTCTACACTAGCACATTAGCTATGCATGACATTGTCATGCAATGTCGTTGAATTGAAGCATAGGCCTAGATATCTGTGAATTGCAACTAATTTCCACGACGTCCTTCCAACAAGATGGCGCACCGCCTCATTGGAGTCTAAAAGTCAGAGTTTCTCAACATCCAACTTCCAAATGGCCACTGGCCACTGGCCACT
The DNA here is from genome assembly GCA_907163375.1 of Prostheceraeus crozeri. Taxonomy (NCBI): domain Eukaryota; kingdom Metazoa; phylum Platyhelminthes; order Polycladida; family Euryleptidae; genus Prostheceraeus; species Prostheceraeus crozeri. The sequence goes on along the minus strand of CAJQUW010008218.1, from coordinate 35,892 downwards.
GGATCAACTGGTCAAAAACGAGCAGAGATCTGACGCCTCTTGATTATTTACTGTGGGGTCACATCAAGAAAATGGTGTATAAGAATAGGCCAACAAGCAACAAAGAACTGCAAGTGAAGATTACTGAAGCAGGTCCAGTCCGTGACGAAAGTCACAATCATTAAGACTTTCGAAAACTTCAAAAAACGCGTCATCCTTTGCATCGAAGTAAGCTGAGCTTACTTCTAGCATATATAAAATACAAGTCTTCTTAGAAATTCTGGTTCTTCCTCTACAGCATATACGAAAAATTAAGTTCATAGTGTAAATACTTGCTGAGAGATCTCAATCTGAAACCCGATTAAGACTTTTGAGTCACCCTGTTATTAGAGTGTATTTTGACATTTTGAATATTTCAAAACATCGGTTTAGCACGCTTGTCAATCGAAGAGATTGCCGATCTTATCAAGATCCAATGAGAGAGCTTCATAATTGCCTTGAATGAAACAATAATTACATGCAAATTGTTGACTGCAATTAAATTAGATGATATCCTGGGACACAACTATCCTTGGTAACTGAATGTTGTTTGTATTAGCTTCGATTGCGCTGCTACGCTAGCGCTACATTTGGTAGTGAACTGTGTGTGATCTCTTTTCATAACGAAATACCTTTATTCTGATGAATCTTTCATGTTATGGCAACTCAAGTATAGTTGTAATAAATTCATTCAACAAAAGTCATGGACGGTTCTAACTCTGAATTTGAGGCTTGTCGCTATAAATATTACACCGGAGACATTTTGAAAGGCGGCTGAATGCCTTTCTGCTTTCATTGAAGTCAAAATCTGTTGCTGCACTCAATCATTGGAAAAGAAAAATCGGATGGAATATTTTGCAGATTGAAAATGAGCCAAATTAACAAATGAAATATTATATCATCAGATGAATAGGTGACAAGTGTTGCGTCATTCCCAGAATGCTTTAAATTCAGTCATCTGAAGTCATAACTTGTGTAATCGACAGTGCATGATTTGAATTGAATTATTGCCTTAATATTTACATCGTTAAGACAAAATATCGTAATTTGGATCGTAATATTTTATTTCCGAGTAATATTGAGATCTCTGTTCATCAGTAGAGCGGCCGTAGCAACGCATTGATAGAACAAATGATATAAGTGACCTAATGAACATTAACATTGAGACATCGCACAATAGCTCTACACCGATTAAGTGACGCCACTTTGATTAAAAATAGAAATTTTCAGAAAGGTGTCTTTAAGAGAAAAGAGAGAGTACCTAATTCACCAAGCAACATGCAAAATTAAAGTGGCAATGTGAATTGTAAAACGAAATATGAAGTGCAGTCCAAAACTATATATATTCAGGTAAATTAGTATACACTAGGAAAGCTAATTGAACAAGTGAAGAATTCATTAAATCTCTATGTAAAATTTGTGTTGGACGGTCTAAGAAGATTATTTACATGACAATACAACAAATTAAGAACAAATATCAGCCAACACTTTCATGGTCCTTTTTATAGTATTGATGGGGTTTGCAGTTAAAATGTCTTGTAAATTATGTAATCCTCGCGCGCAATGCCTACACCTGCATTATATTGGTGAACGTAAGCTCCACCATGGAACTGCACAGAGCACATGACATGAAGCTGCTCAAACATCTCGTTGAAAAAGCTAGCGTAGCCTCAAAATAGCAAAAGTAAACAAGATTTCTGGTGAAGGGAAATTCAGCAGACAATTTAATTATACGCCTTTCTGCTACTGAAAGTCTTACTTTTAGTGGCATGATCAAAAGTAGACCAACTAGCGTCCACCACATAAAGTCAAATCTTTCAAAATCATTTTGTCAGAGCAATCATTGTGAAGCTGAAGGGCTAGGTGCAAGACATGTAGAAAGAAATGTAATAAAGAATCGAAGAAAAGTAAGTTGATACCAATACTTTTGGACTTTAAATCGAACTTGGAAAACAATCGGCTGTCCGAGCAGCACAGACTCCAAAGTTTTGAAACGGGCTAAACGAATTAAATATTTCGTTTAGAAAGTTAACTTGCAACATCTTGAAAACTTCTATTCTATTGTTTAATATAAACTAATCAAAATGCATGAAAACGACAGTTGTTTTTCGTGACATTGAGATTTCTCACTGATGTTTATTGTCTATACATTAGAGTTAAAAACATTAGGACTTTAAATCGAACTTGGAAAACAATCGGCTGTCCGAGCAGCACGGACTCCAAAGTTTTGAAACGGGCTAACCCGGGCTTGATCTTGATATTTGTTATTTTGATCCGATTGTGTTGACTCTTTACATTTTATTGCCGAATTAAATATTTCGTTATCTGTGTGTGCCTTGAATATGAATTCATCATGAAATCCTTAATTTTATAAATAAAATCTGCCATTTTGTAAATGGCGAACGCACAAAAGGAAGCACAAAGACTACATGTGTATAGCTGCAGGTTTGTCAAATTGTAAACTAAACAAATGTGCAGTGCTTAAGAGTCAGTTTGCTTTGATTTCCAAAAATCACTTGAAACATAAACCAACAAAGATACTCGCACAGCGCATTTTCGGAAAAAGGAATATCAAATCAATACATGCATCAGCTGCTGTACAGAGATATACATAGATGAGCATGGAGTGGAGGCAAAGTAAAGACCACCTGCTTTGATATAGTTTTGCGTTGTAGGCGATGTGTGACGAAGAAATTTTGGAGAACAGAGCTTCGAAGTAGTTGCTCTTTTCGAGACGACATAGCACATAAGGAAAGAGAATATCGTCTCTCTCTTAAATTGAGACACTCTTAAAGCAATTCATGACTCTCTCATCGCATGGTTCATTGCTCAGTCACAGACATGGTTCAATTGCTCGAGAGTTGAAGAAGACAGACGTTTTGGTGTTGATGTCTAAAATTTCCGTGATTGTCTTTGTTCTACTATTTTGACTGGTTCTTGTTTTGATATTGACAATGCTCGTTCTTTCCCTCAACGAAGATTATTTTAAAACATTGCAGAATGTCGCATTTATGTATGTATATATACAATATACATGTATAAATGGTTTGCATTGGCATACGCACGTTAAAACCAGTGTATTTGTTAGAACTACTGATTATGTCTCACGACGATCATGAGAGAATATAACACAACTTTCTTATATTTACTTCAATTCACAACTTGCATGCAACTTGTCATGTTCATACGCTTATATTTTGAATGTTGAATTCACGAAATGTGAAGTTTTAGAAAGTTAACTTGCAACATCTCGACAACTGCTACTCTATTGTTTAGTATAAACTAATCAAAATGCATGAAAACGACAGTTGTTTTTCGTGACATTGAGATTTCTCACTGATGTTTATTGTCTATACATTAGAGTTAATAACAAGCGGCATCATCAAACATTTGTAATTTTCGCTGAAAGCATGAGCAAGCAAACTGTGTGCAATTGGAAATATTTCTGACCCAAATCTATAAAAGTTTGGAACTGAATAGAGTTTCACAATTTCTGTGGTATTCCCAACAACTTCTCTCGTTGAGAGTCACTTGAGAAAATCTTCGACATTGCGAATGTCTGTTTTGTCTTTGAATCCACTAAGTAATTCTTTTTGAATGTGTTGAAAGATGTATAAAATTTATGAATTTGTAGCCTGAATTTAGGCTTGTTGTGCACTACTGTTGTTGCACTGTACGCTTCCCCATCATCTGTACAATTGAAAGTCTATTCAATTTCATAATTTTATGTCAAATTCTTTATTCGTCTCTACTTTCCATTATATTTACTTAGTAATCATATTGAAATGTTTGGGATGGATCTAGCTGATTAAATTGCTTGTGTTTAAATAAATAATGATTAACCAAAATCAAATTGACTTTGAAAACGGGTATTATCAGGATTTGATAGAAGAAACACGGAGATAGAATCGTAAGATCCTGTAGTGTCTTGTTTTAACGCTATGCACTTAAAAGTTCAAATAAAAAAGTCATCATATTCATATCATCTTTCCTATTTCGTAAATCTAGATAGGGATTAATGCAACTGTCTTTTTCGAGGTCAATGTGAATAATCAACAACAGACCAGAAGTCGTTCTGAGATAGCGAATCCATTTATCTAGTCAGAACCGGAAGATTCATAACAGCATTTCTATTCTCTCTTTCATGGTTCATTGATAAATCTTTAACGGTGACTAATTCTATTTGATATTCATACAAACTTGCTCCTATGTAGATCCAGCAAAGTTTGATTAATACTCCAAAAGTGTCATTTTGAAGCAAGATTGAAGATGAGCTTAACCTTGGCATAGTCTGACCCAATTCATTTGACAGATCACTTTAGCAAATCCGAGAGAGAAGAATGTATTTGTCGACTTTTATTTGCCATTTATTCAATGTTTTCAGACAAAAGTAATTTCTAGCAAAACGCAAGAAATTCGCAGAAAGTGCTCTATTCACCATCAAATGCATATATGCATGAAATTCTCGCTTTATTAGCGTTTCCAGACGAATATTTCAGCGGCTCTCTCTAAAACGAAACATAGCTTGTCAGTCTAAAAAGTAGTAAATCTATTAGATATTAGCATGCGCATCTCCACTTGCGTTAAAAACTTAGGAAAATAAGCAATTTTTAACGAAATCAGCAAATTCGATGAGAAGCTAGGAAAATTAATATCAAAAATCAAAATTGTGGTATGCTGATATATTCTAAAAGCAAAACGACGCACGACAGCAACAGAATACCGGTAAGACAAATACAGATGCCCCATATACGTAGGAGTAGGACCCACTCTCAAGCAAGCGTTATGCATGTAGATATACGACAGAATTAATTCATAGATGTTTGGAGATAGTACACTAACGTGAAGTTTTATGGAGAAACGCTTGGTCAGAGTACAATGTAGTTGCTTGTCAAAGTTGAGGAAATGGGACAAGTGATTCATAAATATTACATGCATTTGTGTTGGAGCTGTGAGAATGATGTGTGAATGCAAGTGACATCTTTTAAATAAAAGCATTTTGAAATAAAGAGGAATGGGAAAACATGTGAATTCTCTGTCTCTCATGTGGATAGCAATTTATTAGAAGCTTGCAGCAATTCTTTAGGGAGATTAAGCACCCGCATTGCATGCTAATATTAGGGTCCAGCTTTTATTTTTCAAAAATGACATCATTAATAAAGTTATAATTGTGCTAATATGCTATTTATAGAGATCAATATCTAAGGCTCTCAATTTGTAAATTTATGAATTTAAGTTTTTGAAAGTTATACTTGAAAATATTTAATTAAGCCTAATGTACAATTGATTAAAAATAGGCAGGATATTTTGCTTAAATCAGGTTTCTGTTATCAATCGAATAATTGCTTTGTCAAAGGGTCGAAATAGCAGCTTTAGCGCAATATCTTATTTAAAACAATATTCTAAAACTGCTTCTAAGACCAGGTATCTAAAAAGATTTCAAAGCCGCATTTTCTGCACATTGCTTCAAGACATTGCTTTTCAAATATTTAAAACCATGCCTTGGAAAATGAATTATGTGCTCTGTTATAAATTAGCATGTTTGTAAAACACTGCTTTTAAACATGACTTTAGACCGTTACTTTCAAACATATTTTTCATACCCGTATTTTGGTCATGTCTTCAAACAGCGTTTTTACCTGTGTTTTTAAATTCGTCATGTGGCTATAATTTAGACCCCAGACCCCAGTAATTGATGAGCATAGTATACATGTAGAAGTGTTGGTTGGCACCTTGATGGTGTTTGACTCAAAGCGAGGGCAGATTGAGCCAAGTGAACCAGTCCTGCTATCTCTCCTTGTCTTACTACAGAGGCGAAGGGGATGCTTCAGAGTACTTTCGAGTAGCTGTCAGCAAATATAAGTACTTTTATGATACATGTAGGCTACAAGCCTGCAAGTTAACAAACTTACAAATAACATGTCATCGCTGTTGCAATGATCAAACCAGCTGTTGAGGCCACTGACACAATGAATAGGTTGCTAAATTGGAAAGAAACGATAAAAAGTTTTGGAATAATAAAAAATACAATAAAAACAGAAACTAACAGAAACAAGAGAAACATGATGCTATTTTACTTTGGAGCATTTCGAAATATATGGATATTTAAAGCCTAATAACACATGCATCAATAATTATGATAAAAGTAGATTCTGAATCTAAAATTGATTTGATAAAAATACCGTATTGATGCGACATAATAAGATTGTATTGAATATGGATAGGCCTTATTTCAAGTCCCTGCATGGGCTTCAATATGAGTTGGATGGAGACACAATTCGGCGGTCTGTGTATGTGAAGGACTTTGGAATCCACATCTCAAAGAATCTGAAATTCTTACGGCACACCATGCTTTGTGTCAAGAAGGACAACAATGCTAACTCTGCTACTCTGCTGACTTTCATCTCAAGGGACCCCAACGTACTATGAAAATTTACACCTTCCTACTTCGCCCACACCTAGAATATGCCGCACTAATTTGAAATCCATCATTATCCAAAGACAACGCACTGATCGAATGTGTACAATGTCACTGGACCCGCAGCATTCATGGCTTAACCTCCATTCAATACGAAGAACGACTGACACATTTAAATCCACCATCCCTCCAGTGCCGTCGACGTATAGTGGACCGGGCGGAAGTCTTTAAATTTGCAAATTATCGTACACCATGTGATCCAAATACTGTTTTTTTAATCCCATGTACGTCGATCACTCGTGGGCACGATCTGAAACTTTACAGACAGCTGTGTAATTGCAACACGTGTCTCAATTGCTCAATTTTTCACCCAGTGAATTTTGGATGACTGGAACGCGCTTCCTGAAGAAATCATTATCTCCAGCACATTGAAAGTTTTTAAATAATATTTTTAATTTCAAATTTGCAATTTTTTTGAATTTACATTGGCGACTCTATTCTTTCTGCAATGCGTTGGTTACAAGAACTGCTTTACTAAATTCATCAATTTATTCTCGTGACTTGAATCGTTCATATTTGTCAGAAGTCAGAATTCATGAATTTATCAAGAGCCTTTTCAAGACCAGATCTATCAAATTAAGGATTCCTATTTCAGCCCGGTGTTGCTGTCGAAGTCCTATCAAAACTCGGAGTCGGAGTTCCTTCAAACTTTGAGGATCCCGAAATCCTGCCCATGTTCATGAATTGCAGTGGTTTAAAATTAAAAGTCAATTCTTCCGATCATCAAGAATATCACTTACACCTTTAATCAATCTCAGTAGGTCAATATGAAGAATATTTTGAAAATGAGAGAGACTTGACTTTTGTATTTACGAATTGTGGATGAAACTGTTGTCGCAATTTTAACGAGCTTCAAATCAAATTTTTTCCAACTGATTTTACTTTTGTGATTTCTGTCGTTGGCGCCGTCAAACGTAACCCTGTTATTCCAGCAGCAATAAAGTTCCCTACATTATATCTGTGCATGAATATCACTCTAAACTGACCTAATTATCTGTTCTTGTAGATTTACTCTCTTTCTCCAATCTATTTTCATTCAAGAGAGTTCAAATGTCCTTCACAATGAAAGTAATACATGAGTTCAGTCGTATCTTAGATAGCGAATGTCACTCAACCTTCACAGCTTTCTACGCAGATTCTTGACAAAATATTTTGAATACAAGTCCACCAAAAAATGCACACGCGTATCCTACTTTATTTGCCCGTCTTTCAAGAAACCTAAAAATCATGTGTGATACAACATTTCTATTTTGAAATGAAACATTGAAATTTCAATCTCAAGGAAGTCACTGAAGAAGATCCGAATTGGAATTCACGGTCTTTGATCCTCAGTGTTGCTTCTGTCACTGCAATCTGCTCTGAAATGCATAGAATGTGAAGCCTAGATAGCGGAACCTCTATCACAATAAATCACATTTGATAACAGTGACAAATGAGTTCTAAATTGGATAATAATTGTGAGCAACTCTTTCATTAATCCCAAACATCTTGAGAGCCATTGACAAATGGCTTCAATTAGAAATTGAATGCGACTTAATCAAGATATAAATCCAACAATGTGAATTACATAATCAAAATTTCTATAAATTTCGACTTAATTTGACAACTGGTTCATCAATTAAATTCATTTCTTGTCTAAATAGTGACGTGTAATGGTTCAGGGCAACTACCAATGAAAAGCGTGGAAGAGGTTAATTGGAACCCCGGAGACATATTTTTGTTTGAATTTTTTGATTGATGACAACAATATCAACCGCTTATGCCCAAGTGAAGTCATCATTTTTGACAATGATTTTGCATGTGACATTTCGTTTCAGCTAAATCAGTGCATTTCTGAAGGAAATGCTCAAAGGAAATGCTTATTGTCAACTTATATTTCTAAATTTATTGTGCAGTAGGCCCAATATCGAATAATGGCAGTCTGTACATTGCTGCCTGCTGTCGACCGTCATTCTTCAAATACTGATAACATAGAAAGTACTGCTACGGTCATAGACTTCTAAGTTGTAGAAGAATGTTCTGTTACAGGAAGTCGATGGATAGATGTAGATATATATAAGTAGACAATGGAAATACCACATGAGATTTCTCGGTAAGTAATTAACAAATCGTCGGCCTCTGACGCGGCTTTTGATTTGTATATTACTTACCTTGGAATCTCATATGGTATTCCTACATTACCGCATAGCTTGCAGTGCATCCACCATAATTGAGCGAACTGTCTATGCTATTTGAAATACGATCGAGTTTCAAATAGCATAGACAGTTCTTTCAATTGCAGGTGGAAGCGTGATAGACTATGCGCAATTAAATGTCCTGCATGATAGTGAGTTCTTGTACTAGTGCGGGGAACTGGAATGATATCTCAATGCACGTAGATCATCAGTGCAAGGACTACTTTTCAAATGTACTGATAAAAATGCAAAGAACTACAATATCATGCTGGAAACATAAATCTTCAAAAATGCAATATTCAATACAATCTTCACTTCATAATACAAATAATCACAGCTCTCATTAGAAGATATTTCTATTACCTCTGGAGACTGTTTTCAGGCAAAAGCAATAGAAATACCACTTATACCTTTAACATATAACTAGCCTTACCAGTGTAAGCTTAACTAAGCTGATCGCATAAGTGTGATGCACATGTCAGGCCGCTTGGTACGGGTGCCTTCATGTTTGGCCGTACACCAAACGCCTCTGCAGAAAACGAGAGGGTTTATAGATTTATATTTTTTGATGGCCAGAAATTGAAACAATTCAGATTCTAGTGATGAAATTGAATTAACCTAATGTCACAGACGCCGTTGTGCTGAGGATTTTGCATGATTATAGTACACATAACTGGAATTGCAGCATAACAACCACACTGTAAATCGCTGGATACGAAAATTACATACAAGCATATACCAAAATCACATACAATTTGAAACTAACATCTGATACGAGATTCTCGTATGATTACAGAGATCTCGCATGTTTTTCATACGACATCTCACTTACTTTCGTATGTGATTGGTATGTAGCGATACGAGCTATTCTATCTGTGATTGGCTGTTCTACACTGAAATACGAGTTGTTGGTATGTTTTATATACGAGACTCGATGCAAATTCATCCTCATTCGTATGCCTCTGGTATGTGTTTCGTATGAAGAGCTTTACGTCACATAGCAAAAAAATGTGTATTACATACCACTGTCACTTTTATCAGTAATACCAGACGTGAATACTTTTTGTTTAATAGAGTGATATTTAATTAGATTTGTTTTTTTATAAATTCAGAGCTCTACGAGATTCTCGTCGTTCTACTTGTCTAACATCATTAACGGGACGTCTAGCCAGCTCTACAGTAAGAGCCAAGTTGATAAATATCAATTCAGTCAAACGACAGTTGGTGTACAATCGTGTTGACTTACATATCTCAAACATAACTATTTTTGCGTTCATGAATTATAATGTGTTTTTATTTCGGATTGATAATATGCATAATCTCAAAATTACATAATGCATAATTGTTGATGGTTGAATACTTATTGATTATTCATGAAATGCCTCAGACTTACCTGTAGTAGAATCGAATTCAGTATTGGAAGTATGACTCTTGAATGTCATTATCTCACTACTTACAAAGCAGTAATAACATTAGTGTGATCTTTATTGACAAAAGGCCTTGAATCAGCATACTTTGGAGGTGATTCATGCTTTCTTTTAACATTGTGCTGGTATGGCTTTAGTGTGTAAAGCATACCACATTTGAAATAACATGCGAAAAGCATACAAATATATACCAAGAGAATACAGAAATATACCAAAAAAATACTTTTATGCATCCTTCGTATGTGATTGGCATTGAGCGATTTACAGTGCATACTTTTGCTTGACAAATAGCAATCCAACAATGACAACAGGCATCCTTTATTTTTTTTTATGGTTTCGTCAAATATATTTGAGAGTACATATTACATGAATATTGAACAAAACATGTTTCCTATGGGAGCATGCTAAAAGAATGCTATACTAAGATCCTGATCAACAAATGACAAAACTAGGACGAAACTAATAAAGAAAAGTGAAAAGAAGATGGCCGATCTACGAAAAGTCAGGTCTACTCAATGTGAGTGGAGCGGGCAAGTATTGCTCTTGCGACAGATTTGGCAATACTAATGCCCAGACAGTCAAGAATCCCACGGTGGACAACCGAAACTTTTTCATTGCTTTGAAATGCCATAGTGCATCCAAGCTGTTTAAGAAATGCAGTGGCCTCTCCACCCCAGACACCGTATGCTGTGACTGCAAGAGGGACACATCTCCATCCCAATCTAGCACATCTCTCATCATTGCCTCTATGTTTCCGGCTTTCTGCAGCTGCGAGACAGACATCACTTGCTGTACTCGCTCCATGAATATAGTTCGGAATGAGCGGATGTACCACAGTAATGTCGATCGCAGCAGCCTGACCCAATGTCCAGTTTGGTATTAAAATGTCTGCAGGCCTTTGCAAATCATCACTTGATCCCTGTTCCTGCTTAGGATTCAATCTTGCCCTCTGAAAAAAACGATAGATCTTATTGCGAAGAATGTTGTGTCGTCGATTCACATCTGGACCTCGCATACATGTGGTGCCATGAATGCCGAAGTCATCCATCTGCTTGTCCGGGCACATGAGACATGTTGACTTACAATTCAGCGGTAGTCCCAAGCGAAGCTTCGTCAGCACATGAACCTCATTTGGCTCAAGACGTTGATCCAGACCTGGATTTGGGATAGCTAAAAGCCAGGATGATGAATGAGTATTTGATACTGCTGACAGTCGAGCTTTCTCAGCTGTACTTGACATCATTTGTTGCAGTCTTTCTTCTTGGGCTTCCTCAATTCTTTGTGAAAGACTTCTTTGTGATCGGCACTCTGGAATATTGACATCATCCAAACGGTCAGATGCTTTGACTCTGGTATTGTAATCATTAATGACTTCTTGAATATCCAGATGAGGCGAGTTGGTAGAAAAGATCGATGAAATATAGGCTGCAGATGCGTGTTTCCTGACTGATCGTAAGCCAAACCCTCCACGTTTCATGCTTAATTCCACTTGTAAGCGGGAAGCTTCAGTTAAACCAATGCAGAGGGATTCTTCGAAACAACGCATGACGTCCGTGTCAAATTCAGAAAGTTGTTCAGATATTTGATTGGCAACTTCGTGCAATATGATTTAATTTGCAAAAACCACCACATATTCTTAAAAAATTCAAGGAAATTTGAGGATCCTTGAGATGCATGATAGCACGTAGAAGTTTGGCAGCCTCTAAGCGTTTCTTCTTGACATAGTCAATACAGAAGGAAACCTCACCTATAGGTGAACCCAGAATCTCCATGTTTGGTTTATCCAGCTTTCTCACATTCGATGGAAAACTTGAAAGATCTATTTTGCTGTACAGTTCACATTTGTGTAAGTTGAGATGCAGACCAGACCATGTCTCAGATTCCTGAATCATGCATAGGCATTGCCTGATGGATTGTATCCCACCACATAAAATACCGTCATCCAAGTACCAGAGATTGTGAGTTAGTCCAGGAATATGTTTCAATGAATCAACAAGGCGGTTCAAAACAAGTGCAAACAAAAGTGGCCCGAGTGGATCAACTTGCTGAACCCCATTGGCCGACGAAAGCATTCCGGTTGGGTGCCAGAGCAATGGATTTTGGCTGTAGCACCATGAGACCCAGGGCAACAATTCTGGAATTTCCTTGCCGCATTCATCCAAAACACATTGACGGGAAACCAAGTTGAAAGCGTTTGCCATGTCAATTTTCAAAATCACGAAGTCTTCGTCTTCCCAATGAGAATGAATTATGTGACGCATTCTGTGTATAACCTTTTCTACCCCACCAGGACATGAAACACCAAACTGTGTTAGCGAAAAGTCGTCCAACCGTTGATGAAAACACTTTGCACAAACATTTGCCAATCAAGCGTCGGAGGACCTCACCAACCGCAATAGGTCGAATATCTAAGGGATCACTCTCTTTTGATTTTAGCAATGCAGTTAATGAAGCACCCGCGAAAAATGGTGCAGCCTCTTTGCACGCTCTTCCAGAGATCATGAGATTGATCAGCGAACGCAATGTGGCGACAAGACTCACAGGCAAAGCACTGTTGCATGCAGTGGTTATATGGTCAACCCGGAGACCTGATGGTCCACATGCAGTTCCTCTGGGAAAAGAAGACAAAACTGCTCGAATGTCAAAATCTTGCGGTAGACGAGGGATTGAATCCGAAGAAAAATCTGGCGGTGTTGGTGGTTCATGCTGTGGGTGTTTTTCAACCAAAAGACGACGTGTTTCAGAGGTGTTGGGTGTAATACCCTTACTCGTTAATACTCTGCAAGCTTTACCGAACAAGCCATCCTCAGCAAACGCGATTGCAGCCTTGCGAACATTTTCCCGGAGTTCCAAGTCATTATCATGATCTTTTGATTTGGTGGAGTAGGTCACTTTTATCTTCTTTGCGTTGTTACAAGCTTCATTCCATAATGTTACATACTCTCCTGCCAACCACCGATCACATAATGTGGCAATGTTTACTCCATTTTGATGTTTCCTTCCTGAACGTTTCGACGACGGAAGCACACATTTTGGCAACATTGCCAATAGAGTAAAGTGTTCTATATCATTGTGAAGTATTACTTTATTCAGTGTTTCTTGTAGTGCACGGCTCCAAGCTTGCTTGGCATTTGCAGGCACGTGCTTCAAGGTTGGTCGAAACAAACACAGCACCTCGCGAATTGATGGCAGATCATTCGATAAATGGGAACTTTCTTGTTCTTCAGTGGTAGTATCTTGTCTAGAGAAAGAGCATCGAGATAGGTGTAATGAACGGCGTGACTCAGCAACAATTCTTCTACATGGACAAATAAATTTTCTGTTTTGTCTTAGCCAAGCGATAGGAATCGGTCCATCAAATATGCCACATAAATGCTGCTCCAAATGTCTTATGATCATTGAAGGTGCTAAAATCTCTTGACAAGCACTAACTGGACATATCCTTTACATATCCAGAACTGGCTAATTTATCTCAAAAAGAATATTTCACTGACATTATGACCTGGCTTAGCCGTCCACGTGGCTTCCAGATGCTCCTGTTGATAAAACTGATATGTGGCGCTTTTTTATGGCTTCTCCTGTACTGTTGAAACACTCATTTTTATGAAAAAAGATATTTCGAGTTGAATAAAAGTTTGTGTAATGTCAGACTAGCTCTTCACTCTCGTTTTCTGCAACTTTTGCAGCGATTCTTGCTTTTTGAAGATTGAAAAACAACTTCCGAAGCATCGATACATTAACTTGTTTGACATAAACAGAATAGACATGAGTGAAATTTTCTTTAAATCCAAAATGAATGTTTTTTACTCATCGACATCTTTTCATTATGAGCTCTCATCATTTATGACAATTTCTCCGACGAGAGTTATGTAGAAGTATGACAGACTTCGACTCAAGTAAGATATCTTTCCGATTTTCTCTACGCACTCAGCATTCAGGTCGCCTACATAAATACTCTTCTGAATAGAGAATGTTGAAAGTATTAGAAGCTTCATGATAATCGCCGTGTTGAAGTGACAATTTTGCGTGCGTTTTTTTATGAAACGTGATTGCTAAATTGGCAACAATGGTCATCGGTAGTAAATTCCGAACCTCTTCCTGAAACTTGTTTTTAAGCACGATTGCAGTATTCCCATTCATATATAAGTATGGTGGATGCAGGCCAAGGGGGAACTCCCCTCAGGTTTCAGAGGATGAAGAAATCCCTTTCAAAATATATTTTGAATGATGTATATATTTCTCTGTGGTGAGCGTAGTCAAAAAATTATGCTTTCCAGCCTTTGATGATAGACCAAACGCACTAACTTGCAAGCTTTAAAACGATATTTTCATTATGAAGCAGAGGAGTGGTTCGATAGATGCAAAATTATGAAGTATTGGTGCTCTTTGTCTACCGAGGTTGATGAATTATTTTTTTGTCAAACAATTTTATCATATTTTTTGGAGATAATTCTTGTCTGCAACTATCTCGGATTCGTGCGATTTTCATTGACATCGAAAATACACACATATGCATCCAATGCATCATCAAACATTTAGTGGGTTAAATGTGTGTCGAGATTTCAGATAGGGAAACAGACCAGTCGTTCTTCATGTTCATTTATCCGTTTTAGAAATGGCGGCTTGTCTCCCCGATGTAGCACTTATCAGAGTTGCAAGCTATAGGCAACGATATCAAGCATGCAAGGTGTGCCGCCAGTTTTGTCATGACCACACTATAAACGTGTCTAGGCATAATCCTAAAAAGAATGCAATATGAAGCGAGGCGAAAAGAACCATACATAGAACTAGAACTGACATGCACATTGAAATCAATGCTACGTTGTGGGCATGACAACAGTTCCTAAACGATGGCGCCATCTGGAGGTTGATGATGTTTATGTAAACTGTAAACTGCACACAACTAGCTGACAGACAGCTTCGCAGCTAAATCAGTATTTAGCTATGCCAAGTATTAATTAACAGACACATCTGCCTATCAGACCTTTGGATGGCGCGGACAAATTTGCATTGTTACGTTCACTGCATGTCATTTTACTAATGAGCACCATACAAGCTTTTATAGAAATAGATAACAATGAAATATTTAGGGCATAAATGTAGCTTCATGCAATATAAAATAGCGGCACAAAAGGCGCACGCATTTTGTCATAGAAACATTTGTCAACCTCTGTCTGATTGGGCTAGAAACAGTCACATGTGTAATTCTGAGTTTTTCATAGGTGGTTCATGCCCCAACATATTTCCCCCCGGCTGTGGCGCGACCTTGAGTCAATTTCCATTCCAGTGAACTTCAGAGAAACAACTCATTTCTATGCAGCTTTTTTCTAATTTGGATAGTATTCTTGATGACTTTCAATAATGTGTAAATGCAGTGTATGAAACAAATAAAGCTATTTTTAGACATGGATCCATGGCGACAGCAATTCTGAATATTTGATATCTTGATATCATATGTTAACTCAGTTTTTGAAGTGTTCTCTACAATTGGTAAGGGCGCTTAAACTAAAATATACTCTGGTATGTTCTCTAGAGTCAAGTCCATCTAAGAGACGGATTGCTAACATGATAACAGAAATACCGGTAAGTGAGCATTTACGGGTGGGTGAGAGAGAGTTAATGTAAAATAAAGGATGTGCTGACAGTTCTATGCATGAAATTTACTGATTTTGATGTTTGCGGAGGCAATATTTTATACCTGAGATGATTACTGGATTACTGATTTACTACTATAGTCGTAGTCAGTAATATATAGGAAAAATCCTGTTTTGCAGCAAAAAAGGAAAGGTAAACAGTTTTGTATGATATTTCGGCTGCTAGTTCACTGTTCTGAACAGCCACTGTGGCTGTGCATTGTCTGTGGTAATTGGCTGTTCAATATGGCTGTCATTCAGCTGTGTGCAGTTTACACCGCACCGGTACTTTCTCAGCATGCCTTGTCTGCTTGAAATATGCAAGCTATGTGAATATTCACGATTGACCGGTTATGAAAATTCGACCGCTCCTATCTCTGGACGTAAATTTATCTGGATAGAAAAAAATTTATTCATCATTCTTGCGGATTATGAGATCAACCATGAGCGATGAATACGAAGAGATTCTCGAGAATTTGAATGCAGCACAATTGTAAAAGCAATTTTCCTACTGTGGCAACCGTCAATCAATAAAATCTTGAATAATGTATAGAATGCAATTCTATTCCTTTTATGAAGTGTCTGGCAGTAAACTGTTTTAGAAAATTTAATCGTCGTATTTCCTCATGCAAGCAACCAGCAATGTTCCAGGGTCACAAGGGAAGGATTAATTCGGCGTCTCTGTTTGCTGAAGATATTCGAAATTGAGGTTTAGGTGAACTCTGTAGATGAACAGATGCCATCCTAATCTGAGAAAAATGAAGAACGCAATAAATTCATTTCTCATTTTAGTTTTGCGTGAATTCAGAAATAATTAGATTAATGCAAAAAGCAACTATCGAATTAAGTTAGGATTTGTTTGCTGTGGAAGCAGTGATTTTGAACATAGATACAGTCCATCTGTTCCCCATGCAGAATGGTAATAAGTGGTAATTAATAACAGCGAATCAAATATCTCAGCTCTTTTGTATTTGAAGAAAATATTTTAGAATCTCACAGCAGACGAGTGCTGTAAGAAATAATTGCGAAATGAAGAAAAATTAGGGAGACACGTCTTGTCACAACTCGCCATTGATATGAGGTGTCAATTATAAAGGCATTTGCGTGTGACTCTAATTCTTTTATTGAAATATCTCTAAATCAAACTGAATAGTCCTATCTACTTTTTCTGCATTTTCTTTTCGAAAATAAATCACCGTATACTGACTCTTCGAGACTATGCTTGTGTGCGTCCTTGCGATGGTTTCACCCCACTTACCGAAAGCCGCTTAACGGAAAGTCGCTTAGGGGCCATCCATAAAGGACGTCCGCAGAAAATTGACTATTTTTGATCCCCCTCCCCCTCTGTCCGCAGGTGTCCGGATTTTCGGACCCCCCCTCCCCCCGGACGTCCGCATTTATAAGCCTTCAGTATTAGCTATGAAACTGAGTTACTATCACTTAGGTATTTAGTCTCGTTGCATCTTAGCCTTGTTTGCATCTTATTTTTCGTTTTGGTGCATAGGCCTATATGTTTGTAATCTACATAATTTATTAGCTTATTTCTTGATAGACGTACATGCTATAACAGAGCCTGTCAGATTTGTTGTGATGATCCTACGTCAGCCACGGAATAATTTCAACCGATTTTCTTGCTCAATCTTCAAATTTTTAAATTTTACATTCTTAAAAGACAGATTAAACACCTTCACAACCAACACTCTAGTAACATATACTATAAAGCTTAATAACAGAAACCAAACTCCCGTTTGAATACTATATACTACTACATGACATTTATAGATCTATACGATTTTATAAACTAGTCAACGATTTGATGTACTAATTTCTTTTATAGTCCATCGGTTTACATGTATTACTTATCTTAATTTCATTAATCAATTTTCAGAATTTGTCAACAAAAATATGAGATGCTGTCAAAGGTAAACATCTTTATTCAAACTCATCTGTTTCGTGGGATCGCAGATTAACAAGTCATTAGTCTACCATTCCTGCACAGTGAAGAGATGAACTTAAAACGCTAACCATTCGGTGTCAAAAGTGATTTAACTTGTGAATAAGCGGACGTCCGCTTTTTCTTGCCCCCTCCCCCCTCTCCCCGTCCGCAACTGTCCACATTTGACTGACCCCCTCCCCTCCGCTGCGGACGTCCTTTATGGATGCCCCCTTATCGGAAAATCTCGTCTATGGGCTGTCGATCAAGCACACAAAGTAGTCTCCACTATAGTACCGGGTAAACTGGGTCGAAGCGGAATGACCACGCACAACGTAATTTTCATTGATGGAGTTAGGTGAAATATAAAGGGTCAATGAGTGTTTACATTCTCCAGCATGACGGCATGTTTGTAAACCTGATCAAAGGTGTTACCAGAGCTGATTTGTTGATAACACCATCAAACAGGGAACCAATTTTTAACCGATCTCCACTAGTACAGTACAGTTTAATCCACATGTGTGTGCATGTGTTAACATAATCGATAGACCATAGACGAGATCTTTCGTTCAGTGGATTTTCATTCTGCGTGTTTCCGGGAAGTTCACCTTCCTGTAAATGGGTTTCTGCTGTCACTCCATGCGATTGGTGGCGCAAATGTGCTGCGTATAAAATGTCGCGAATGAACGGAGTGAGGCTGCTACCACTACTTCCACTGATTCCTCTTCATTTGACATTTTTGTTCCTGGTAGGCTGAAAAAATCAATCGCATCCTCATTGAAATGCTCGTTTCCAACAAAGTTCCCATTTCAATTAGTTTACCTATCAAACTCAAACTCAAATTCGTCACATTGTTCAGTATCAAGCAATCTACAAGGCTACCTTAGGGAGACGTTCGGGGCCGGTCCAAAGAATAAAAAACTGAAACTTCTGAATAATCTTAATTATGTGCACAAATATCTCGGAAGTTTCTTTTCAAGGAAAATAGTTGACCGATGAGACTGCAAGGTTATTTGATTTATGAGACGATATTTGATTTCTTGAGGATTAAAGCAGCTATTAGATAACGGGAGCGTCAAAGACTTCATTGTTTCGGAAAAATTAGAGTAAATACTCATGTTGATGAATAAATTGCCTATATTGATTTTGGAATCCAATGTAGAATTCTGTTGTATGTCGTATTATTGTAATACTAATACTAGATTCCCCAGGTCATTATCAAGAATAACCAGACGTGCTTGCAGCCCCAAGTCTGCTGCAATTATAATTCAAATTACAAATCCATGACGCACATAAAACAAGATACCACTCACAAACATAATAGACATCTACACAAGCATATTCTACTAAAAGATAAAAACAATAGAGATCTCACGTTCCCAGAAAGAATGTCATACATGATAGAGATATGCCACATCCACCCTGTCCAATGCAGGATCCACATCGGGGTAAAATTTGGTTTGCCGTCGATTTCGAGTTGAGCGTCGTAAGCCGTCCTCATTCGGAGTGGTAGGTTGTTCTCGCTCGACTTGCTGTGGTCGACACGCCGAAAGCTGTGAGTCCTGCGCGAGTAAAGAGCGACCATCATCATTTAAAATTAATGAAGTGTTCTTTCCTTGCCTGTATATAAATGTCACTGGTCTAGGAATACTGCGTGAAGTAGGTGTGTAAAGTAGTCTCTGTTGGGGTTGGTAATGAGACAAAATTGGACATCTTATAGTTCACATACATCTTATAGGAATATCACTTCTGCCGGTGTTCCACCTTCTCTTCTAGCAGTATTACGATGAACGAACAGAAGCCTTGAAAGAAACGGACTAGAAAAGGACTAGAAAACTCTAAATTATGGAGTTTCTCTAAATTTAAAAGAAACTCTAAAAGGACTAGAAATATTATTGAAATAACTGGTCGATGGTATTTGCAATCGTGGATATTTACAAAAGGCTGTCGGTATCTCCCGGCGTGAGCAAACCGGAAGCCGCCATCGCTTAGGTACTGTTGTCAGGCCGCATGTCACAACGCATGTCCACGTCGCTCTATTGCTTTCAATGTCCATGGCCGTTATAGTCCGTTATAGTCCTTTTATTGTCCTTATAGAGTGTCGGATTTCTATGCTGCTCACGATCACTTGTTTATCGCGCCTTATACGTGGTGCGTCCAAAAAGTTTCCGGCCTTAGTATTCTATAAATCGAAAATAATTAATCCAATGGCGTTTTTATTTAGTACATTGTAACTACTTCTCAAGCCAATTACCGTTCGCGGCCAAACACTTTTCCCAGAGAACTGGGAGGGCCTTGAAACATCAAGGAAAAAAGCGAAGGTAATAGGCCAAAACAGTTTCTCACCGTCTCCTAAGCTGCTGCACTTTGAAAATGAATCCCGCGGAGATGGCGTTTCAACTCGTTGAAAAGGCAGTAGTCTGAGGGAGCAAAATCCGCGCTATAAGGTGCATGTTTCACAAGTTCGAAGCCAGCGCTGTTGATCTTCTCCAAGACAGCTCGACAAGTGTGCACTAGAGCGTTGTCATGAAGGAACCAACGAGGCAGGCCTCTTGCCTTGCGTACTCAGCTGGATCAGCTCGCCGCAATATTCTCCAGTCACTGTCGCTTGTCCTTGTAGCATTGGCAATTTTCAGAGTGTCATCCATGTCCGCGAGACTAGCATAGCAGCAACATAGTCGTGTAATATGATTGGTCACTGTTTGGACACGCATTTTACATGTTGTGAATCTAGTTAAAAATGTTTTATGAAGATGCTCTTCTATTTTAGGGTCGATAAAAATGTCTCTATTCAAAGCCATCGACATTAGGCAACATTCATTGATGATAAACTCATTGCTCAGCAAAGCAAAGTCATTAATCCTAAGGTTATCGAATGATTACAACAAATCAGTGCATCGACACTAAACCGAGGGACAAATGCGAAAACCAGGCTATTTTTTTTGAAGAATAATTGAGAAATTATTATTTTTTACTATTTAATATAGTAATATTATAACAATTATATTATTTAATATAGTATATTAATATTTTCATATGCTTTTTTTATTATTTGTTTAGAATTTTATCCCTTTCCCTTGCTACAGCTTAATTACGACGCCTTTAGTTCGAATTAACATCTTGATTCGTCATGAAGTTCAAAAAGTCTCTCAAAACTTCGTTGAGCTCGGAGCGATGACAATTTTGATTTGCCTGATTATCTCATCTTCGAAACATAGAGCAAGCATTGAGTTCCCTAGGCTGTCACCATTATTTAATGCATCACAAATTCGTTACTGCCGCCGCTATCAGTAACAAAGTCATTATTAAGTGTTGATTGAGTTACTCCTGATCAGTGATGGAGCTACTGCTGAATTCTGCGTGACTCGATGACTTAAAATGTCAGATTCTCTTTCGAATTCGTTTATATCAATCGATTTCACAAAGCTGGAGTATCATGCCGTGGGTATTACACTGATATGAAGCTATAATTTCCATATGCTACAGCATCATTCTCCGATAGCATGAATGATTGACAGTTTTATGAATGATATCAATTCATTTGTTATCGAATATAGTTGAATTGACCTTTCTATCTGTTTCTTTATTACAGGTCCTCCTCCTCTATTGTTGCTCAAATTTTAAGAGATTTTCAACGAAGGTTTATTCAACAACTATCAGACAATCATTTCGTGTGCATGTGATCGTATTCTTGCTTTATCGATAGGGTCTTTATGAAATTCAGCACAAAGAAGGCATTTCGCCGGAGACAACTGCTTAACACTGGTGTTGATGGTTGACATGAATTGAAGTTTATTCCAAGCTCTAAATTGGGTCCAGTATCTTTGCAATTACTCTTCGATTGCAATCCAATATCTTTTCCTATAATGGAAGCTACAAAATTTGTTATCTGCAGTTTTAGAAAAATTAATGCGATAATCTTTGAATGATTACACCCACAATATCAAATCAATCATGGTTTTTTTTTCAAATTGTTTCAACAAGGAGTTGGCGAAAATGAGCGATGAAACTACGAGAACAATCATAATCTTCATTGCAACGGCATGCAGCAGATTCAATGAATCAAACAGTTTCCATTAACAGTTTCCATTCTAATTCTTTCTAATTCATTGCAGGTCTGAAATCAATCGGACTAAAACTAAAAAATTATTATGCTGACACGATTATGATAATAATTTTTTCATCATTCATATAGAATTGTAGCATGTTCCTAAGATTAATAGGTTATCTGATATGAAATACAACTCAGTTTTGGGTGCTGTTTTGCAAGAAATGCACACTTTCACAATGAGCCTGCCCGATGAAATTCATTTAGGCATCACTCAGTAGTAACAGAAACTAACTATCTATAAACTCAATATGTGCGTACCATTAGAAAAATGCCACAGAATGCAGTAAAATTTGCCCTAGCATTATATCGAAAAATATTGAAGAGAGTGACTATTTTTAATTCTACAGTATAGTGTTTTAGTCTGGTCAACGTAGCTCTAACTGATGTCACTGTGGCCCTTGAAGTTCCAGAATTATATTTTCAGTTCTGATGCGGCTTAGCCGTGTGCACTTGATGATCAGCTGGAGTTGACTTATATTGATAGTCAGAATGGTCGTTCGTTGTATCATTCTGGTCAAATTGTTGATCAAATTCGTTCCGTCCCAGCCAGCAAGTGACTCAGAATCTCGGTTGCTCCTACAGCTGTGGTCCTGAAGCGAGACTTTGTTTCGGTATCCTTAAGCGTAATGGAAATATGCAGTCTGATGCATTTCGTACAATAGCAAAACTTAAATAAAGTGTGACTTCAAATTGAGCTGTGATGAAAAACAATAAGATCATTAATTACAAGAATATAATGATGAATTCGATGGATCTCCTGGTTCCCAGTGTTTTGGAGGAAACATCTTCAGTAATTCACATTTGGTGATCTGAAAAGGAAGGAAAATAATGACAGAAACGAATAGTAAAAATACTTTCACAGGATGCATTGATTACATTGAAAGTGCCTTTAAAAATTCAAAATTTTCCTTTTATGATCATGCATTAATGATTGAGAATCAATGTTTGAGCCATATAGTAAGTATATTAGGTAGAGTGGTAACTAGCATTTATTAAATCCCCAATGTGTATACACTTTCGACTTTATTAAATGAACTCATGGGGGATACAAGTGTTATTGTCACCAAATGTGAGATATGCAAATTTTTGCAGTTTTGAAGAAATTGCAACGGAATTCACTGATCATGATAATAATGCAGAAGGAAATGATATCATTTTACAGATCGTCCGTGTCATGATAGCCTTGGAGAAGTAATGTTTGTTAGATGAGCAACTCAACGACCTGCTATTGCTTTCATGCTTATCCTCAAGAGAATCTTCTTAAGAGAGATCATGTCATAAGCAACCTGCCACTGGTAGAGCAAAATAACAGAATCAAGGATTTCAATCATCTTTGAAAGATATAAATGGGTCCACATTCAGATTCAAGAAATGAAACATTAATATAGTGAATCACAAATTCATGCCGATGAAAATTGAATTAAAAATATGAAATTTCAGCCACGACAGCACAATAAAATCTCAACTTTTTAATGAAGACGAATATATGTAATGCCCTTCATTACATTTCCTTGATCATCAGCGCAATTTCCGCTTAGTTACGATGTTTATTATCAAATATTCATTCCTTTTGATATCCAACTTGTTTCATACTACTTATATAGGGAAGTCATCTCGGTTGTATATAAATTAGCAAATTTTGACTTTTTTGAAACTGCTCAAATAATTTTTTGGACCACGGTAGCGTAATCTCCGCAAAAATTGAATCTTTTCACATAAAAATTTTTACTGTATACAGATACTTTTTTGAGTCGACACTCTACCTATACATCCCTACTCTATGGTTTGAGCATCTATCTGAAAGTGATTGACTGTTGTCATCTAATCACAGTTATTCAACTTAACAATGACACAGAATATTTATGGGGTCTATCCTTTTTTATTAGAAGCTCCAGCCTCTGAAATTTGATGTCATTTGTTATATTGCAAATGTATATTGCAATTGTATATTCTTTAACGTGTCTTTCAAACGTGGCTCTCTAAGTATGTGGAAAGTTGTATATGTTTGTCCAGTTTCAAAAACTATTCCTGTCAAAAAAGAAATGTTGCGTCAGATTTCTTTTTCCTCATGAAAAGTATGTGAAAATATTGCATTGTAAAGTTATCGCCAATCCATTATGAACTGGTATGATTCAAATCAATTTACTCGGAGCAATTGAAAGGACATCTTTAATCTCATGCCGGCGCTTCGTCCGTTCTTTATTGAGGCATAACACGGAACTGATTACATAGCTGTTAACACGTCATGGATTGACAAGCTGCATGAGCGCCGGCATGAGATTAAAGATGTCCTTTCAATTGCTCCGAGTAATTTATAAATGGGCACCTACAAAGAGAATATTCAAATCAATTTGCCTACGGACCACGTTCGTTAAACATCGGTGCTCCGGTCACCATCTGTGACACAACTGCAAAGCTTTTGGAAACACCTTATGTTAGAGCAGCTTGCACACTAACCTTTGATTTGAAGCATGATTTTGACTGTGTACCACTTGAGCTCATGTTACTATGTTTATCAGAGATATCTTTTGTCATCCGGGTTAATGACTATCAGTAGAAACATCAATGTCGAGCTAAACTTGGTAAAACTGTAACTTCCAGCAGACAATTTACCAGTGATACACTTCAGGGATCCTTGATATGACCGTATCTTTTTTCCTTATGCTTGTCAACATTTCAGCCTGTAGATACGAGTAAGTGCCAATCAGAGAAAGTTGATCACATGACTTTGATAACTCTTGTTTTCGATGTCAAGCAGTTGATTTGTTACCTTTTGCTTTTGAAAAAAAGTCAACCATTTTTTCTTTCACATTTTTTTGCTCTTCGCTACAAAATTTTGAATTTGAAGCTGCACGTTTTCTTAAAATACTCGAGCTTGTGCTCAATAGTGATCTTACTTGGTCTAATCATTTTTAGCTTATTCCTTCGAATGCTTTTAAATGTCTGCATGTTCTACGTATCTTATAGAATTTCCTTTCTTACGATCTGTTTGTGCTTGAATTTAACTGTGTAACTCGCTCTATGATGGACTGCGCATCTCCGCTCTTTGTATAGCGTTAATTGAAATCGTCGGAAGTATAGATTTAGTCCGGCAGCCAGAACACGTTTCTGCAGGGAACGAGGCCGAAAGACTCACAGAATGATGCATACCCTATGCCTACTACGAATCGGCACGACTGCCGAGTTCTAGTGAGTTCCTCTTCTTGTCAGACAGGATCAAAGAAAAACCCATGCAAATGCAGTAGGACGCAGATTGAAGTTTTTAGTTAAAACGAAATTTTCTATGTTTTCTCTGAAATTTTCATACTTTCATGTTCATGCACCCGTGTCTATAAAGCTAAACACATTTAGATTTGGTGAGCCTCTCAATGTCGGCAAACACAAACATTTTGAGCAACTTTATCCCTATTCAGCCACATTCTCACATACATTGCCGATCAGATGCATGATAAAAGCACATGCACATAATAGGGAATGCCCTAGAGACATTCCATGTCCAAAATTATGACTCTGGGCTCAGTACTTTTCGTTTAATCGGAGAAAACATATAAAATTTCATTTTAGCTGAAAACTGCAATCTGCGTCCTACTGGATTTACATGGGTTTTTCTTTGATCCTGTCTGACAAGAAGAGGAACTCACTAGAAATTGACAGACGTGCCGATTCGTAGTAGGCATAGGGTGTGCATCATTCTGTGAAAGTCTCACTTTCGGTCTCGTTCTGGCTGCCGGACTAATTGCTGGACTTCGGTAGCAGTGCTATCTGATGAGAATGTTGTCAGAGCATCAAGGTTTGTATCGGAACAATAATATGTGAATTGGAATGCATATATTATTTTATCATTATTGAAATAAGTTTCTATACAAATATATTTGAAATTGTGAAGCTTTTCTTCAAAGTTCAGATGATGAAATGAAAATATGTTAGCAAATGTTTGAATCCAACAAATTTGAATGGATTGGAAAAGTTGGAAATATTATTCTGAAGAAGGAAAGATGGATTCAAATGATCAAATAATTCAATATTTTGCTATCAAATGCTAATGGATTAGTGATCATTCAAGTTGTCGACCTATTTTGAAAACAAGTTGTAGAGGATAACTTTAGGAAATTAACTCAGCTGCAATGTCACCTTACCGATTTTTAACTAAAATTTGCGTCTCAAATTTTGTGATAAATTATACAAATTCCAACTGTCATTACAAGTTTCAGAGAATGCAGAGATTGCTGAGCACATGACATTGAAAATGACTTGACTTCGGCACACACATTATCATCTGACTTAACAACATGCAACATACAAGTTCTTCATTTCTTTCATGTAAATCTCTTCACTGTTGAATGTATTCTTAAATCAATAAAAGCGAATCCTCTGAATTTCTTTGAATTTCTGAATTTTTAAGATATCTGTTAAATGTTAAACTTGTTTGATTGACGTTTAAAATTGCAGCAAAAGAGTCCTTTGAAGGGATGATCTTGTTCATATATTGAGGACAGAGAATTTCATTATTTGCCGAAAATCGACAAATATAATCTATAGAAGGGAAGTTCATCTACAGTTGAAGATACGATCACTCCACAATGTTTACATTTCATTCTAAAAGCTCAAAAACCATCTGAAATTTGAAAAGATTGTGCATGTAAATTTTCTTGCCAAGAGCTTTATTTATTGGTGAAGAATAGACGATTGGTTTCCGATGATACCGATAATACTAAGGGCAAGGATGGCTATGACTAAGGGATGCAGTCCTTCGTTAAAACGCATTGCATTTGATATTATACAATTTTGTTATTGCTGTTCTAAAGGGTTGCAGATAAATTGCTTACAAAGAATATCATAGCATCAGTGTTCTTATATTAGTTTCAGCTTGTGTGGAGACTTTTTCCTGTGGTATAAAAAATATTTGATCAAAATCTAGAAAGCTAGGTTTTTGCAACAAATTATTCCTGTGTTTATATACTAGTGACGTGAACCCACATTATAAGTAGCAGAGATGCGGAGTCGGAGTCGGAGTCCTATCAAATGATAGGACTCCGGACTCCGGCCTGTAACTAGACCCGAAATATAATACAAGCAAACTATTTATCCTCGTACATAGCTGTCACTGTCTTGATGTCAACTTTTTCCGTCAAACAAAAGTACAGAGACACTGCTGCATGCAAAGCTTGCAATAGTTGAGGGAATGAACTGTGATAGTGAGAAAAGGATTGTCTTTTCACTCGGTGCTTTAATAGAGAACACAAGCCTTCCTAGCCTCGATCACACCTACGCACCAAAGATCACATCAGAGAAAAAAAATGAAATACTAATTTTCTTGAGAACATTTCCTCTTCACCCTCACACTAATCGTGTGTGATGTCTCCTCCAAAGCGTGTATTAATCGAAAGTGTACTCATATTCTTTGAAGAAGGATGGGGATTTCCTGCCTGGTAGAGACTGGAGAAAAACCGTGTGAAGCACACATCAACAAGATGGGAGGAGCCGAGTCGTATGCATCCAACTTAAAGCGACATTTGATTAACTTTCATCGAAAATGATTGATAATTGATAGAACAATGATCACTAAAGACATGTTTAGGCAAGCCTATAATGATCTATGATGTAGGTTACCAGTTTTTCAAAAAACTAGGCTATATATACTTGCCACCCGGAGTCGGAGTCGGAGTCGGAGTCCTATCAAAATGATAGGACTCCGCATCCCTGATAAGTGGTATGAAACTAAACATCAAAAGGAATGAACATTTACTAACAGGTCTCTTAATTGAGCGGATATTGAGCGGATTATTAAGGAAACTTCACGAACTCCATTATAATGCAAGTCTTCATGGTAAGGTTGACATCTTATTGTGTTTCCTGGCAGAAATTTCATGCTTTTAATTCAATCTTCAGCGGCATGATTTTATGAAACACAGAATTCATGCGTCATTTCTTGAATCTGAAGGTAATGTGGACCCATTCACATCTTTTAAAGTTAATTATGATCATTGTTCTTGTTTATGATATTTTGCTCTTTCAGTAGGTAGGTGGCTTGTGATATGATCACGCTTAGGAAAATACTCCTATCATAATAAGACTGAGCTTATGGTAACCCATCGAATTGCTAATTTAGCAAACTACATTACCTCTCCAAGGTTGCCATGACACGGAAGTTCTTTAAAATACTATCTTTTCTTCTGTGTTGCTATCATGATCAGTGAAATTCGTGTACATTTATCCAAACGTGTAAAAATTTGCATATCTCCAATTTAGTAATGGGTCTCAACTCAAGTTCATTTAATAAAATCGAAACTGTATACACATTGTGGATTCAATAGATGCTGAGTTGCTGCTCTACCTGATGTACTTATTCTATACTCTCCCCCCAAATTGCTGATCGCAGAACGTAGATCTATGTCAAGAAAGCGAATTGTAATAAACTTTCCTTCGTTTACGAGAGGCAAAAGTTTCTTCTATAAGTTGCAGTTTAAATTCTCAGGTAGAAATGTAAGTTGTGAGCTCAATTTGCTCTAGGAGCCACGAGCCTCGATATCTCAGTATTCTATCTTCATTTTGAATCTGAGTAGAGATGTAAGGCGAAACAGACTTGAGGGCATAAGAAAACGGAAGGAGGCAATTGGATCGATGCAATCGTACACTGTAAACTGTAAACAGCCACTTATCGGACAATTTGTGAGCCACATCAGTATTTTGGTACTTTCTGCGTATTATCAGACAAAAATCCTGCTTGTCAGACATTGTATATCTCATCGCACGAACAAATTTATATTATTGCGTTTACTGCCTATCATACTACTTAT
Organism: Prostheceraeus crozeri; assembly: GCA_907163375.1. NCBI lineage: Eukaryota > Metazoa > Platyhelminthes > Polycladida > Euryleptidae > Prostheceraeus > Prostheceraeus crozeri. Next base: position 7,321 of record CAJQUW010008218.1, on the reverse strand, counting down.
GACTAATATATACACTTTTATTGAAATTGGATGGTGTCCTTGATAATTTTCAATTATAGAATACACAATGTTGTAAATAAGTAGGTTCTTTGTATACACCTTGAGGCATGGCAATAACAGGTCTGGATATTTGACGTATTGATGCCATCTTTTGTTTCTGTTTTTACAATATTTTTACAGCTTTTAAGGGTCTATATACTTCACTAAAGTTGACATTGACACAGCGGACTTGTAAAGTATCAGAGTTGTTCATAATGCGAGTGTAAATGAGTGGAGCAGAGTTAGAACCTATGTGATTAGGAGTGACTAGTTGCCATTAGCTGATGTTGAATAGTTTGATCATATTTAAACACTTTGAGTTTGAGAGACAGTACTTTTAGAATTGTCTCATCTTATCATTTTGAATATGCTTCCAACTGGGCACTGCATTGTAATTAATTTTCGAAAAAGACACCAGTTGTTAAAAATATTTCGTGTTTTTAGCCACGAGCTTTCGACGGCTTACAGCTCGTCTTAATCATGTGGAATGGAAGACGAACTGTAAGCCGTCGAAAGCTCGTGGCTAAAAACACGAAATATTTTTAGCAACTGGTGTCTTTTCCGAAAATTAATTACAATTGTCTCATCTTGTCTGCTCTGAACAGCCACTTTTGGTTGTTCATTGTCTCATGTTGTCTGTTGCAATTGTCTGATCATTTTGGCTGTCTACAGTTTACAGTGTAGTTTGTTATTCTGGGATCAAGATTTTTCAATCAATCTTAAAATATCCTCCCGTAAAAGTAAATGGTGGGGACACGTGATACCAATGCATAAGACATGCAATATTCACAATCACCTTCAACACAGACGTACTTCTGAGTATATTATTAATATCTGTGGTCTTCATTTATGATCACTAATGTGCAATGCAAAATAATGACAACATATTTTTAGTTATTTTCATCAATTACTCAGTCCACTTGCAATATGCAATCCATTCCAACCGGTGATAACATGAATTTTACTTCAAGATACACACATTAACTATATCTTGGGATGCAAAGTTCATTGACAATGATAGTACTTATCATCAATTAATAAAGAAAGACACTGTCTTGATAGAAAAGTTTTCTATATTTGTCTAAATAGAGGATGTATCATATTGGTCTTATCAGAGAGAAAGTGCGACTGAATTTTCGAAAGTGAAGTCATTTAATGTTCAGCTTGTGCAGCAGCAGATGGAATTAAATTGCTCCATCCTAAAGTATGCTGTTGTTATCTTCAAACAAGCGTCGTTGATGTTTGCTCTGTTTATTGGACATTTCTATCCATTATCCCTTTAATGGAGCCATTAAACTCCATCTGCTACATTTTTCGAACTGAAAATTCGGTTACAAACTCAACACAATTATCAAAAAGCGAGGAAATATCAATGCACATTTGTAATTTTATAATTTGCATATATTATTGTAGATTATAATATAGATATAATATAAATATAATGTAACCTATATAGCATATATATACCTATATATATATATAAACAAAGAGAAGTAATTTCAAAATGGACAAAAATAAGTGGAAATAATATTCTTCAGAAATTGCAAAGAAAAACAAATGACATAGCCCAAACCGGTTTCACCTGTCAGTCAGGCTTGTCACGAGCAAATGAATTTATTCATAGTACAGTAGCTATATACTACACAACATAAATTTCAAAATCAGTGCATCAAATCTCGTAGAATATAGGAATAGAAATCAGTAATAAAAATTGATAATAACATAGCTCACTTGTCAATCATCTTATTCAATGATGGTTTTAAGATTTTAATGCATCGCTTTTCTTTTTCCTCTCGTACAAACCTACTACTATTACTAAGTAATTTGACAAGTGGCATAGCGTAAAAGGGAGGGTTATGATCTTTCGCACATATCGAAATATGTTTGCTGACAAGAAGATTTTGGTAGCTCTTGCACCGCACTTGTTGGCGATGTACTCTGATTCTAGAGCGAAAATGGTCACCAGTCTGCCCAAAATAAAGTTGTTCACATCCACGGCACTTTATCACGTATACAAGGTCTTTAGACGAGCAAGTCATGTTGGCTCTAATTGTGAACTCTTTGTCTGTGTGATATTTAAATATTTTGCCTTCAATCAAACATTGGCAGCATTCACATCTTTTGTTACCACATTTTTTTTACACCTACTAAAGTTTGTCTTTTGTTCTTACGTAAAATCTGTAAGAGTGATGGAGGTTAGCGATAAACCCGGCGTACTTTATATTCATTGAACGGGGATGAGACATGCAGTGATGAAAAAATGGGATTGATGACATCAGGATACACATTGTGGTTATTTGGATTATAAGTTTCAATAAAAGGAAGTTGAGATTTACATTTAGGTTTTCTTCTTACAATATCCTTAACTTCCTGCGATTTCAATATAGCATCATTAATTACGGCAATTGGATATCCTAAATTCAACAACTGTGACTCTAACTCTTTGACGCGTATTCTCTTGACATCTGGTAGTGAAACTACACGATTTATTCTTTTGGCGAGTGTGTGAGGTATATTTCTGAGAGTGTGATTGGGATGAGCAGAGTTGAAGGGGACGTAATTATGACTGTCTGTAGGTTTGTTGTACAAGTCTGTTTCAATTTTGTTATCAACTTTATATATCATCACGTCCAGAAAATGTAGTTTTTCTCTATCTATTTCCATTGTAAATTTTATTTTTACATTCAAACCACCCAGTAAATCATGAAAATTCAATATATCCCCAGATGAATCATTCCAAATGAGGAAGCAATCGTCTGTGCAAAAGATCATAAGCCTCCCTTTTGCGCTATGCCACTTGTCAAATTACTTAGTAATAGTAGTAGGTTTGTACGAGAGAAAAAAGAAAAGCGATGCATTAAAATCTTAAAACCATCATTGAATAAGATGATTGACAAGTGAGCTATGTTATCATCTATTTTTATTACTGATTTCTATTCCTATATTCTACGAGATTCGATGCACTGATTTTGAAATTTATGTTGTGTAGTATATACTGTACTATGAATAAATTCATTTGCCCGTGACAAGCCTGACTGACAGGTGAAACCGGTTTGGGCTATATCATTTGTTTTTCTTTGCAATTTCTGAAGGATTATATTTTCACTTACATATATATATCTAAACTAAATAAGACAAATCAAAATGCTTGAATTATATCCAAAAATGATCCCCAAAGAAAACACAGTATCAAATAAAATCCCCGACCGGTTTCACTTCATTCTCAGAAGCTTGTCAAGGGAATGGTTTATTAATTAAATCTATGCATATACATAAAATTCAAACTGAAATAGCATTCTGCGCAGGTTTCAGCAACTCAATGATACGGCGCTCCATAGCTTCCCTATCAACCTTGGTTTTCGACGGTGACATCTGATAGAGAGGAGCAGCCTCAAATTACTTTGATAATGAACTCCCACAAGAAGCTACATGTATACGTGTATATGTACTTTGTATATGTATGTGTACTTTGTATATGTGCTTGCTCATGCCTAAGATCCAATACTCTGGACGAAACATTTGCTGCCTATGTACTGTGAGCCTGTTCCTGAAAATATCTCCGGTCTGACCTATATAGAATTCTTGGCAACCTAGGCACCTCATAAAATAAATAACATTCTTCGAAGTACAACTGAGATTACGCTTTACCTCAAAGTTTCTTTCGCAATTACCAACCTTAAATTGGATGGTTTTTCCCGTTACTAAGATATCACAGCAACCGCACCTAGGTTCTTCACACTTAGTAATCCCAGTTATAGTCCTTCTATTGTTATTACTCAAGATATTCAGGAGGGACTTAGGTTGCCTGAAAGACCGAATCATTCTAGTCTGCTTAAAGGGTTCCATTGATCTAAGACTGTTATAGGCTGGAGCGACCACCTTCGAATATAGATTTCGATTGTTCTTATTAAAGGTGCATACAAAAGGAATAACGTCATCATTGATAGCAGACGTGTTTCTGTCACTAGGTCTGGCATTAAGTACGTTTTTGGCACGTTCAACTTGGAGATCGATTAGTGATTCCGGATAATTTAATCTCATGAGAGCATGCTTCAATTCGCAATGTTCTTTCTTTTGATGACGTTCATCAGAGACGATCCTATAAATGCGCGTAGCTAAAGTAAAAGGTATATTTACCAAAACATGTTTAGGATGACCTGAGTTAAAAGGAACATATGTACGACTGTCAGTTACTTTACGATGAATATCAGTTTCTAACTTATTATTAGATTTATATAAGTGGACATCTAAGAAATTTATGCAATCAGTTTTACATTCTAGGGTAAATTTTATATCATTGTTCAATCTATTTAAAATGTTATTGAATTCTGTTATACTGCCATATTTGTTGTTCCATAAAATAAAGCAATCATCTATATAGCGAATCCAATTATTCCTTACAAAAGTTGCACTCTCATGATCATACGCATCCTCAATGATTACGTACATTCTTTGTTCAAGGTATGCCATCACAAGTATTGCATATGTAGGGTCCATTTTTGTGCCCATAGCAGTACCCGCTATCTGTAGATACGTCTTATCCTCAAACGTGAAGTAGTTGTTTTCTAATATAACTTTGATTGCACCTATTAAGAAATCCTTTGAGAACCTTGAAGGAATAGCGGTTTGTCCAATGTCTGATCTCAGCCAAAAGTCAATAGATTCTAAACCCAGTGAATTCGGAATGCTTGTGTATAAAGATACTACATCAAACGAGACAAAAAGTATATCATCTGTATTATCAAAATTAGAGTTAGAAATTTTATCAATGAAATGGTAGGTATCTCTACAATAACTTGGTATATGTGGAAGAAGAGGTTTCATAACTTCATCTATGAAGCAACTCAAATGACTCGTAGGGGCGAAGGAGCTCGACACTATTGGTCTGAATTTTAATTCACATGGGACTTTCAATTTCATATAACCAAATTGGTCCGGACGAGTGTCTTTAAAATACTCTAAGTGTTTGTGTATTTTAGGTAGACCATAAAGAAAGGGCATGCTATAATTGCAATTAGTGCATACAATAATTACAACTCTTTCTAAATGACCAAATTCAACAACAACTTCATGGTTTATCCAGAGATGTTGAGAAACAAATCTCACATGCTCAAATTGACTGGAATAAAAATTATGACTCAAAGGAAATTTAGCTTCTATGAAGCTTATCGTAACCGAGCTTTGGCTATAGTGTACGAAGAAGCACTCAATGATACGACGCCAAAAGTCCCAAAAAAGTTTTTTCGGAATCAAGTTCCGCAACAATCGAAAGAGGAAGATGATCTTAGGAAAGAATTATCAATAAAAGAAACAGAACATGAAAACAGAACGCCTTAGATTAGTGGCCGATTTAAAAAGTAATTACGTCAATAAAATTGATAATGAACTCCAACAAAGCATCGATAATACTTATAGGGACAGTAGTGAAAAAGAAATTCAAATTTTAAAGTGGAAAGAAATGATAGAAAAAGAGGAGAAAAGCAGCCAAGAAATATGAAATGAAACATATAAGTTTTTTACTTCTGACAAACATCTGCTGCCTATACATAGTACTGTAACTAAATCATTTCAGCCTGTTCGAAGTAATAACTTTCCTGAGGTTAGGAATAGATTTGAGTATAGAGGTAGAAATAGAGACTTAAATTATAGAAGAAACAACTTTCAGAATAATGGTGAAGTTTATCAAAATTACAGTGGAAATTTTGATAGGAGCTATAACAGAAACTATTATCGAAGGAACAGATATAATAATCAGTTTAATACTCGTTCCAATACCACTAGAAGATTTCAAGGAAATAGGAATAATCCAGAACCTAATAATGATGTGGAAATTGAGGATCAGCTTCTAAACGGTGCCGATTCTTTTTTAGCTTAAAAGGTATCTCTGTAGTTAACTTTTCATCTGTTATTATGGATAGCAGCAGCAAGCAATTATTATCGAGGGGTTGTAAATTCACTCCCTACACCAGGCGAAATGTAGAGGAGATTAAGGCAGTGGTGAATGAATTCTGCAGAAATTTAAGATTAAAAGGGTATTTTTGTGGGACTGAATCCGATAATCAGATTATTGATTAAAACAATACAAATCATCTTTTACTCCTAGTAAAGGCCGAAATTTACATTTAGATAATATATTTGATTTAATAAATGAGAATGTTATAAGCATTTCGAATGAAACCAATAGAATAAGAAATAATTTACCCAAAGAGGAATTCGCTTCTTTAAATATTCTGAAAAATAACCAAAATTTATGCATTAGGAAAGCCGACAAAGGAGGCGCATTCGTCCTTTTAGGAATTGTCCTTTCACCTTGACCACGTTCGGTGATATTGGATTCAGTTCTGCTATCATTACCAGCTCGTACAAATGCGTTATCAATGAGGTTTGATGGATATCTTAATTTCACTAGTGCTTTCTTAAGTATTGCCGGCTCCTTGCTCCTTGTTTCTAAATCCGAAACAATTCTATAAATTCTTTTAGCTAATACAATAGGTATGTTTCTCAGAATATGTCTAGGATGGGCAGAGTTGAAAGGGACGTAGCCTTGACTATCAGTAACCTTTCGGTAGATATCAGTCTCCAAGCGTCCATTGCATTCATAGACTTGAACATTCAAGAAGTGCATCTTATCTGCATTATATTCCATTGTGAATTTAATGTCTTATCCAGGCCATTCAAAATTCGATTAAATGCTTCAATACTTCCAAAATTTTGATCCCAGACTATCCAGCAATCATCTATGTATCGAGTCCATCTCGCTTTAATTTTCGTGGCAATATCGTCATCATAAAGGTCTTGTAAGATAGAATGCAATTTATGTTCGATAAAACCCATTGCCAAGATGGCAAAAGTAGGCGCCATCTTCGTTCCCATCGCCGTTCCGTGTTTTTGCAGATATATATTGTCCTCGAATGGAAAATAGTTATTTTCAAGCACAAAACGGACAGCAGAAATGATAAAGTCATTCGAAAAGCGTTCGGCAATCATGGATCTATTCTCAGTAAGCCAAAAATTTACACCATCTAGGCCGAGAGATAGGGAAATTTTTGTATATAATGATACGACATCAAACATTGCCATAATAGTATCATCAACGTGAGAGTCAGATATACCAGGCAATTTTTCCAAAAAGTGATGCGTGTCTCTACAATAACTTGGCACCAACGGAATCAACGGCTTCAGGATCTCGTCAACGAAGGCACATAAGTGACTAGTAGGAGAAAATGTATATGAAACTATAGGACGAAATTTGAGGTCTGATGGAGTCCTATCCACTTCAACA
>CAJQUW010008217.1:0-23430 GCA_907163375.1 Prostheceraeus crozeri | reverse complement strand
TGTGTCAACGATCGACAAGAAATTTAGCGAAGCTAAAAATACAAAAGCGATTACAAAAAGTTAAAAGAAAATATAACAGCTACTTGCAAAACCTTGCTGGAAAATCAGGAGATGGTGATAGATTATAAATTCTCTGGATAAAAGAAACTAGGGACACCAGAAACATCCTCCAGTCCAAGACCACTTCTCCACTTTAGGCGAGAGTCTCGTATGCAATGATTGGAGCCTCTAATGAGAGCAAACATCAATTTTGCATGGACGAATGATCTTATTCCTTGATAAGAGGAGTCCCACTTACTTTCCAATTTGTGTGATAGTAGTGAGTGATCTTTGATTCTAAATGTGATCTTCATTCCTTGATAATCATAGCACGTCAGCAAATAAAATTCTCTACGCAACTCGTCGACTCCTACATATATCTTGATATTGTCTCTGTCTAGGAGTCTATGACGTATTCGAACTTGTAAGATTTAAATATCCCACACACTTTCGGGTCGGGGAATTAAGATGTCAAACTCGTGGAATGCTATAAAGTTTAGATGTGCGTCGGATCAGAGAATGGCCGTGGATCGGATTGTATGTGGGAAGAATCCGAATTCAATCCGAATGACTTGATAGTAAATCCGGTCCGATCCGATCCGACAAAGTTTTTATCTGAAGTCCGATCCGAAATGTTTTGATTTCTTTGCGCAACTTTTTGAAAGTATTGAATATAGCGTGTAGCTGCGGGTTGTGTAGGCCTCTACACATTTCAAATCTATATAGTCATAAAGCTGGGCACATACATTATTTGTGTTCGCAGCCTATTATTGCTAGCGGTCAGAGTATTGGTCTGGTCTTCAATGTAAGGCTAGGCACAGCGCTAATATTTTCTTGGAGAATTATCTTAATAATTTATGTATGGTTTCTTTAATGCATATTGTTGTACGTCAGTCAACATTTTTGTATGGCCTGATTAGCGTAATGATTTATGTCTAATGACCTTATGTCCCATGAAGCTTACATCGAGATATCATTGCATTGAGAATGAGCAAGCTGATTTAGTAATAGAATATTTCTTATCTGCATCGCGTCTCATTCCTAACTGACTACTGAGCAGGGGTGTAGTCCTATTCAAAGCGGTCATCGTTCTCGACCTTATTCACAAAAAAACTTGTAAAACGTGTGATGTTGAGCTACATGTATTCACTCGAACATATTATCTTGCATGTTGAATGCTGATGGTATTTGCACTTCGGATAAACTATGCATAAAAATATTGTTTACGATTTTAGTATCATTCATTCACCAGTAGCTCTCCAAAAGTAAAAAGACTATCTTGATAGTTATTGCAACTATTATTAGGGTCGTTAAGAACGATTGTAAGTGAATTGGACAGACCGCCCCTCACGAAAATTCCTCATGATTTTTTATGAGATTTTTACGCATATATATCTCATGAAATTTAATGCGGATTTGGAACGTTTTCTCATGAAAATCTCATCAAATTTCATGAGCTTTCTCATGAAAATCTCATTAATTAATTAACAATTGTTTTTTCATACTTCTGAATTTATTTTTCTCGCATGTAGTTACTGAAGCTCTCTTGACCTAGCCACATTGTCCCAAAGCATTGCCATGCCATGTCTACAATGCTATTTCAGTATTCGCAGAAATAGACCGATATTTATCATGATCCTATGCTTAACTGTGATTGTATATATGTCTATTTTCAACATCTTGCATAGTAATGATAATTCCAAAGTCAAATTATATATGCAACATTTCGAAAATGATGTTGCACATCGCCATGATACATCCTAGATATTTTTATTTTTATCTTTTATAGACTAACCTTGAAGATCTTGATCGATTGAATAAGCTTTCTTATGGTTATTTCCTTTCGCGGCTAGCATGCATAACTTACTACTTCAAAGCTAATTTTCAAGAAAACCTCATAAATGCTCATGATTTTCTCATGAACGCGATCAAAGCATCATGAGAACATCATGAGTTAAATATTTTCTTGTGAGAATATCATGAGGCTCATAATAATCTCATGAGCTCTCATAAAGATCTCATGAATCCGCATTAAATTTCATGAGTTCTCATGAAAAATTTTCGTGAGGGTCGCTCGCATGTAGAGTTACATCACCATGCCGCATCTCTCTGATTAACTGATTGGCCTGAACTACTTGTGTCCCTGGTCGACCTTTCGTCACTTGAAATCGATAAATGATGCGACGAACGGCTCTATCTGCTTTGTCGACCATCGTTTTTCTATCCTGATGAATACACGATCATTCAGAAAGCTGAAATACGGCATCTTACGCGGCTAGTTCCAGCACAAATTGAGTGGAGGATTGGTAAATCATTTATGCAGATAACTTGAGCGGTGAAGTATAAAGGGACATATCTGAATGTGAATTTTTCACTGGGTAAGTAGTATAGACAAAAATATTCCTTTGTCAGAAAATGAAGGATCAAAGCAGGTGGTGGGCCGACGCCCCGACCGGCCATACTACACCCTTGCTACTGAGTCAGTGCGAATCTTATCATGGTGTGCCAGAATGAAAGAAGAATGACTTCGAATTCCGATTTCCGACCCTGAAGTACGGTGTTTGAAATGTGGAATAAGTGCAGCTGTTACGTTATTGACGTAATTAAAAGTAACTTGATGAGTTGCAAGAAGCCACAATGCATGTAGAGATTTTCATAATGTCGGATAAATTCGGATTTTTCCTGACCGATCCTGTCCAATCTGATCCAAAATACATTTTCGCTATCCGAATCCGAATTGGGCTGAGATCGGATTCGCACACCTTTACTATGAAGAAAGCCATCATGCACTAGTGGTGTAAATAACTATTAGCAGCAATGTTTTGGCAAAACGTGTTGGTGCTGTATCTTTTTGTACATTCAACGAGTCTTAAATGTTTACATCATAATGAAGCTGAATGATGGCTCACACTGTCTGTCAATTTGCATTAAAAAATTCTGTCGTCTTCATGTTGAAATCGTGCATAATAAAAAACGTTCAATTTTACTTTCGGAAGACCTACAAACAACAGTTGACCACTTACATTAGGAAAGCATACTATATGTCAAAATAATCCTTGGAACAAAAGATTTCACATGGTTTATTGAAATGGAACCAGAATTTGGACACGAAAATTATATTTGAAAATAGGTTAACTTTTTTCAGTGCAATTATTCATGAAACGGCCTGTACTCATACGTTTGAGGGTTGGTCACTTACATATTAAAGAATGAAGACAGCATTAAGAATGAACTGCAAAGAATTATGCGACCAAATGAAGTAAGAATGGATTTGCTAGAACTTTAACGAATACTCACCTTCTGCACAGCTTTGGCTCATGATCAAGACTTCTGGAATGAAAGAAAAATAAAATCAAAAGGGAGAGTGCTTGTCAATTTCATTGCATGAGTCACAGAACTCCTACACTAAAATAATGAAGTGACAGAACGGTCATGCACATCGAAAACAATACAGCGTCGCGGAAATGTGTTGACATTGCAACAACACCACTTGCACATCATGCCAAAAACGCGTCGACAAAGTCGCCTGAGACAAAGGTTTCAATAGGCCAAGCTTTCGTGCTTCAGGTAGTCAAATGCCTCGCACATGTCAAAAGATGCGCATAATACTTTTGTAATCAATGGAAAGTCAATCTTTGAAGACATGTAATCGTGAGTACTAACTCACGCATTCAAGACAGAGAAAACTGGGGAATCCCAAATTGACTATCACCATACAGATCGATTAATTGTTCTCTCACTGAGTTCAGGAGACACTTTCTAAACATTTTTGAATCAATTTGGAGGACTGAGACGGGACGGAGATCTTGAAGTGATGATTCTGCCTTCTTCGGGAATGGTGAAACATGTGCCAATTTCTATTTTCTTAGGATTCTACAAGATTCGATCGATAAGGCTTCAGTGGTTGACGTTGAGAGCATAGAGTATGGATATATAGGTACAGTGTCGACTCAAACAAGTATCTGTATACAGTGAAAATTTTTGTATCAAAAGATTCAGTTTTTTGCGGTGATCACGTTCCCGTGGTCCAAAAAAATATTTTAGCACTTTTGAAAAAGTCAAAATTTTGCCAATTTAAATACTACCGAGATGACTCCCCGTTGTAAGTAGTATAAAGCAAGTTGGATATCAAAAGGAATGAATATTTGATATTAAGCATCCTAACGAAGCGACAATCAAGCTGAATATCAAGGGAATTTCATGCTGCGTGTTATAATAATGGAAGTCTTCATGAAAAAGTCGCGATATTATCGTGCTTTCTTGGCTGAAAAGTTTTTAATCCAATTTTCACCGGCATGATTTTATGATTCACTTAATTCATGTTTCATTTCTTGAATCTGAAAAGTAATGTGGACCCATTTACATCTTTCAAAGTTAATTGAAATCATTGTCTTTGAATCTGTGATTTTGCCATGCCAGTGGCAGCTGTTGCCTGATCACACTTAAGATTCTCTTGAGGTTCAGCATGAAAGCAATAGCGCAGGTCATCGAGTTGCCAATTTAACAAACATTACCTCACCAAGGATGTCAGACACGCACTATCTGTTAAATAATATCATTCCTTCTGCTTTATGCTATCATGATCAGTCAATTCCGTTGTAATTTCTTCAAATCTGCATAATTGTTGAGATTTCACATTTGGAAACAATTCCGACTGTGTCCCCTTTGAGTTCATTTAATAAAATCGAAAGTGTATACACATTGGGGATTTAATAAATGCGGAGTTACCACTCTACCTAATATACTTACTCTATGGTTGAGAGGATAAGTCTTGTCGGTGTGATTTGTGGGCATTCAAGATGCTATAATTTTCCCTTGAATCATAATAACTACAACAAGCACAGACTGTAAGCGTTCGGCCATACCTGGTGAATTAATATATGAAGTAAGGTTACTGCTAAGCGCCGACCCAGGTAAATGAAAACACGGAGTGTTCGGTACGTTTCACGTTCGGTAAGTTGTTCTTATTATTAAAGTTGTAGATATTATGATTCAAGGGAAAATTATAGCATCTTGAATGCTTACAAATCACAACGACAAGACATATCCTCTCAACGTCAACCACTGAAGCCTTATCGATTGAATCTTGTAGAATCCTAAGAAAATAGAAATTGGCACATGTTTTACCATTCCCGAAGAAGGCAAAATCATCACTTCAAGATCTCCGTCCCGTCTCAGTCCTCCCAATTGATTCAAAAATGTTTAGAAAGTGTCTCCTGAACTCAGTGAGAGAACAATTAATCAATATGTATGGTGATAGTCAATTTGGGATTCCCCATTTTTCTCTGTCTTGAATGCGTGAGTTTGTACTCACGATTACATGTCTTCAAAGATTGACTTTCCATTGATTACAAAAGTATTATGCTCATCTTTTAACCCCCCAGTATATGTAGGTACATTTTGTAACTATTGATATTTCAAGGAAGTGCTGATATCTTAGTTTTGATCGCAGCTATAAGGCATCATAGAATGATGTCTAATTATGGGTTTGGAATAATGTGTAAAAATATTGCCAACACATCTGCTGATTAAGTTAGTGGGCCAAGTGCATAACCCCTCTGCCCTATACGTAGATACATTTTGTACCTATAGGGTAATGTGCAATATTCATGTCTATTCATTTCTGATTTAACTTCATAATCATGAGGTGAACTTGTCATATCATTCCTTCAAGTTAAAAAGAGGATATTAGAATTTTCCTGCATACACGTACATCAAACAAATTTGGAAATATGTGCATGTAATTGCTAAATTGAAGATGACAGATCAAATGCAAATATTCCTTTACCATCTGCATTTTGTGCGAATGACTAACACTTAGACTGAAAGTAAATTTTCTCAGTCTTCTGAATTCCTTTACCAGTGTATGAACGGAGACGTGATTGAAGAAATCGAACAAAAGATATGAATACGGCCAATAGAAAAGCCACAGATCTTCGACGTATACTGCCAAAAGTTCGAAACTTCATGACGAATTTCTTTACGATGAAGTACGAGCATGCATCGGACTATTGCTTAGAGCCGGACTTGATCGTGACAACATGACTGACTTGAATGAACTGTGGAATGCAACAGAAGGAAGGCCTATTTTCCGAGCAACAATGTCGTTAAATCGCTTTAAATTTTTTCTACGATGCGTACGTTTCGACAACTATCACTCACCGCCACAACGCCTAGAAAGTGATAAACTTGCGCCTGTCAATGATGTTTGGAAACAGTTTGGATGGGACGCACCTACATCCCATCCAAGCCGTCAAAATACGGTCTCAAGGTGCTTTGGCTTGCTGAAGCCTGCACACGATTTCCTCTTAACGCTATCATCTACACTGGTCGGGAGCGAAATGCCGCACCTCACCGCAATCTTGGTCATGATGTGGCTACTGAACTTGCCAGACCATATTATTCTACAGGAAGAGAAATTGTGACTGACAATTTTTTCACCTCTCACAGCCTCGCACTAGTGAGGGAATGCCAGTGATTTGCGACGTCAATAGGGAACTCTCGCCACTACAGTTGAAAGTCAGATCTTTTGAGTTTACATTGGTGACCGCGAGCTGACATGCAAGATTCGAACAATGAGCTCTCCAAACGTGTCACCAGTCTTTCATTTCAGTGAGTTCCCTATACAACGGCAATCAAAACTTATCGCGTGCCGTTAACTTATCTTATCATCCTCGATCGACTGTCAACTGCTCTGGTACGTTCATGCCTCAGGTTGCATTAAAATTCATTGTTCATTGCAACTGTAAGCTCCATGTGTTACATAAACCATCCCATGTAGTGAAATTATTCAAAATCTGGAATAATGTTACAATAAATAGGCCAAGGAAAGCACAATGCTTCCAAAATTCATGCAGGCTAAAATATAGGATTCTGGAGACTACATCTATGATAAAGTAGGGTTTGAACTACTACACCGTTTCCATGTCTATTTCAGATATTTCCAAATGAATTTCAGACATTTCTAGATGAATTTCAGATATCTTCAAAGTTAAGATTGTTGATAGATATCTGAAATTCATTTGGAGAAATCTGAAATTCATTTGGAGAAATCTGAAATTCATTTGGAAATATTGAAATAGACATGGAAAAGGTGTAGTACATGTACATGCAATATCAATTGCCAGGAATTATTTTTTAACTCTATAAAGAACATTATGCAATATTCATGTTAAAAGACATACGAGTACATGCTCTCAACTTATGATACATTTACATGCAGTTGATGTTGTAATGATTAACCCATTTATGCGCAAGATGTCAAAAAATTGTATTACCGTAGTGAAAATTTGTTTCCTAGGGTAATTCAGCGCGTAGATTTCATATTTGGCATTAGTTTACACAAATAAAGTGTTTTTCCCATAGATATCGGATGTTTAAAAATTTAAACATTGCGCAAATTCAATATCAAAACGTATAATTTCATCCTTAGACTTCATTTTTTATCAGGACAAAAAACACGTTTCAGCGTGTGTGATACATTTTGAAACACTTGGGATGTAAGTTTCGGCCACATTTTTCGCACTGAAAACTGGCGTTATTGCCACAGATACCGCAACGATTTAGTTTTGCGGGAACAACAAGATGGTTGAGCCCGTCATATCGCAATTCATCCATGACGGATCGTCTGACACTTCTAGAACTGGATCGTGCCGATATCGCTTCTGCTAGCAGAGATTCGGACAGCTGGATTCGGAATTGTAACAAATCCATTGGCCGTTCGTTGAGATTCGCACACAACATTCGATGAAGTAGCCATGCATTGACTACGGCAACATCAATCAAATGCAAAAATATTGGGTAATACCATTTTTTGCCGCGAATCGAAATGCGGTAATATCCGACGTCTTGATCATTTCTATCAACGCCGCCCATCGTCTTGTTATACAATTTTATAGATTCGGGACATGAGATTGTCTTCAAAGCGCGTTCCTTTCGAAAGAATCGGCGCGCTGTCCCCATGGGCTCGCTACCTGCGGCAGTCGATGCAACGTGCACGACCTTGTTGTCTTTCCAACTAGTAAGATGAACACCAGAACACTTGTCAAACCCGTGAATGAAATTTATGAATTCAGAAATGTTGTCAAACTTATATTTGATTTCACAAACATGCACTTACCACGAATCGCAACTTCCTCTTTCTTTGCCATCTAATTCACTCATGTTGGATGGAGCATTTGGAATTCTTGACGCCGGATCGTTCCTGTCGCCTTGATGTTCAATTCATTGAGATAACGAAGAAGAGAAATGGATGTAAAATAATTGTCCATCGTGACATGAAGTTGAGTATCCATAAAACCTTTTCTGGATAACTTTCATCAAATAGGACAACGTTTGCTGATGGTCCCAAGTCGTGCTCTGGTTGTAGGCTTTTCAGCAGCTCCAGGGTACGGAGAGAATTGATAGACGTAACCTCGTTGGCTCGCGATCACCCAGGCCTTGAATCCGAAACGAATCGGCTTTCCTCTGATAAATTGTTTTGACGAGTGTCGACCAAAATAAGGACAATGCATTCATCCACACTGAAATATTCTGTTGCAGGGCCGTATTTCAAGAAATTTTCGTTTAAATGATTTCAATAGAATATTTACTTTAAAGAATTTATCCTCAGGGTGATATTTTGCATCATCATTGTTACAAAAATGCAACCTAGAAAACAACTTTTCAAATTCTTTTTTGTGACATGCTTTCAGATATAATCTTGTTTCTCAGCAAATCACTTTTTGACCAATACAATCTTCGTCGTGGATAACCCAAAACACCAGATATAATCAAAATGCCCAAAACCGCATATATTTGATCTGCTGTGAAACTCTCATTGGTATACCTTTCAGTTTCAATGAGAATGGATTCTATTAGCTTTGAATCAAAAAACAACCTGAAGAAATCCACTGGCTTTTCACATTCATTTAATTCGTTCTGATTCTCTTCTATCATTTCGTTATTCACTACCATGCGATTGTTACTGTCTTTCTTTGTCCACTGACACGAGATTTTTCTTTTCTTACCACTTTGCGTATTCGCATCCGCCTTGTCTTGGTGATCTTCTGATGTAACCAGTTCAACCTCTGATAATAGCTGATTACGATGAAGATGATTGATATTTCCTTCATCCTCATCCCCACTTTCTTCCTCGGAATTTTGACCATCATTAGGTGGAAGCATAACCACCGCCTCGCAATCTTCTTCGTCATCGAACCCAATACTCGGTCAAGTGCCTCTTGTGCTGTCATTGTCTGAAAAAAATATAATTTTTGAACTCTTTTTATTATCTTTGTTTTTATTGAAATTACTCTTGAAATTAAGAAGTAGGTTGTCTGCTTATATTTAAACTTAAAAACAGAGTGCTTATCAATATGTGCAGTAGCCGACTTGCTAACGTGACTGCTTCAAAGCGTCTAGAGACGAGGGTTCGAACCCAGCTAGCAAAATTATTTTTTCCATCTATACGCCAAAAACTTGATAAAACAACTAAATGATTGTTTTGTACGGTGTCAGTGCACTAATAATAACAAAATTCACTACAATTTGATCTCTAAGTTGACATAACAGAATCATGTCATAATCAAAATGATATCGCATATGCGCGATGTTTAAATTTTTAAACATTACATATTTTTCATTAAAAAAATCAGAGGTTTGTATTTCTTAAGAGCTTTTGACTTGATAAAATCAAACTAACTAGCAGTTTTATTCTAAATATAGCAATATCATTCAGCAAAAATGGTTTCGTCAGATCAAAATATTACCTTGTTCTCTTCATATTGTTCAAATATTCCTTTGTACGAAAAGTGCGTTCAATTCACCTCGAAGATACGAATAGAAAAAGCGAAACATCAATTCAAAAAAGAATGAAACTTAAACAATAGCAGTATGAAATTGATGATTATGCAAAAAAATATGCGATATATTGCAAATTTAGGAACTTATTGTGAAAAAACTTCACTAGAATTTTTGTTTAAAATTTTAAACATTGCGCATAAATGGGTTAACTGAAATAATTTACTCTAGACTGAATGTCGTCAATGGTCGACATGTGTCCATTTCAATTAACCGACCGGTGCCCGGTTCCAACCCTGTTGTCTTCAATGTCTGAATAAATAAATGATTATTTATAGTAAAACTAAAAATTTATTTAAGTTGGACACATTCACAAAGACATCGCGGCCACATTTCAAATCATCATACTTAGCAGGATACTAATATATTCCAGTCTTCCTGCAGGGTGAAACATGACAAGAAGTGATTTTTCCTACTCTAAATATAGACTTGTAGTTTCAAAAGTGATATCAACTATAATACCATTTACATCATTGCAGATTTCAACATGAAAACCACAATTGTCGCCATGACAACAACTGACGATTGTAGTAATCGGTTCTTTCAACTTCATGTCTGTTGGTTATCATTGAATGGCTGCAGGAAGCTACACAAGTAAAACGCGCTATTTACCGATATACTATATGAACTATAAATATCGAATTCTTGGAAACTGTCACGTGAATTGATAACATCGAATTCTTGGAAATTAGTATCTGAAATATAAAGGAATAGAACAATGTAGGTGCAGCGGTGTTCAATTAAGCCAATTCTCAACTCCGGGCCGGATTCTGACCACAGGATCACTTTCACGGACCGCAATGATCTCGCGATGAACAGTTGTCACATGCGATTTCCTTGTAGCTTAGTTCGTCATCCATTGAGCTTAATCTGTCCTATAGGATGTGAGTCACATGACATATCTAAACAAGACTTGATCAGTCTTCCTGCAAAGAACAACCTGCTTCATGTCTTCCATGAATTACTTCTTGGTGGATCTTTTTTACAAGAATATTTCTCTCATTTCTGTGTTTTTCTTTGTGATATTGGAAGCTGCAGCTCAATTTTGCCTGATAGAGAAATAAAATTGTTCAGTGATTTCTCAGCTTTCATATAAAATTGCTTTTAAAATATCATTGCAATCAAAAGTCATTGGGAAGTATACAAAGATCAGTGCAAAAGAGAATTATATCATTAAACATTTTGAAACCAAGAGTATGTTTTGCGAGGTTATATACAGCATATTAATACGGAAACCTTACGTAAAATTATAGATCTGAGATTAAATAAAATGAAGTTTAAATAGAGCTTCAAGTTAATGCGAGTTAATTGCACGATTTGCCTTTAATATTTGTTGTATATTCTCTTTTACTTTTCTAACCATTTACATGATTATTGGATGTAAAATCAGACGTACACCACTGTTTATCAAACATTTTAATCCTGACATCGACAAAATATTGGGGACCCCTGCTGTAGAGTGAGATATTTCTACAAAATAATCGAAACAGAGGCTGTCAGCACAGTCTTTATCTCAACATTATTCAGATGCATTTGCAGGACATCCAAACGCAAGTACCGTTCACTTGTGACAAAGACTTCATAAGGCACAGTGAAGTGCATGAAACTTAATAATCACTGTAAGAAATCTTAATTAAACGTGTTCGATATTGACTTACTTGTTTATGAAGGACAAGAGGCGCGAACGACACAGACGAGACAACGAGAGACGTAACAATGAGAGAGTCTCTCGATCAGCTGTGCGCATATTGAACGTCGTGATCACGAGAGCACTCAGTCCAATAGAAAGGCTTTAAAATTTCCCTGTTCGCTATCGAACCATCTTGCCTTTCATTTTGAAACAAACCCTCTATTTTTGTGGAATGATGCAAATGAAACATCAGCATTTGATTATCATTCAATTCCTAAATCTGCTCCCAACAAATTTTAATTCATCAGAGAAAGACGGCAAATGATGCACGAAAACAGTAATGGGGCTGTTCATCAACTAAAATTGAACCGGCAGAAAATTAAACCGATTTAATTAAATCGATCCAAGTCTTTGCCCGAGAGCTCTATTGCTCGCCATCTACTTGCCAACGGATGTGACCTCTCAGGTATCAGAGAGCGCTGCAAGATTTTGTGTAGATCCGATGTCAGAAGTGTGCTTTGTTTCATGGAGGCTCTGGCCATTCAAGCGATTGCTCCTGACCTATGCATCCAGAAGCAGTTTGTGATTGGCCTCGGGTTGTCATGGCAATAGCATTGATTGCTGTCCACTTACCATCCATGTTATTGTCCTTGTCTCACACTGCATGTTATTAAGTTATATTCCTCTGATTAACGCCAGTTCCGCGTCAACACACGACTTACTAGAGCGGACGAAAGGCCTCATGTCATTTTAGCTGTTACTTTTGTTGAAGACATCTGTAGCCTTTGTAATAAATGTATGTAGAATGCAAGCGTGGTTTCGTATACCGAAAGTGTATTTCACCAGAAGTCATGTACAGAAAACAAAATTGTGCGCGTGTTTCCGACAACTGTAAGACATCATGAATAGAAATCAAGTGTGGTAACGCAAATGGCATGAATCACCCTAAACAATAGCACATTATGTAACTGCATGAAATAAGCATGAATGTAAATAAACGAACCATCACCGAAAGTAAATAAGGAGTGTATCAGCTATTACTATGCAAGGAAAAATAAGTACAATGTGACAATATCGTAAAATGATAACAGAAAAGAAAACAAAGGATATATCAGCTCATCAGTCAACAACTTTGTCTTGAAATATATGAATCGGTCCTTTGCACTTGCCTTTCTATACAGATTTAATTATTCTTGTTTCAAGTTTGTCCAAAAGCGGAACAAAAGTCATAAATACTCTCGATAAATTTATTGGCTAAACAAACGATAGGTTATGATGCAATCTGAAAGGGCCTTCGGCGTTCGCAGTGCTTTCTCTCGGTTGATGTTTAGTGCTAAACGGCAGCCTGTGTGAAGGTTGATAAAGTGTTGAGTGATGTTAAAACGAGTGTGCTATGCGCGTCAAATGTGAGGCGATTGAAATGTGAAGACAAACTGTATTGCGGTAGTTCATGTTTTCTTTTGATTTTGGGCTGACGCTGTGTGACTGCTTTTGATTAAATAAATGTTGTGTGATATCGAGTTTAGCAATGAAACCGACCTGAAAATCCCCGATGTCGACTATGTCGTTGTGCTTGTTTCTAATGTGCGCTCATACAAGGCACTACCAATTGATTTATTATTAATCGCTATTTTGTGCTCATTGTGCATAGTTATAGACTTGCGAGCGGTTTTACCGATATAAAATTCGTTGCAACGTTAGCATGTGTATTTATACACTACGAACTTGTCATTACAAGAGTATTTGATTAATTGCGAACAAATGTCACAGTCACAACTATTTCTATATTTTTTATTATTAAGATACTTAGCTGAATGATTGCCATAATCGTTAGCAATTTTATTTATTAATTTATTGCATTTGTCGCTAATGTATGGTACTTCAAGTGTACTCTTATCAGTAGTATTATTTTTGTTTTTCTTTTTTTGCTTACAATCACCCTCTTTGTAGCCGCTTTCTTTTAGTATCATAGACAAAGTTGTTAAACTCTCTTGAGTTGAAAACATCGCTACAGCGCTCTTCTATACTACAGTAGATATCTTATTTCTGGTGAAGTTAGTCTTAACATGCGCGGAACGAAGGAATCCTTTCTAAGAGTGATATTGCAATGACCAGACTAGTGGTGCCAAGAGTATTTGACTCGCTGGTCTACAATTTTTATCTTTAGATCTTAGGAACATCAGCCATTCCTCAGGCTGATGAACTTCTACAGCAAATTTTACGTTTTGTTTTATAGAATTAAAGTTCTCCAACACCTATTCAAATATAGTTTCGGTAAATTCTATGGGACCAAAGATGATATCATTTATCTATCGCTGGAATATTAAGGGAGAAAAATTAGTTTATTTAAAGCATTAGTTTCTATGTGGCTCATAAAAATAACCGCGAACGATGGTGCAAAATGAGCACCCATGGGAACTCCACGTATTTGCTTATAAAATTTATCCTCGCATTTAATTTCGCAGTTGCAACAGATAAATTTTAATATTTTTCTATATTATCAATTGTGATACCAAAACAGTCAAATCCAGAATCAAGAATAGTATTCCACAAATTCTCAATGTCATGACAACTTGGAGAGGTAACATAGTTTATTAAATTAGCAATTCGATGGGTTGCCATCACTAAAAGCTGAGGTTTATTATAATGATAAGATTTCACATCACAAACTACTTGCCACTGAAAGAACAAAGCATTGTAATCATAGAAACTGATCATTATTACCTTTAATAAAATATGTAAATGTCCACATCACTTTTACTACTCAGATTCAAGAAATGACGCAAATTGTGAATCATAAAATCATGCCGTTGAAAATTGAATTAAAAACATGACATCTCAGCCAAGAAGCTCCTTGAAGACTTGCATGGACTTGCATTATGATGCAGTTCATGAAATTTCCTAGATCATCAGCTTGATTTCCCCTTGTCAACAAATATTCATTCCTTTTGATGCCAACTTGTTTTATACTACTTATAAAGGGGCTTCATGTCGGTAGTATATAAATTTGCAAATATTCAGCTATTTAAAAGCTGCTCAAATAGTTTTTTTTGACCAAAGAAACGTAATCTCCGTAAAAAATAAATCTTTTCATATAGAAATTTTCAGTGTATACAGACAGTCTTTTGAGTCGACACTCTACCTATATATACTTACTCTATGGCAGTGGTGTCGTCTCCGTGCCTACGAGGCATTCGCCGCATACCCAAAAATAATTATTTACGTTAAAAAAAACAAAGGTTCAAATAGTTTTATTTTTTTGTTTTTGAGAGTATCCTTCTTACATTTACAACTTTACATACACTTTACAGTTTCAAGCCACTACTCTCAAATCCGCTCCGAGCGTCAGCGTTCAGCTGTTAACTGCAGGAATCTTCAAGCGATCACACAATGCGCTGAGGTGTGCACAGAAAAGATCTATTCATAAATTCTTAGATTCAGATAGAGGGAGGCGCAAATTTTCTCTATTCGTGGCTTCGCCAAATTTTGTAGAAGATGATGACGCGTTGAATCGTCGTGTCTGCGTTCACCAATGGCTGAATGTCGGATCGGAAGGTGAGAAGCCGCTGAAAGATACAGCGATGAAGTTTCCATAATTGATTAACAACAATGAAATTAAATAAACGATAGATCAAATTGCCATGCAAAAGATGTGCGGCTGGTAGGATTCGAACCTGCGACCAAGGTTAACTAGACCTGTGCTCTAACCAACCGACCTACGAGCCACTTACGCGACTCTGTCAATTGGCAGGATCAAACCCTCACCACCACACATCAGTTGTCAAGGCAATAATAATCAATGAATAAATAACTCGTCACAATTGTGACCGCCAACATTAAGGCAAGTAGCGGGGGTCGATTGTCCACCAAAGCATCTGATGTGTGATTCAATCAGAGATAATGATTCAGGGCATATTAGTGATACTATGTTTATCACGGCGATTTCCACAGTGGTTATTTACTACACCGGCCAGTCGTCCGATGGATTGTGCAGAAAACTCAAAACATCGTACACGAAGTTCATGGCATTGAAATAAAACTAAACCACTCTCAAGGGATAGAATATGAGGAGGAGCACAAAAAGCAATTTAGCAGCCATAAATTTGAAACATGTCAGTGATTGACAGGCTATAATAAACACAACAGAGTCTTGCTTTGGCGAGAGCTTCCTCGAGAGTGAATTTTCTCTATAGTAATCTGACCAAGGCGATCAAGCGTCATGTGAGAAATCAACATCATATTTTCATTGTTATTTAACTTTTAAAATCTTGGGAAAACAGGAGTCGCGTTGACGAACAATCAGCTTAGGATTGCATGCTTATGAGGCTGTTCAGAAAAAGAGGCTGTCACATAGGACTCACAGTGAATCACAATTCACATGCAGAATAGTCAACGTAGTCTAAGGACTTCAGTGTACCTTTCATTTAAATGTCAGTATCTATTTCTCACATAATTTCATTTCATTCTGTAATAATGGATGCCAACATGACTTCAATGTTCATGTACTTGTACAAGTCTTCGAAAATTCACTGAAATTAAGATAGTGTCAAATTAATTATTTTATGCAGTTCATGCTGTCTGCTGCAGAAATATGGGAATACACTATGGAGCGAAGGCCTATGGTCTGGGAGCACGCGACGCCACTGCTCTATGGTATAGATATTTCCTCTTCGCTCGGTTATGTCTCCATTTTATGCAGTACAAGAAAATTTTGCAATCTCTTTTTCTTTGCTACTGGAGAAAATTGGGAAGTGCCGTTCCCACCGCTCCCTGCCTGCGTCCCTGGCCGATCTCAATGTAGGATTGCTGTAATTTGAACACGGCATGGGCTTTCGTATACACCATGCCTCGCTTTAGAGTTTCGGTCATGCATGCTGTAGTGTAGTTCGCTCGATGAACATGTCTTCCTGACAGGGAACATGTCATGAAATGTTGTTCGAATGATGGAGTTTTGCTATTTTTCTTCTGCTACTCTACTTTATTGTGTCGTTGTACGTACATAAATTGTAGCATTCTTCGACTGGGCTGTTCCCTGAATTTTGGCAAAAATATTGTTCCTGAAGATTTTTGAGGTTCCTTTTATTCTATTGATGGATTCGTTGACCGATTGTGGTATTTGATGATTGTCTGATACTTGGGCATTAGCCGCGTTCCCATTCTCTTTCTTTATTATTATTGATACATTTGTTGACAAGTCTTTTTTCTTGGAGATGCTGTCGAAATTTATTTCCTTTCGATTTCATCTTTTCTCTTGCTAGCTTATGGGTAAGTCCATTTGTTCGTGCGTTTCATTTTGCAACATATTTCTGTGAATATATTTTGATAAAAGAAGGATATTTATTTACAGCTGCTACCATGCACCTGCAAAACTCTTGTAGTTAATACGTGCAGACTTGATTCTTTCAAATATATATTTATCATGGAGAAAAAATATTCAAAGTTAGGGTAGAGACGCCCCCCTTAAGCGAGATTCGACTGCTCAGGAACTATTGCGCTTCTTTCTGCCAGATCTTGCCATTATTAATTATTTCAGTGTATTCACTAGTTACATGGACAAGGACTACAGCTGGAAATTCGGAGAAGATCCTATATTTTTGACTTTCAAAGACTATTAAAAAGGGCGTCTTCCTGGGCGCAACCCACTCCCAACTTTCAAAAGTTATGAAATATCTTAACGAAAGCTTGTCTACTAGGTCATTGTGACATGATCATCTGGTAAAACCAAAACAACTTGTCTTCCAGCTATTTATTCTATAACATACAGGGGCCTATAGAACAGGATTAGGCCGAAGCACTGGACTTATCAGTAAAAAACATAATTCACAAATATAACTTGGCAGATTGCCGGCAGCACATTCCTCATGCGCCCATTGACTGCATTGTATACACCAACTGCATCCACTTTTCATGTGGCCGGCTATTCGAATACATTTGGTTGCATGCAATGCATCCGCATTCTGAATCGTCTCTTGGGACTGACTTGGTCTTCTTCACTGTACGAAGACCTAGTGGCAGACGATATAGAGCTACTTTCTTTTTGTCCTGTAGGTGATGCTTGTTTGGAGATGACATGAGGTTTTGTGCCCTTTCTGCTCTCCGCTTCCTTGGACGCTGTGGTTCTAGTTTTCATAGCTGACGTCTACGCTAGTCTTCTAGTTTCATAACTCGCGCGATCATAAAGCAACTGCACTGATTAACTAGTTAATCAGTGAGCATAGACAACAAAGAAGAAAGTCGTGAGTTTGACTTGAAATCAATGACAGTAAATTCAGAAGATATGGATTAATGCTGTTGACAACGAAGGCGTTAAAACGCATTATGGAGGCAAAATGCCCGAGGGGGGCGTCTTACCCCCACCTGTATCTTTTTCTCTTCAACCTGTTTTCGAATGAAAACGTTAAAGTGAATCAAGCAGTTGTTTAAATCATATCTAGTAATGCGTTAACATAAATTTCCTGCATTAAAGATATCAAAATGATGTCTGATTGCTTATTATTACTTCATTTAACTTCAAAATAAATTCCATCAAAAGTATCGAAAATGAGAAAAGCAACATATTTTCTAAACTAATGATGAAAATTCAACGATTTTTGGGTTCCAACCTATTTTTCTATGTGTATTAATCCTGAGAGGGGTCAAATATCCTGCATCATTATAGACTTCTGAGAAATCGATGAGGGGCGTCTTACCCCGAAGGGGCGTCTTACCCCACTCTACCTTACCCTTCGTACGTTTCACCCAGGAGACACGAAAAACACTTACCATTATGCTATCAAAATTTTCTGCTCTCCTACAATTGATAGAAAGCCAGTATTTCCAAGAAATATAATTGATGATCCACTTTACTACGTGATTGCATAGTTACTATGATTAAGCAACTGGATGAGTTTCACGATGCATTTAGAAAGCGTTCGTACGCTACATAGTGAAGATAATCATTCCCACACTATCCCTAAGTTTATCAATGGCATCCCAAACAAACATTGGTCGCATCCCCAAGCAACCATGTGAATATATATGCATTAATTTAGCATTATTTAATATCATGTTAACTTATAAGTGGTGTACATCAGTAGTAACTACAGGAACACTCCAAGTAGGCCTATTTCTCAGCATCACGCATCTACATCACAGCATTTAGCAAAAATGTTCTCATGCATGGGAACAACCCCAACAGCATTCATTGGATTCTTTGAGAATCTCTGAACATGTTGCGGACGAAATTTACAGAGATTCCAAAATCCTATTTCGAACTTTTAATTTTAAGGAAGGTCATCCACCAACATCCTCGGCCGGCCTCAGCTTTGAGTTCACTGATTGTCCCGTCACATAAGCGTGCGTTGGTCAATGCTACTTGGGCATGTTTGTATCATCATGACAATCAAATTTCATTACCTCTTCCTCCTCAACTTATGAACGGCCGCTGATATATATTTGGGAGTGATGGAAATGCTTCATGCCAAGGCAGACAACAACTTAACTTTCCGCTTTTTCCGTGATGTTGGTAGACATTGTTGGTTACCCGGTATTCGGCTTTCATCTAAGATCATTTGGATTTTTACTGACTTCAGGTAGAATCGATTTAATCGCTTTGAACTTCACCGGTTGCCGAACACACTTTATACACGCGTGATTCATGGGCAACGCAACATCAGGTGTGGTTCACGCATGTACAGACAGGGTGGTTGAGTTCATCCCGTCGGTGCTTGACAATAACAAGAGGCATTTTGTCTGAAACCTTATTATCTAAACTCACTCAAAATTGTACAAGTTCCTTTCAGTTCACTTTGCAATCACCTTGCTGGCACTCTTGATTATAAAAGTTGTCCAAACGAAATGCAAACCATTCACCTCCATGCATTTCTCACACCTTTTGACTATATTTATCGTACTATGAATCATAGCAGGCTCAAAAAATGTCCGTTAGAGCAATGATGCTTAATGATGCGCTCAGTTAGTTCTTGAAGCGCTTGCGACTTAGGATTTCGGCAAATAGTGTATCTAACACATCCTCAAAGCCAAAAATTGTTCGTGGTCAGATCTTGAGTCCTAGGTGCCTAAGGGATATACTACCTCGTCAATCCAACGATTGGTAAATTTTCATTGAAATATTTCTCACAGAAAAAAGTGCGCAGAGGCGCCATCATGTTGATAGAAGGTGTTGTGCTTTCTTCTGACGAGCAAAAATATCGCTGCTTACAGAAGCTGTGAGTCTTTTTCTTCATTGAGATTACCATCAAAAGCATGGTGAATAATGCCATGACGATAATTTACCATTGTCTACACGCAAACTGAGGTAATTGGATCGTCTTTGATTCAGTAATGTAAGGCTTGTTTCAGAATTAAAAAACAGTATTTCCTGTTCACCCTACCATTCAAATTAAACATTGTTTCGTCACTAAAGGCAATGTTGTTTGAAGATTTCGATTTATCACTGTTTTTCTGAGGTTTTCACGCATGAAGCATGCGTTCCTTCGATTAAGATTATTCATGGGTGTCTAACGCGTGCTTGGAACACCTGATTTCAAAAGTGTATATAAGAACATTGATTTGTATCATATACTCCGCGGATGAGTAGTTACAGAAATTTCTGAAAAATGTACGTTTCACGGCTTTGCTGAGTTTTTAATAACACATAACGTCAAACTAGTTGTATACAAAGTCAAGTCATAAATATTCCCTTTGAAATGTCATTATTTAATAATTTTGAGGTAAATGGGAAGAAAGACAGTTTTCGTTTTTGCAGATTATAACGTTCCAACCGAAAATGGTGCGAGTGATGAAGACGTTTTGGGACGTATTTATTGAGTATATGCTCATCATTTCGCAATACTTCTTTAAAAAGTTTCTTACTGATTTTTCATTATAAAACAGCCAATCACAGATACACTGTAAATCGCTGGATACGAAAATTACATACAAACACATACCAAGTTTACATACAATTTGAAACCAACATTTGATACGAGATTCTGGTATATATAAAGAAATCTGGTATGTTTTTCATACGAATGGCCATTTACTTTCGTATGTGATTGGTATGTAAACGATACGAACTATGCTAACTGTGATTGCTTGTTTTACGTTGAAATACGAATTCTTGGTATGTTTTATATACGAGACCCGATGCAAATTGGTATGTGTTTCGTATGTCTTTCGTATGAATAGCTTTATGTCATATGGCAAAAAATATGTTATACTACATACTACTTACAAATAACTTTTTTCCAGTAATACCAGCCGTGAATATTTCTTTGTGAAAGTGTGGTATTTAACTAGATTAGATTTATTGTGGAATTAAAGCCGCATGTCATCTTTGCAACTTGTCTTATAGCATTCCCTTGAACTAAATTGATAAACATCATTTCAATATAACGATAACTTTTCAGCAACCATGTTGACTTATATATCTCAAACATAACTATTTTTGCATTTAATGAATTATAATGTGTTTTTACTTCGGATATGCCTTATTTCAAAATTACATGATACATAATTGTTGATGGTCAAATACTTATTGATTTTTTATGAAATGCCTCGGACTTACATGTATTAAAATCGAATTCAGCATTTAAGGTATCACTCTTGAATTTCATTATCTAACTACTTACAGAACAGTAGTAACATTAATGTGATCTTTATTGACAAAAGTCCTTAAATCAACATACTTTGGACATGATTGATGCTTTCTTTTAACATTGTGCTGGTATGGCTTTAGTATGTAAAGCATACCACACTTGAAATAACATGCGAAAAGCATACAAATATATACCAAAAAAATATCTTGGTATGCATCCTTCGTATGTGATTCGTATTGAGCGATTTACAGTGTAGAATAGTTCGTATTGCTACATACCACATGTCTGCGGACATGTTTAAATGGAATGAATTATGCCTAAACTGCATGCATAATATACAAAACACTCGGATTATAAAAACGGGATTGAAAGTCTCAGGTTTTTTGTGTTAATGTAGGTAATTTGACTGTACAGAAGGTAGGACTGCTTTGCCCTTCAATAAAGCAATGGAAAAACTCGATTAAGTACGGGGTTCATTCAACTAAGGTCACACCTGCAGTACATTGTACACCGTCAGCTAGATTAAGCGAACGAAGTGAGGGAAATCTGATGGTTGACGGCGAAGAGAGGCGACGCGATCGTGCGACGAGCCGAAGGCTCACAGCTAAGTGAGCTAGCCGAACGGAGTCCGTTAAGCCCGCCGCAGGCCTAAGCCTACTCAAATACGACGCTATCACACACTAAAAATGTGGGTCCACCAACAGGCTACCACGAACCGTCATCTTTTAAGCCACTCTCCGCGGGTATGTACAGTGCCTTTAGTGTGGCTAGTACTCCCCACTATCTTTCTCAGATAGGTCTTCCTCCTTTAAAAGGCAGTGTGGTTCTGAGGCGAGAGCTCATGTCGTTTATTGACCTTTGCCCTGAGATACAGGGGTAGGTTGTATCCAGTCAGAAAGGTAAGTACTCTGCGTTGGGCTTCCGGGACGCAATTCCAAGAGGATATCTTCCACACAACTCCCTACGTCATCAGTGTATGAGTAGGTTTTCAATGGACGTCATGCATGTATACGGAAAAGGAAATCATATCACAGCCGACCCTTCATGTATTACGGTAGACGAGAACCCGCATCCCTCTCAGTTTGAAGGACAGGTGCAACTATCTGACTACGTCAACAAGGTCGACTCCCTATCAAAGTAAACTAGGAGCTCAATAATGATCAACCAACTCATCATCGCAAAATCCGACAGGTAGTAGCGTGATCTTGCAACGACCGAAATCTCCCTTGTCATAGAACAGGTAAGACCTTACACTGTACCACGCCAACCCGGAGGTCAGCTCCCTCTCCAGGAGACTTGATGATCAACCGGAATCAATGCATCGTGAACGCCTACCAGACAGGTAGCAGCGAAGATGGTACGGGGGACCGAGATAAACCCCTTCCTCTTCCATGATAGGTGGAACGCACTATACCACGATGGTCAGATAAACCATCTCCCTCTCAAGATATGTTAGGTGATCAACCAAATATTGGGCTACATCATTGCATACTCCAAAAGGTAGCAGAGACATGAAACGGCAAATTATATTCGCCTCACTCTCAATCAGCGACAGGTAAGCAATCCAGTTGCCGACCGACAAATACGACTTCCCGGATACCACATCTTACGTGCCTATCCAGACTTCCCACAGCCGCGCCGCTTTGTTGCGGGACTCCTCCATTAGGCCGACGATCCAAGTAGACGGCCTTCCTCCACCAGACAGAGACGGATGACAGGGTTTGTAATGTAAGCCCCGGAGTCCATGAATGGATGAAAATACCATTGATCCGTGTTGGCTGAGGTGTCATAATGATACACCTACAGGGTAGGCATTCATGCACTGTTGATTGTCCATTGCCAATCACACTGGCTGTATTACTGCTCTACACCTAATTCAGTGTACCACTTCAGTCGGCCTACCCGGCCCCCACAATACGCTTAGACCAGGCTTGACTTACCTCATTTTCGACTCTACCCCCCCCCCAATGGAGGGCATTCTCGAAGGCCACGGATTTGGATTTAACCCACTTGCCAAAGGTGCTCACAACCTAGGCTACACGCAGGCTAAGGACTCGGATCGCATAGATGATAGGTTTGACTGCTATCGTAGCACTACGTCTTGGGTAAACCGAACCAACTCCCTGTCTCTTAAGCGACAGGTACACTGATCGACCGTATAACGTCACAAGAGTAAACACTACCTAAGGAGATACACCCAAGCAACTCCCTGCTCCATAGGCACAGGTGAACGGGTCAGCAGGCGTCAGAACAGTAAAACCGAACCACCTTCCTCTCCAGAAGAGGGGTATTTTAATTGGGCGTCAGAACGGCGACCCTCGACTCCCGCACATAGATGTTACC
>CAJQUW010008216.1:0-74849 GCA_907163375.1 Prostheceraeus crozeri | reverse complement strand
CAATACATTGGGTTGTTCCATTTGAAAAGAATAGGATAGTGAGAGATCTATCCTTCCTCTGAATCCTCCATGTTAACATTGAGGGTCTTCCAAGATGTAAGCTCGTTGTCGGCTTCAATTTGCGTTTTATCAGTAACCATTGTTTTCGGTTGGGTATATTCCTCTCGATCTCTTGTAGATTGATTTTGACTTTGCTTTTGTAGTTAACATCCGATTTACAACTTCCAACCGTTTGATGTCCTCCATCTTTAATGAATGACGTTATCTGTGGTAGTATCTCCCTTGTAAAGGTTTCTCATGTGACGTCACTGAAACGAAAAAATCGATATTCAACATCTTCACGTTTTGGTGAACAGACGTATAGTTTGACTGATAAATCACACTTTATCCATACCTTGTCATCGATAGGAATCTTGATCCGAGTCTTATGGTTGTCAATGAGATCCGCAAAGTCTTTCAGTGAAGGCAATGAGTCAATACTAATGCAAACGCCACGATGTTTTCGATCACTATTTGCTATTGAATGACGAAATGCTATTCTTTTAGAATTTGTTATGTGAACGTTTTGAACGTCACTAAGTTTCCATGTTCTAATGTAATGAGGCATGTTCCGAAAGCTATGTTTCAAATTTAGGTTTAATGTTTGCCTAAAGTATGTTATTTTATTAGCTCAACATATCGGAATGATGTTGAGTACAAATTCTTCACATATTCATTCACATTAGGACTACCTATTTATTAGTAATCATTTCTACATATCGGAAAGATGTAGAAATTTCAATTTTAGTAAGACTACTTATGTATTAGTAAGTGTTGCTACATGTCGGAAGATGCAGCAATCGCAAGATCTATTACAAGTGGAATATTATATTGTTTTTATTTAGACTTATTCTACATCACCTGTGACAGGAAGGCATCTCCTTCTCTTCGACGGTGGGGGAAGACCTAGGCTGTAGTGTCCATATGGTAATGAATAAATTTTTATCCAGCCAACAGCGCTTATCCTCCTAAAGTGAAAGACCTCGCTTCTTAAATGATTTTGTGCTAACTATGTGATTTTTTGAATTTATAATTGTCATATCTTCAGTTGTATCATTCTCACTATAATAGACACTCCTATAATCATCATGTTTCAATTTTTTAACTGCTGCTCTCTGAATTCCTTTTGCACGTTTGATGCTATGATTCGTAGAGTCTAGATATTTCATTGAATACATTTTCGGTTTTAGTAGGATCATTTCCTCAAGCAACTTTCCAGCACACTCATCCTTAAAACAACCTAATCTAGCTTTGTTTGTAGTTGAGTATAGTCGGTGATGACTATCATAGTTTGAAGAGTCAAACTTTTCACCGAAGTATAGAAGTATATCTTCCAGACGGACAGATGGTGATGTGTATAAACATAGGAATAAACTGTCGGTATCACCTCCACAAAGCCGCGTTCTATTTATCAGTGGACACCCTTTTAGATCATTGTAATATAATTGATACATTTCCAACTTACTATAGTCAAGTACTGCTTGACCAACATATATTAATTTATTTAAAACTATTGAAGGTTTGTACATTTCCATACCAACCAGATCTTCATCAAATATTTTGTGTTGAACATAGAGAGGATGATTTGACAAATTTCAGTAGTTGTTTCTCATTGTTGACTAGTTTAAATTCTTTCCTTCTCCTTACATTTTCCATTGTTTTACCATATAAAGAATTATTTTTCAATTTGTAGAATGACTTTTCGAAGTCAGTGTTTGATTGAGCCCTCTTTTGAGAGTTCATATCAATGTATGTTTTTAACCAAGGCTTTTGTGTGAATTTTATGCCACTATGAATCTTCTTGATTCTCATGCCTATGGTCAAGTAAAATTTTAAAATTGAATAGTGGACTACATAATTTTCCCTATCAAATTGATGGAGCAGAAGTTTCTTGATAGAAGAAAAATGTGTATTTGGCCTTACTTTTTGATATAGATTTTTCATATAGTGTGAAAACATTCTCTCTTCAATCATCTGCATTTCTGGAGCTAATGGGAAATCGGCAGTGTCATCATGAATGGCTGCAGGATACTCTAAATCTAAATCAAAAATGTAGCCGATTTCACCATCATCATCTATATTTTGAACATTTTCTTCATTTAAAAAATTATCTAATTCACTTTCATTCAACCATTTGAAATTTGAGTGGGGTAGATTTCTACTGAGTGAAGAACCGTAAAGGTTATTAACATCTAAGTAGGTCAAATGTCGACTTTCATGTGTATTATTTCCTAATTCTTCAATGCGTGCACGCGCTCGGTGAATGTTGGTGAAAGTCATACCCCCTCTAATTCATCGTTCAAATAGATTGTACATATTTTCATCTTGTATGTAGTGTGGGGGATCATTGGAAGAGAAATTTAGTGCTGAGGTAAAGCTAAGATGTGGGAGACTGACAAAATGTACAGGGTCGACTTCATCCTCACGTTGACTCAATGCTCTAAACACTTCAAATATGTCTGCCAACAATAAAACATCTAACTTCAGATATGCCAGCATGTAATCACCAAATGTGCTACAATTAAATTCAATCCATGCCTTGTTAGCGTGTTCATATTCACTATCGGAACAGTGCTCACGAGTAAGATCATTATAGAATTCAAATTGTGGTGGTAGACAGTCTTCCGTCAACGTGTTTAAGTTTTTGAAGTATGAATATGGAAACACTCCCTTCTGATATAAAACATTATCACTTAATTGTGGAAATTCTACCCTTAATGTCTCTACATGCTCATACGTTTGCAAGTCCTTGGCTAATTCACTCAAGGATGCACTTAGAAATTGATATGAGTCTAAGAATTTTAGTTTAAAATAGATGCTTGGTATACTGTCTTCCCTTTGTATTCATTTACAGGGACACTGGCGGATAAAGTTATACATTTTTCAGCAGTTGCTGCTACAACATCTAATTTCCAAGATTTCATTCTTCCAATCGCTTTATAGCAAACGATGTGACTATCATAATTTTTAAAATTGTGGAAAAATATGGGGAGCTCCCGTCTGTTAAGTCTTAACCGGAGATTGCATTTCCTACATAATGTTTGCCTATATCGTCCGGTGATATGATCATGATCACGAACTTTTATGACTTCATCGCTGAATTTCGATTTACATTTGTTGCAACATTCTGCATTCTCATGGCGTGCTTTTTCATCCGCTGACAGTGACATTGGCTGCCTAGTTGTTGCACATTGGTTGTCATATAAGTCTTGAGCTACAGTTTCTAAGTGGTGCAAGAAACCAATAATGCAATTTTCTCCCTCAAAGAGGTAATACTTATTTTCAAATTTTGATTGAAGGGCATTATGCCAGACATGATAAGCTCCAATGGCCGCAGGTTTATGTATTTTATTATCAATGTAGCACTCTATATCTGCATAAATTACTAAAGGAGGACTTAGTTGATATTCCATGCTACTTGTTAGTACTTTTAGATCCGATGGCATTTTTTCTATTTGTGCTTTTCCTCGAATGCAAAACTGGAAGTGTCGTTCTAGTGTTGTTTTATATGTGAATGACTGAGTGCATCTTTCGCAGAAGTATTTATGTCTTTTTAAAGTTCTCCTATACAATCTTGACAGCTTTGGAATTCCACAATAGTGTGCTGCTCCATTGTTTAGAATTAGCAAAATATTAACCGTTTGCCTACCAGTAAAGGTACTATTGTAACGAACACCTTTGAGTCCATTTTCATAAAAGTGAATGTTAATTTTAATATCATTATTTTTCTCAAATTTTGGAATATCTTTGATTGATACTGGTGTGGAAATGCCTTCCATATTTAGCTCAGATGTCCACTCACTATATGATTTTACTTCATTCCTTGAATAAGGTACTTCATTATAATGTAATATTGATAAAACTGCATATAGGAAGCAATCATTTGCATTTGAATTAACATTAATGACAGCTTTACAGTTTTTTAACTTCTTTGGTAGAGGAAATGATTGTCCACCTGACAGTATTGGACTTGTTATTACATTGAACTCTATATTTTGTACATCATCTATAATCCAATTGCTACCCTTTTTTGTGAAGGCTTCAATATGATTTATTAGACTATTTAGATGATCCTGAAACCAAGCATCATAGTCATAAATATAGTTTGAGGATGATGAGGTAAAGTGTGCGAGAAAAGTTTCTTCTTCTTGAGGATTAGAACGGACATAACGAATTTGTGCAATCAGACGACCGCGCAATTGATAGCTCCTTAGTAAGTCAGACACTAAATTCCCTAACATGGAACGCATGCTTTCTAAGAATGATGTTATGTCCACAGTAGGTGTTGTTGGCGTGATATCATACACACGTGCATGGCCATTGAGTGCGCTTTCGCTGAGACTAACAGTTCCATAGTTATTATGCATATTCATCTCACTATTTGTGTTATGTACATTCATATGCTGTCGAAATCTACTTATAGAGTTATACGTTTTGCCACACCGAGAGCAGTATTGCATAAAGTTTTGTATGTTAGTTGAAGCGCTGGTTGTTGGCTTAGAAGTAGATCTATTTTGATTATTTGAATTTGACTCTGTTATGCTATCATTCGGTTTATTATTGCATACAAGTTTATGCCTCTTAAGATTATCCATCCTATTCGTCTTATATGGACACTTGCTACATTGATATGTTTTTCCTCACTTACAAAATTTTTCATGTCGTTGCAAATTGCCTATGAGAGTGAACACTTTTCCACACTTGGTACAGACAACCATGATTATTGATGAGGATTGAAATTAGCAAGCCCTTATATACATCTACCATCTAATGACGTCAGCGTCATCACCAGCCAATACCATATGTTCCGATCTGTTGCAAAGAGAAAACATAAAATTTAAAGCAATCTTTTTTTTCAAAAGTAAAAATAAGTTACAACTTCACGCATTTCACGATGCCACTGTGATATAGTTTCAAGTGGCTACAGCTTTCACTGCAGCCACTCAAATCGTCCATCCGCGTCAGTCTTAGCCTACGGATGGTGTTATTACTACACTCGACGTGGACTAAGGTCTCTTTGTCGTGTCGTTGGCTATTTGTTACTTGTGAGGCCAACAAGAGGTTTGATTGAGTTATGTTTTGTAAGGACTCAACCAAACCTCTGTTGTCCTCCATTAACTGAGCCTCACGAGCCTCGGACTGTTTCAATCGCTCTTGACACCGCCGTAACTTGCTTGCGATGTCCTCCTCCTCCGTCGTTGCGTCAAGGTCTACGTTGTACTCGCTTACTGGGAGAGGAGCCTTAGGAACTGCGGCTGGGATAGGAGGTGTTGGAGAGGAAGGAGCTGCGGCTGGGATAGGAGGTGTTGGAGAGGAAGGAGCTGTGGCTGGGATAGGTGTTGGAGGTGAAGGAGCTCGGACTGGGATATCAGCTGCTGAGGATGGGGCCAATGTCATCATCGGCGACAATGGTAGGTGGACATTCCAGCTAGGAGACGCCCGGATGTTGGAGAATGAGATCTCCGCTTGAGACGCAAACATCACGGAGTCCTGTAATTGAAAGGAACAATTGTTTATCATCCATTTACCATTTTTGACAATAATTAGATACAAATGTGAATTCCTCTTACCTCCTGCTGGATTGCGGTTTCTTGATCGGATCCACTCGCCTTGTTAGGAGTCACTGAATCATTCTGAAAGATGAATTAATCAATTGTAGACGAATATATTAATAATCAAGTGTGTTTTAAAATAAATTTTAATGAAAACAATTCTGCACACATGCAGTTAACCAGTCATATACTTACATGTACATCAGAATCATCATCTTCGTCGGAAGAGGACGTCGGAGATGAAGTCGCTGAAGTAGTGGCTTCATCCTCGGATGAGGAGTCCGAATCCTCCGATGACTCGCGAATTGAGTACGGATTCTCCTCATTGTCCTCTACCGACGTTGTTGTCGCCGGCGTAGACAAGAAGCTTCTGTTATGCTTCTTCAGCGACAGAGATCGCATAGACTGCAACGAAAAATATGATGACATGTTTGCAACTCATTGACGAAGTATGTATGTTTTTAAAAATACTTGATGCATTTTCAGTTATTGTTGACTGAGACCTATGTAATGACACTTACGGGACTCGAAGGTAGTCTGCTCCTCGGTGAAGGTAAGCGCGGAATTTTTGGGCAGCTTTGAACACTAGGAAACAGCTGAAAATAGGAAAAATTCATGTTTAATTTCACATTGAGAACTAATAAATAACTGAAATGCTTACATTTCGCAATTTTTCGGCCACTATATCCTCGTTAGTCTTTGTCGGGTGAGGTAGCTCACTCTGAAATGTTTAAGCAATGTTGATTTACTTTATGTATAGAAATAATTAAATTAGTCAATAAATACTTACATCTTTAGCGAACAGTTTTTTCTGAACCAACACCTTGACTCTCTTCGGTGGGGGCATCAGTACATCCTGAAATGTTTAACAACATATAATCATTTCATACATAATGAAGTAGTATTTTTTTATTTTTCTGCTGTGAGCCAGTTATCCGTTGAAGCTAGCATGTAGAATTGATGGCACTCACCTCACAATCACTAAAAGTCTCATCGATGAACTCCCGAGACTTAGGAACTTTCCTCTTAGGAACTCGAGACTTTTGAGGCTCATCCTTTGGAGCAGGTTCATCCAATTGGGAAAGCACGCCTTCAGTCGGTCGATCCTTCCCAAAAAGACGCTCCAACTTCTTCTTCTCAACTTTGGAGGTTAAGTTAATCCCCTTTCTCCCATTTAGTTGAGCACAAGGGGTGTGCTTGGCAATGAAAGCTTTCGCGGAGTCACTATTCACCTTTGCATCGCTCTTTTCATACCTCTTACACGTGAGACAGTAGAGGTAGGTGCAGTCTTCTCGGAAGGAGCATTCCTTATGCCCGCTTTTGTTCGCATGTCGAACGGGCAGTTGGCAAGTCTCACAGAAATGGAAGATGAGACGTTGCCGTGCAATGCTTTCTTGTCGAACCATTTCTGTAGAGGATAAAAAATTTTATTATAATTTTATCTCTTTTTAAATGAGAAATCATTTATGTACCATCTTCCAACCTTTATTAAGTACTAGATTAATATTTGACAAATCTTAAGAAGAAATAAAATTTGAAGTTGAAATTGAAACCGAAAGTCGAAAATTAGATATTTATTCGAAAAGGATTTGTTCATAAAAAGACATGAAATTTGGAAGCAGCTGAGTAATCATTATTTAATTTCGAAATAATAACAGAATGAAAATGAGATTTCGAAAATTTGAACCACTTCTCAATTGGTTTAATTAAACAAGCTTGAATTTTATACATCTGTTAGCAGATGACAGACTAAATATTTAAAATGGATGAAGGCTTTATTTAGGTATCTTTTTATTTATAAACAAACTGTGAAAATCTTGTTGATTCAAATACACTTACATTTAAACTGATATATTCATGTCTCTCGCTCAATGACTTAATATAGGATGAAAAATTAAAAAAACATGGTTAATAATATAACATAAAGTGTTCCTATCCTAAAGACCAAAGCTTCTATATTTAAAGCTATTTGGTTATAAAAACTTAATAATGTTCCTACTCCCGAATATCCTATAAAGTAGCAGAAAATGACAATGAAACTCACTTCAGAATTGTAATAAGAACCGGAGAACGGAGGAACGAAGAACGACGTCTGATATGGACACTGAATAATTTGAAAATGAGTGAAAATTCGTTGTGTGCAACTTCTTTATATATGAAATTGACAAAGCAACTACGAACAAAGACCTTATGACATCACATCTTGGAATTGGTACGGTTAAACAAAATTGATAACTCAAACAAGAATTGGAACAGCTGGTTTATTTTTAACCTTAGAAATGGAAGTGCCATCATATGTGTTGAAAGTTTTCTACATGTAAACAGTAGAGTGAATTCAAAGTAATATGAACTGATGGACTGATGTATTATTTGATATACATGTTATTATTAATAGTCATATAATGATTCATATTTGAAGATATAAAACGTGTGGTTTGAATAGAACATTAAAATTTGAATTAAGCGCGAATTGAATTTATTAAAATTATTATTAAAATTATTAAAATTGAATTTATTTCGAAAATTCAAATTTCGCGCCAAAATTCGAATAATCAACTTTAAAGACTTTTTCGAAAATTTGAATTTCGCGCCAAAATTCAAATAATCAAATTAAAATACTAGGTTAGGGTTAAGGGTCAGGTTAGGGTTAGGTTTTTAGGGTTAGGGTTAGGTTTAGGGTTAGGGAAGCAAGATGAGTATCTATGGCACCCGGAACCCATGGGTGAATAAATTTTCGAGTGCGCGAAGCGCACGAGAAAATTTATTTACCCTATAATCCGAAAAATTTCCAGGGCGCGCAGCGCCCGAGAAATTTTGAGGCCCCCCCTCCGTGTATGAAGTGTATGAAGTGTATGAAGGTCTAAGGTCAAGGTCAAGTGTAGAGGATTGTATATTATGGTCATTTTTAGTTGTAAAACTTTAACTTTGAAAATTTGTAAACTTAGTCATTTTTGTAAAAAAACTTGGAATTTTTCAAGTTGCATACAGATGCATACAACTAGGATTTTTTCATCAAATGGGTACATACAATATATCATTCGAATGCTCTTTTCATGCTGATTCTAATGGTGTATTGTATGACACATGTATGACATATAACTAGAGAGCTACATGTCTTTAAAGAATGGGCTAAAAACTTAGTGAATTTAAAAATCTAACATTTGTCTGCTTGCATACAGTTGCATACAACTAGGATTTTCCCATCGAATAGGTACATACCTTATATCATTCGAAAGGTCTTTTCATTCTCATTCTTATGGTGTCGTGTATGACACATGTATGATATCATCCTGGACTGCTACAAGCATTTTAAAATTAACAACATAACTGTTTCTTTAAAAGTTATATGTTCCTATTTATTTCAAGTTGAAGTCTTCATATTTGATTTTTTGTTTCAATTCAGTTATTGAACATCATTAATTGTAGATAGTTAGTCCCCTTTCCCATTCAGACCTTCAGACCTTAATTGAAGACCGATTTGTGAAATGATAAAACAAGTCTGTTCATATATACAAATGAATATTGAATAAAGAGATTAAGAAAAAACACACTAAATGTCATCAAGGTAAGGAAAGGGTACAAGTTTTTTCAAGTCCACTTGCACATGGATCCTGGTCTTTTTGGGCGCACAGGGACAGCGACGTGGTGTGTCAAGGTCGATGACTGAAAATTCGAGAGCGGTTGTGAGGTTCCGCTATTTCGGCTCCATTCGCATGAAGACCCGTTTCGTGTGGTACTTTCTCGGGGCGTTCTTGACTTTGACCGTGACCCTTCCATAGAGTGGCGTTCGCATGGACTTCTTATTCATGTGACGCATCGTCTCGATTGATACGTCACTATCTTCATCACTGGAGTAGTCGGGCGATGCAGGGGCTTGGGTGAACACCACCGGCTCGCTTGGTGTTGTCGATCGCTCCATCGGAGATTGGGGAGGTGTATTGGTACGTTCCACTGGCGAAGTGGTACGATCAGCAGTACCGTTCTCAACTGCGGCTTTCTGTTTGCGATCCATTATGACTTATAGATTTAAAATAATTGTAACTTGTAAACGTGAGGATTAGAACCTTTGATAAGAATTGGTACAAACCTCGGACTTATATACTTTTTAAACAAAGGAAATCCTAACAGCCAATCAGAGAGGTACCGAACTTCCCTAAAGAATATATATAACTATATAAAGGATGTCATTGTTCCAAACTGTTAAGTACTTATCCTCAACGTTCCATAACAAGAAGCATGTCCTCAAAGCCATTATTTTATTTTCAAAATGACAGCCAAGTCATTATGGGAGGTCAGTTGGACATGACCATGCATCTCTCTTGCGGCTGCAAAGTGGCCCTGTGGAAGACCTTGACTGTGTCAGCACTTCAAAGGCGGAATGGACTACCAGTGAAGTGTCCGGTACACGAGTGCGATCATGACTTTAGCAACAATAAAACATTTCATGAATGGTGTGATGACTTCCTAAAGATCATGGAGTCGCCTGATGGACGTGATCTATACCCATCCTTTATTTTTCATGCTTAAATTAAACTTACATTGTAAATCTCTTGTCTTTTTCACTTTAAACATAGTTCTGGAATTGGTTTTCTTATTGGGGAGCAACTAAATCATAACTGCACATTAAAGTTTCACATCTAAATAGTGCTACATTTAAAATAATTGTCACAATAGTCGCAATTGAGCAAACCCATTCAAAATCAAACAACGGACGTCTATCGGTACGTACCCAAGTGCTCAGAACCAAACCACACAAGTTCGATCATAGACGTTCCGAAACACAGTGTACTCAACTGAGTGTACCAAACACATGTACCTATCCAGTAAAACAGATCTCATACAAGTTCCTATTCATAACACTGAATTATACATGTACCTATCCATGTACCTATCGATAACTAAATTATACATGTACCTATCCATGTACCTATTGATAACTAAATTATACATGTACCTATCCATGTACCTATCCATGTACCTATTGATAACGCTAAATTTTACATGTACCTATCCATGTACCTATCCGTCGCAAGTAGGGCACAGTTTTCACTACTCAGAGAGTGTAGAAACTTCATTTCAAACTTTCAGAAGGAATATGTCATTACTCCGGCGGATAAGGCCGTTAACAATTTTGTCATAATGTGTAAGAAGTATTACCTTATTGTCCTCTTGAACGAACTAGGCTTCGGCCTTAGCAGTTTCAATATTGATGGTAATCAGACTTTGTCTCTTCCATCGTTGACGTTACTGCCGAACATTGCACCGCCCTCAAGGATTATTTTTTGGTATTACGGTTAAGGATAAGTTTATGGCTTTATCTAAACTTTTCTGGATACCTAATTTACACAAGAATCTGTATAAAAGCAGATTCATGGTGCCAGGAACACTACTTCCAAAGATTTGGTCATACTTATGAACAAGTTCAGTAGCTATTGCCTTTTCATCAAGAATAATTCGGGTGTGAATCCCTTCTGGAGCATTAACTCTTCTGGGGACTTTCTAGACAGAAAGTCGGGTTTGAATTGCCACTTTAAAAGTTTATGATTTCTCTACACTCTGTGCGAACCTTAATTTAAACCAGGTTAAGGACTCCTTGAGAGTCTCATGTGACATAATATTTAGCAATTCCAAGTGCTTCATCTGCATTGGATATTATAGAACATTCTTCTCGAACAAAAAGTACGGAGGATATCACTGCTGGTCAAAAACCCAATTCCGCACTGCTATTGATTTTATCCTAGATAACACTTTTGTTGCCTTCAGGGGACCTGTCTTTAAACAAATTCGGGGCACTCCTATGGGTGGGAATTCCAGTTCACATTTGAGGGATCTCTTCTTAGCATACAGGGAGTTTAAATTCGTGACGGGTCTTCTTGCGAGCAAGAAATTTGGCTTAGCCAAACTTCTCTCTTGCACCACCAGGTATGTCGACAACATTTGTATAGTTAATTACAAGCACTTCGATAAGATCCTTCATAAAATCTACCCGATAGACCTCTTGGCTAGTAGAATTGGTGATAACAACAAATGCGTTAATTATTTGGACGTTAAGATCAAGATCCAAGATAGTGGCCTAGACACCATGGAGGTCTACCATAAGTTTGATGAGATCAGCTTCCCAGTGGCGCTATATACTTCCCCGAAAGAAATATGCCCATGAACACTGGCTTGAACATCTTTGCTGCCCAACTCATGTGATTTCATGTGATGCTTCTGCCTTCATATCAAGAGCTAAGGGAATTTTCAATATCTTCAAGGAAAAGGGGCTGCAAGGTTGATGCACTAATAAATAATTGCAATAAGTCTTTCTCGAGAGATAGGTTCCTCGTTTATAAGTTTGGCTGTTTTTCGCCTAGCCAAATACCTTCCATCACAGGTATGTTGGACTAGCAACTATCATTCAGGTTCTTATGTATCCTTTTGCTCTCTTATATCCAAATTTTATTTACAAATTTTAATTATGTTTCCTGATGTTGGAGAGGCCTTCCTTATCGTTCATTCGATATGGTTGGCCTGGCCCCGCCATGTAGTGCAGGTTGAAGGTTAGGGGCCAAAACCTTGCTTCATGCAGCCACATAATAATAATAATAATATGTTTATTCAGTACTAGACAGCAGAAGCTGATCATTTTACAAAAAAGTGAAAAGGAGAAGATATACATGTATACACACTAAAAATCAATTACGAGAAGTTCTGTACTGCAGATGGCGAGAAGGAGTTTTTATACCTGTTGGTATTACAAAAGATGATATTTGTTTTACGTCTCAATATTTCTGTTTTTTGTGGACGATGTGAAATTCTTTCACTCAAAGCTTTTGGCAAATTGTTAAAATAATTCCGACAGATGTTCATACGTCGTGAACTAAGTGTTTCCAGTGAATATTTTTGCAGAAGACGGTCATAATCATAATCATGATAATCATATGGGATGTCTTCCATCATTCTTATCAGTCGTCTTTGAACAGATTCAATAGCAATTGATTGAGCTTTGGTGATTCCGAAGTGCCACACTGGAGCACCATATTCAAGGATGCTTCGGACACAAGCACAGAAATACCGTATAATATCCTCATTTTGAAGTGCACATCGCATCATTTCACTTATAAAATGTGTTACGATCAGAACAACCGCTTTATTCCAACGAAGTCTTTATTGTAGCAAGCATGCCATTTACCGCAGCGCACGGATAAACACTGATCATGTCACAATGGACAAAGAACAATGGCATGCATGTCACTACATTATCCCCCTCCAAAAAAGA
Source organism: Prostheceraeus crozeri (assembly GCA_907163375.1). Lineage (NCBI taxonomy): Eukaryota > Metazoa > Platyhelminthes > Polycladida > Euryleptidae > Prostheceraeus > Prostheceraeus crozeri. The sequence continues at coordinate 61,997 of CAJQUW010008216.1, read as the reverse complement.
TAAATATACACTTTTTGTATGTCATAAAGATATATACATATTAACACATTTTGTCAATACTTCAAATTAGTCAACGATAAAATCTAGTGTGCATGACTGGTAGTGCAATAGTGCAAATTTTGAACATGACAGATAAATATTAATTTTGCTCACCACATTACTTTACATAAGTTTAAGTTAAGGAACCGTCCATCTGCGGTCTCAACAACCTGTTCCGAAAGACGACGTTTGACAGCAATAGGTTCTGTAAATCGAGGAGACAAAGGTCTTCTGACAGCAATTTTTAAACACACAAACTTTGGACATTTCGAGGTGAAGTTGGCATGTTTATCTTCATTTGAGCTTGTAAAGTCACATTTGAATTTTCGACCAAAAACTAACTCAAAAGGGGTTGATTGTGTTGTTGTGCAATACGCTGCATTGTGAGTGGCTACTACTTTCTGTAAATTTTCCTTCCAATCTCCACCCATGCATGATATAGTCTCCTTGAGTTCTCGGTGGAAACGTTCGATAACAGAGTTGCCTTGTGGATAATATATCGTCGAATGTTTAACGAAAAAACCATGTTTGTTGGCAAAGTCCCTGAAGATAGTCGATGTGAATTGACGTCCATTATCGCTTAGCAATGCACGCGGTACTCCAAACTTATATATCCAATTGTTCTCTATGGTTCTGCATACATTTTCAGAGCATATGTCAATCATGGCAAAAGCTTGAGCATATCTGGAAGCTACATCCATCATGGTAAGTATATATTTGTAGTTTCCCTTCGATAACTTCAATGGCCCAACAATGTCAGTACAAACAAGATCAAAAGTCTTCAAATTATCTGAAATAATATGTCCTTTCTTTGTGGAGTAAGTATATGATTTGAATCGCAAACAAGATGAACAGTTACTAATAACTGAGCGAATTTTTTGCCTCATATTTGGGAACCATAAACCAGAGCTAAGAATAGAATACCTGGTTCTTGTTATTCCATAATGGCCGAAAGCATGATGTTGATGAATGACATCCTCTATTTCTTCATCTGGAACAGTCATTCTAAATGATGTTGTTGATACTGTTTTTGCAACTGGACATGAATTGCAGTTGTCAGAAACTGATCTTGACATGGTATCGGCGAGGATATTATCGCAACCTTTCAAATATTCGATTTCAAAATCATAATCCTCCAGATAATGAATGTATCGTGCATGGCGAGAGCATGCTGGGGGTTTCCGCACAAGATGTATTAGCGCTTGGTGGTCAACTCGTATCACAAACTTCTGCCCATAAACGTATTGCCTGAATTTCTTCAATGCCCAGACTACCGACAAAAATTCTTTGTCAGTTACAGAATAATTCATCTCTGATTTCGATAGGCTTCGACTGGCATACATAAGGGGCAGATTATTTTGCATTAAAACTGCGCCTAAAGCTGTAGATCTAGCATCAGATTCAATAACGAATTTTTTACTGAAATCAGGGAGTTGGAGCAATGTTTTTTCAGACAATAGAGTTTTGATTTTTGCAAACGAATGTTGTGCTTCATCAGTCCATTTAAATCCGCCAGACTTAGTCACGTAAATGGGCTTTAATAATTCCGCCAACTTTGGAACAAATCTTGACAGAAAATTCACAAAACCACAATAGCGGTCAACATCTTTTGATGATTTTGGAACACCAATCATTTGCAATTTTGAAATTTTCTCAGGATCAGGCTCAACACCATGCTCTGAAATAACAAATCCAAGGTAAGTAACCCGATCAAAAGCAAACGAGCACTTTCCAGGTTTGACCATTAAACCAAATTCACTCAAACGAGATAAAACATTTCTAATCGATTTCAGATGCTCGTCAAAATTTTTATTCGCTATAATTATATCATCAATATATGGCAAAATACCGAGGTTCTTTAAAACAACTTGCATCATCCTCTGAAACAATGCTGGAGCGTTCTTTAATCCGTATGGCATTCGATTGAATTCGTATAAGCAGTTGTCAACGGCGAAAGCAGTTTTCTACTTAGAGTCTTCCTTCAGCTCAACTTGATAATAAGCGGATGTAAGGTCAAGAGTCGTAAAGTACTTGCAGCCACCAAGCTCGGCGATGCACTCGTCAATAACGGGCATTGGGAAACAATCATCAGATGATATCTGATTAAGCCGTCGGAAATCCACAACCAACTGTAGGCGACCATCTTTCTTTTTTATGAAGAAAATGGGATTGCGCCAAGATGATGAACTTTCTCTTATGATACCATTACTTAGCATTTGCTGAACTACTGATTTAGCGTCCTTCTTTAAACCATGAGGTAAGGGATAATCCTTACAACGAAAAGGTGGAGAATTTCCTGTAGCAATTTCATGCTTGAAACGGGTATTATACTCGAAATCAAATTGATTTCTTGAAAAAGTTTCAGGAAATTTGCACAAAAGCTCCAATAATTGCTTTCTTTGTTTTTCAGGCAATTTTTGGTTAATTTTGAATTGACTAATTAAGTCATCATTCGTTTGAATAGAATTCACTGGTAGAAGTAAACTATGCCGACGAATTAATGGCCAACCAAACACTAATTTGTGTGGACTGTTATCAAAAACAAAAAATAATGTCTGCTTACCAAATATATTTATCATTACGTAACCATCCGATCGGTGATTTCGACCATTAGCCATAAAAAACATTCTTCGGTAAGGAGTCTCCTTAAGATGCAACATATAAATCATGTCCCGTCGGATGAAATTAATGTCACTACCAGTGTCCAAAATCGTAGTCATATTTGTACCATTAATGTGAACATTGCAACAATAATATTCATTCTTGTCCACTACTGCACTACCACACACTAGTTTAAATGTTTGTTATGACAAAATCTTTGTATATGACCATAGTTTGTTTGCAGCGAAAGCATTTCAATAATTTCCAGCATTTGCCAGAATGGCGCTTATTGCATTCTTTACAATTAGAAATTACTGCAGCAGAAGTTTCCGCTTGATACCACTGTAAGTAGCAAATTCTAGCCCCTTTTTACCCCAATTTGACCTTCAGTAAATGTGTACTTTTATCGGAGCACACGCCCACGCATCAGAGCACGGAGCACACGCCCACGCATCAGAGCACGGAGCACGCATCGGCGCACATGGGGTAAGAGCACGGAGCACCAATCGGAGCACGCGGCGCCGAGCACGTGTGATGAGTCACAGCAGGGTATATAAGGAAAGGCGCTGTCAGAGAAAATCATTCTCATCATATGTCGACAACAGTAACGAGAAGATTACGCCCTCTGGCTGAGACACGTCATCCCAAGGAGGAGATATCCTATACACCTTATTCATCGAAAGACTTTATTGTGGAACGAGACTGTAATACACTGTATATTATTCCGACAAAGGAGAAGAGTGTGTCGTTAGAGAAGATTATTGCAGAGCTTCGAATTCAGTTGCTGAATGTAATACTGTATGGACCGCGCTTCTTGTTTGATATTCGAACATCTGCAAAGTTCCCCAAAGGTGCACTGGACGTGTCCTATCGCTATTTGAACATTGGTGACGATTGGGACGTGGAAGAACTGATTGATTCGTTGCAGAAGAAGTTACGTTCTCAATTGGAGTGTCATTATTTTGGAGGAATCTTGTGTATGCAGATTGACATTGGGTTTGGTTCATTGTTTACGTAAGATACATTATCTGAACCACGATATAATGGAGCCACCAATAAAGAAGAGGCGAACCACAGTCCGTCCCCGCCCTCAACCCTATTATGAGTGCGAGTTTTGCAATAAACGCTTCCGACTGTTTTCACAATGCATCCGTCATGGACGCAAGGAGATAGGGAAGGAGTATTGCGATCGTTGTGGGAAATGGGGGACTACCGATCATCAGTGCTCACTGGATAGGGGTTATTGGGGCGACAAAGAGAGTGAGTTCACCTGCCTGCTTTGCAAACAAGACTATAATATGGAAGCTTACCATAAACACCCATGTGTGGGTCGGTGCAGGTACTGTGATGAGAAGATACAGGAGGAGAATGAATGGAATGAACATTTATGTCCCTATTTGAGCATGTATATGCCCACTGAACCCTTGGACCCGAATCGCCCAGTGGAGTCGGAGAGTACGAATTCATATCCGTACGACTTGTCAAAAGTGAAGTTGGCACGCTGTCCCTGGTGTCATAACATGTACCAAGCACTCTTCTTATGGGAACATGTTTGCAAAAAACATAAGGAGGTGTGTGGAAGGAAACCGTCGTGGAGCAAGACGAATGAGGCATGCGACAACTTTGTCTATATGTGTGTCTGTGGTGAGATGCTGCACCGTGACGAGGAGGAAGAGAAGGTCCGTCAATTTGTCTCGCTGCATAAGGAGCATATGGCCAAGAAAATATGGAAAAATCAGCGCGAAAAGTTGAATCGGATATATGAGAGTCAACCGAATCCACCCAAGGAAGTGAACAGTGTCCCCCAAGCCTCGCTTCGACCAGAGAATAGAAATCGGGACCCACGCAAATATTTATTTGACTTTAGTAAGAAACGAGGGAGACCTCTGAAACCCATTGTTTTGAAGAACCAATTGAATTGGTTCACGTATAATGTAGATTTGAATGATGAATAAATGTAGTGATCAATCTCCTATTTTTGTAACTAAGTTATGATTGGGAAGCGTAAACATTAATCATGACACGCCGTAAACGACGCCAGAGAGGAGGAACTGTAAGACATGTGGAACGGTATATAAAATCTCAACTGCATCGTAGAGGACGTGAAGCTTTTCATAGACATAAAGGTGAATTGATTCGACGTCATTTGGGCAATACGTTGTTGCCAGCAGCGTGGCGACCACGTTATAAATCCAATAATCAAATGATAAAGGAAGAATGGCAACGGTTGAAACGTGATCTAAATAGGAACAAGTTGGGAAAGTTAAAGACATTAGGGAAACTATTAATGAAGAACTAAGTAGAGACATCTAGCCTATCACGGTAATCATGCAACGTGGAGGTATTTATCGCGGAAGCCGCCGTCAGAAAGGGGGTATTTACCGTGGGAGTCGAAGACAAAAAGGTGGAATCTACCGCGGGAGTCGTAGACAAAGAGGAGGCATCCTCCCATTTTTAGCACCCCTCATCCCTGCACTTATTGCCGCACAGGGAAAGCTGCAGCGTTGGGAGCAGCGGGTGCAGCCGGTGCCGCAGGTGCAAGTGCTATAGCGAATAAAATATCAGGAGGAGGAAAACGTCGAAGGAGACATCATCATCGCTAAACCAATCATGTTGTACACCACCCTAGGGACGGGTATATAAGTCGAGACACACAAGACGAGATTCATTTCACGATGCGTCGGATTCAGCACTTGGGCGAGCTCATGCAAGGTTCTTATACCATTACATTTGATCATCCTAAAGTACAACAATGGTGTGTGGAGCAGAAGAAGCCGGTGCGCAATTTCATCGTATTTGATACGGAAGGAGATCCCATGCAGGAAGTCGCTGCCATTTGGTGTCATTATACGCCCAGAGACGATAAACCGACCGGATATGTGACCATTACATCGCGCTTCCATGACTTTATCAAACATGAGACATCGGGGTGTGATGTTTTTGCGACTCAATTTATTCATGGTCTCAACCCACGTGTGATTGGGAAATGTGGTGCAGAAGAGAGTGTGATTATTCACCGTTTTAATTGCTGGGTCCATGAAATGACACGCGAGTATGGAGACGCGGAACTGATTGTAGGGAATGGATTATCGGAGATGGAAAGAGCTTGGTTGAAAAGCATAAAACTCTTGGAAAAAGTGACCATGGATAGTATTTCTCTCCTCGAATGGTCTCAACGCATTGACTCTCATTGGAATATATTCGCCTCATGTATGCGAGATAGTGAACTGTATAGACTTGACTATAAGGAACATATGCGTCACGGATGTCACTGGATGAATCATTCCCAGTATGAAGGGAAAGAAGCGTACCGTCGAGCCCTGTTACATTTACGCCGAGGGAAAGCACTCACAGAAACGCAAGCTGCCAAGGTACAGTATGGGTACCACTGTGCGCTGTCAGATGTGGTCGAGATTCTCCTTCATTATTGCTTTGAACTACACTATCGGCTTTATGTGCATACGCTGTATTTAAATTATGATTCCTGTGAAGCTGCATGGGCCTGGACCAAGATTGACCACATCACTGTGATGCATGAATCAACCACGGTGGACAATGGACAACTCCACAAGTCTTATATTGTTCATTATTGTAACTTCAGTGACTATGCCGAACATCGTACTATACCTTGTGCAATAATAATAATGCACGTTGTGAAATAACTCAAGAAAGTGCATCTCTATAATAAAATGTTATTCCAATCACCTGTTATTTTTGATAATCATTGACTTGGGAATATAGCACTTGTCAATTTTATAAACCATTTTCAACATTAAAAATAATGCTAACTTGTAATTTTATGATCGATTTCCAATCTTAAAATTCAATCATTCATTTTAACTTCTATTCTATCATGATATGTCCTATAACCCAGTTCACCCTTGAATAAAATAGTCATAGCTTACTATGTATGTTTATTGAATACATGTATCAAAACTATGAAGTTGAAGAAGAAAGATACACAAGTTAAAGCACCCAATCGTCAACAAAGTCTACATCGTCCCAAAATGCAACCGCTTCATCCAAGTTTTGTAGTTCAGATCTAATGTTATACCGACAACTCAAATTAGTCAGTGGACGGCGAAATGGTTGACGATTAAGATCCAGTTCGGGATAGCCAGCTGCATTCGGTGGGGTATTCTCCTTCTCATCTGTCAAATAGTCCTCCACCTGACCATCGCTCATACTCGGTGGTCCGAGATCGTCGAAACTAGACGTAGAAAGTTCAGGGGTTGGTGGGATGTGAAACGGTCCATCGATGGTGGGTGGTGTTGGCGGGAGGGAATACGACTCATCAGGATCGGGAATAGAGCCCCAGTTCGAGGGGAGGTCCGTTGGGAAATCGTCTTCTTCTGAACTGGCTAGGATCAGTTCGGGAAGGATTGGTGGAACGGGATACTCCTCATCGGTACTCGATGGATCTGGACTGGCTGGCGATAAAGGTAGTGTGCTTGGTCTTGGTAGTCGGCTGAGATCAACCATCCTCTTGAATGTTTACGAGTGTTATGAAGGTGGAACATTTTCGACTTGGCTTTATAGTTTTGCAATTGCCCCATCCCCTGCTCCGAGCATTGGGTGTGCTCCATTCCATGCTCGGAGCACAGAACGGAGCATTGTGTGTGCCCCATTCCATATCAGAGCACAGAACGGAGCATGTCATATCGGAGCACCTATCGATTGGAAAACTAGGTAAAAATGGAGAAACGTTCAAGACACATACATGATGGAAGACTTTCACGTGTACACCTATCCAAATCAGCTCATTATTTACCCGAAAACGACATGTCAACCGCACGCGATGTTGGAGAAAGTGATTCCCTATGTGAAGGAGAAGATCAAAGTGAAGCCTGAATGTGAACTCTCCATGGATACATTCACGATTTATGAATACAAAAGAAATGGTTCTCCACCACCGATGGGTGCCAGTGAACGTTATTATGAAAGTGACATCCAAGAAATGGATGACTATTTAGCCTCACTGAAGAACGTATGGGACTATGAATTTATGGACAGTGATAACAAAGAGATTCTTGGTGTCTATTGTATAACGTTTAATTTTGAATATATCTCTGTTGGATGGACATCAGAAGAAGAAGAATATGTAAGCGACGCAGACTAAGTATGAATAAAGAATGTCGTTGTATAAATCATGTTGCTTTTCCATATTATAAGCATTCTGCTATTGGGGTTGATAGATTTGGAAAAACATGCTACTTGTACTCCTTTTTCTTCTGAGAGAGATTGTACGCATACTCACCGCGATGAGTGACGATTTAAGTAAGAGATCCTCACACTCTCTCAAATAAGATCATGTTACTCCTGCCCTATTATCGAAAAAGACGACATCGCCCTATTCGGACAAGACACCCTCGAAAAAGACGACCACGTGGAAGATGGACATCACGCCCACAGACAGTTCGACCACTCCTTCGCACCAAGCGCGGATGAAGATCCTTATTGATTTTTGGTTCGATGAACGCATCCGAGGCAATGATATCCCCACATTAGAAGAGTTTACCGACACGTCCACCGTCTATTTGAATCAATTGGTACTGAATGACCGCTATTCCATCGTGGGACGTGTGTACTTACTCATGGCTATTTTTGAGGATGATGTTTTGTATGAGGAAACACTATGGAAGTTTATGAATGAGAAACATTTGAACTATTTACAAGAGCTGTATCATAAACGTGTGATTTCAGCAGCAAGTCTTATTTACATCAAAGAGACATTGAATCGTATCTGTGCTCATTTCAGTGTTTTATTTCAATGGCCAACGAATGTATTTAAGCATGCACAGGATCACACAACAAAAATCAACCATGAAGGGAGGAGCGCGTGAAAGTGAAGAGACCCTGACGTTGCGAAAATTGAGAATAACCCGATGTCCTATCTGTAAATTGCCTTATCAAAACGATCGTCTGAGAAGGCATATTTATAATTCACACCATCTAATATATAAAACAAAAGAAGAGATAAAAGCAAGTGAAGAGTTCATCTATGCATGTCTATGCGGGGAAACACTCGATGGAACGGTGGATAGGAAGACAGCTCAACAATTTGCGCGTCAACATACCCATATTTTAAACGAGCGAATGGAGGGAGAAAATGTGAGCAAACTCAACTATATTATTCAACAGCATGTTCCGAGATCCTCTTTGAAGGTGTCCTCTACGTTGACAGGACAAGATCGTCAATTATCACCCACCTCACGTCGTGCAACCCCCTTGCGACCCCCTCAACCTATGAATACAGATTTGGATGCAGATGATAGTCTAGAAGCACTCATTCGACCTTCTCCAGCGGATCATCGCGCCTTAGCAACACCTGATCCGTCTCACGCTATGCTGCAAGCTGTCGTGAAAAGTATGGTTGACGATCGAGCCAGAGTGGATGCTCCCCCGGATCCCACCCATACGGTCCATCAAATACAAGAAGAATTGAATCGATTGCCGCCCGATGTTTTAGCCATGGCTGCGAATGAGATTGATATGAGTCCTCTATCGTTAGAGAATATTCAACCTACACTAAGTCATGTGACATTTGATAACTACCCAGGTCCTGTCAATGATCACAACAGTTATGTCCAAGCCATGTCGAACACAGTGGGAAATCCAAAGGTTGATCAACAAGAATCAAGAGAACCTCGCCAACAACACTCGGTGGAGGTAGGAACCCCTCAACAACAACACTCTGTGGGGGTAGGAACCCCTCAACAACAACACTCAGTGGGGGTAGGAACCTCTCAACAACCCATGGACACACGCCCCGTGGAGGAAAGAATGTTTTACCCAGTCAATTCACCTGTCATTGACAACTTCCACGAATACATTATTCAACTGAACAATTTGAAAAACAGCGCCATTGTTCAACTGTTGAACGATTCTATTCGTCTCCATGAACGTCATTTAAATGCTCGCAAACGCATCTTGCACGTGTTGGAAGAGGCATTTAATCAACACATTCATGAACCCAATCGTACAGATGGCAATGGAGACTATTTGGATGAGACATTGGAAAGCATGCGTTACTTGCTGACTCAAAAGGAAGAGTTTATTGCCCACTTAACCAAAATGCAGACGTCCACGCACGCTACATGAATTTGGTGAACGCCATGTAAACTAAGTTATGTGGGATAGAGGATGATAGACAAGAATGACGTGTCAGTGTGAATCATGTTCAAGTCGACGACAGGACTTTACCAATGTACTGAAATCCCTAAGTTCAGGGATAGGATGCTCGAAAAAGAAAATTAACCGTCATCTCGATCAATTGCCTGAGGAATATGTCAAGGATATGCAAGCACTCATGAGCAGAATGCGAGAGAATCCAGGGAAATTAACACCTTTACAGCACGAGTTTATTCAATCTTACAAAGGAATTCTCCGCAAATTTGTGAAACCACCCCCTCAAACTCGCAAATACTTAAGTCAAAAACGGAAATTTAACAAGAAACAAATCCCCTTCGCACAAGCCTATGCCATGGCATATCACGATAATCCAGCAGCTTTCAAACAAGCCTTACATGCATCGATCGGCTCCAAACACTAAGTAAACCATACCCACGTCATCAACAATATCATCATGGACACTGTTCAATCCATAGCGAACACACTTTCAACAGCCAACGGAGGAGATTTAAAATGTTCACTCATTGGTTCATTCAAAGAAACCCTATCACAATTCTTTACACTCGTCATATTCATTTTGGTTACCCTCTTATCTGGTCGAAAAATGATGAAAGATATCAAAAAACGTAAAGATAGTAGAAACCCCTTACTCGATATGGAAGTCGTCAACTATGATATATCCAAAACGCCTATACTCAACCCCACCAAACCGCACAATAAAATTCCCATGAAATCGAACGATTTACCGAAGAGTGTGAATAAGTCACGTTCACACAGTAAAATTCCTATGAAATCAAACGATGTACCGAAGATTTAAAGGTTGATTTTCCCATGACATCGTTAAAAATACTACGGATTTGATGTGTTATTTTCCCATGATATCAATCGATTCACTGTGACTTTGAAGAACACACTCTGTTACAAATCCTCGTAAAATCAGGTGATTTATCGAGAATTCTGAGGTACTTTTCCACACCAAATCGACCGATGTTATTGTAAAATGACTCAGCAAATTCCCATGAAATCAAGCGTTTTCGTGAATTTGACCTACAAAAAGGGACAAGCCCCGTACACCACCAAAAATGAATGATTCATCGTGAATTTCATGGAGCACCAATCAGAGCACTTGTAGGCGTGGGTGTCAACCAGTGAGAAGAAATTTTCCCACGCTCAACTCTATATAAACTGAGCCATTTCAGTCATTTTCATTCAGTCATGGGTAAACGTACGAACACGTTGGAAGCTCCTCTCGCGAAGAAGGTGAAAGTCACGTATTCGTCAGATACACCGACATCGAAGCCAGTCTTTGTTGAAGCGACGGAACCCTATTTCCATACGAATGGGAAAGCCGAGAAGAACTACCTTACCAAGGCACAACCCCAGTTGGAGCCTCTGCCCATCACACGTCTGGTATTGGGCAAGAAATGGAATAACACTGGATATTATCCCATTCGCGGAGAGAATGCGACGATGGATGCGATGGATTGGCAATCACGACGAGACATCTCAAAACTCGTGTTTGCCACGGGATTTTATGGATGGCGTGCACAAACGTACAATAACACTGGGTACGGTTCCGATCATCTCTCCTCCCTCTTCACCATTTCTCGAGCCGTCTCACACGATCTGGAGACGTTGGAAGATGCGATACAATCCCTCTACAAACAAGTCCAACCCGAATCTGCCTACAACTTCACCTCCTGTCTCGGTTATGTACACCAGAAATCGGCCTACGACAGTATCTTTATGAAGCTGAAGCAGGACACACCCATCTTCCTGATGAAGGAGAATGGAAAGAACAAGAAGGTTAGTTTGGCCAAGATTGAACATCTTCTTTCCAATCTCAAGGCGAATACCTTCATTCAAGCAAATGACATCTTCCGCGTCACAGGCATATACTGTAATCCACAGACAAAGACTCTGAAACTGTGTTTTACTGTGGATCAAATCCAAGTCCGTATCAAACAGGCGGAGGAAGGTCAGAACACAGCGGTGGAGGAAAAGAAGAAGAAGACAAAGATGACTCTCGATATAAAGAAGGCACACATTCCCTCCAGTGGTTTATTTAATCTGATACACATGGTGCAACCTAAACAGGACATTGATTGGGAGGAACTCAAACACTTTATAGAGGATCTCGATCAGTTATCCCAATCAGAGGACAGCGCTGCACTTATGAAACAAAAGGAGGATGAGATGACAAACATGCTTTCTCAAAGGTGGAGTGCTCAACCTACGGAGTAGGAGGATTGGAGGAGTATGCGGACGGATTATACCAAGGCGAAAGCACTCGGTGTGTACAATCGCATCCGGGAAGAGTCACACGCGCTGCATATCTTTCACGGTGATCAAATACAAGCCGAAAAATGGATCAATCGATTCCTCGAAATGTTCAAGGATATGGTGGAACACAAACAGGAGAGTCAGTGGTATGTGTCATCCTCGTGGTACAAAGCCGGACAGTGTGTCAATGAGAAGTGATCTGTGTTGAACTATATTGAACATTATTTCATTGTGCGTAGTGCCTACGAAATCCATCGTCGCGCCTTTCCCAACATGTTGAAGGAAGCAATTGCACGATACAATATGAATCCTCTTACCAATGACATGGAAAGGACATTGATGAGTGAAATGGAGACCGCTCTTGAAAACTCGCTCTTTAAGACATGTACACGTGGACGTTTTATTCCACCTCTTCTTTATTCTGGAAATGATTCTATGTTTTGGAAACTATTTTAAGTTATGTTTAATACATGATGCATGGAATATATGTCTGACTTTTATGATTTGACAAGATGGATTTCCGTTTAGAGAATGACTCATCCATGATTGTCTCGGGTCCTAGTAAATCGGGAAAGACCACATTTGTGGTGAATATGATCAAGAACCGTCATACTTTATTTAAAAAGCCCATTCGTAAAGTGTGGTGGTATTATGGGATAGAAAGTCCATTTCATAAAGAGTTACAAGAGGTGATCTTGAAAATGGGTGTCCCTACCCAAGATGATTTTGATCAATTGCAAGAAAATGATTTAATTATTCTCGATGATTTACAACAGGAATCTCAAAACAATGAAACTGTGACGGGATTATTTTTAAGAGGATCTGATCATAAACGGTTTTTCGCAGTACAAATCACACAGTATTTGTATGGTGATAAAGAACAACGTATTCGTAATGGCAATGTCCATTATTTGGTCGCGTTCAATAATCCGAGAAATCAACAACAATTAGCTCAATTTATGGGAAAAATGCTCCCAAAAGGCAATATGAGCGTTGTGCATGATATATTAACGACATTGGTTCAAAAGTATGGGAATTATGCCTACCTCTTTATTGATTTCACTACAAATTGTCCGTTTGAGTACCGATTTCGCACCATCTTATTTAATCCACCTATGATTGTGTTTAAGTTAAGCAAAAGACCCAATAAAACGAAAATGGACTTTAGTGAATTAGTGGTGGTTCCCAAATCTGACATGAATGAACACACCGGTGGCGGACAGCAAATGGGCGGAGGTGGTGACAGTACCCAACTGATGTCGACCATGTTGCAACGTCAAGCGGAAGATCAGAGGGTGAGAACCATGATGATGACTCCTCAACAAGCCCATCTTGACCGTATTGCACGAGAGATTGTGCGTCACCATCCTACCGCCAATGATATCGCTGCATGGAACGCCCGGTTGTATTTGTTCGATAAATTTCGTCGCCAATTTTTCAATTTGGACAATGATCATGGGAAGCGAATGGAAAAACCTCTGCTCACGCACACCGCAAAACCTCCGCTCACGCACGCCGCAAAACCTCCGCTCACTCACGTCGCAGATCCACCCGTCCTCAAGAGATCGAAAGGGAAAGTCGTCAAACCTTCTGTTGTCACCTCTCCCAAAACGAAGCGTTCTCCCTTGAAATATTCCATCAACGGCAGCCGCGCCAATTGCCTCCTCATTCTTATCGCGTATCTTTGGACGTTGTTGCGGCCAAGGCAACGCAGACGACAGCGCAGAGACACAGTACACCATCACGGCGAGCTTTAATTGTTGTTCCAACGGGAATACCGCCTATCTTCAACCCCACGTCAATGCCAAGCAGATTGTGTCGATGGAGGACGTGTTGCACAAGATTTATTACAATCCCAAACATCCCGCTGGCTACGGAAGCGTCAATGCACTTGCTGCTGCTTCACAATATTCAAAAACAAAAGTCAAACAATGGTTAATGCGTCAACCGACCTACACCCTTCACAAATCTCGATTGCATCGTATTAAGCCCTTGCACCCGTATCGTGTACGCGGTCCGCAAATTCAATTTCAAGCGGATATTGTCGATTATCAAAAGTATGCACAGCATAATCGTGGCTACAAGTATATTCTCATGGTGATGGACATCTTTACACGCAAAGCCTGGGCATTCCCTCTCAAGACCAAGAGTGCCAAAGAAGTGTCGGGGGTTTTAGAAGCCATTTTCGCAACAATTCCCACCCCGCAACGACTGCAAACAGATCAAGGCCGTGAATTTTATAACCGACCGGTGAAAGACGTCTTGGACAAGCACGCTATTGAATTGTTTTCCATCTACAGTCCCTATAAATGTGCTCATGTCGAACGATTGAACCGTACGGTCAAGAATAAATTGGAACGTATCTTTACAGCCACCAATCACAAGAATTGGGTGGATTATATCGCAGATGTCATGTATGCATACAATCACAGCACCCATTCATCTACAGGTTTCACCCCGATGGATGTGAATGCCTCCAATGCCGAGGAAGTGAAACGAAACAATGCAAAACGTCTCCGACAAAACTATAAAAAGGTTGCAGTCCCGGGGAAGTCTATCCCTGTGGGAACACGGGTACGTATTTCTCGTGATAAAGGAACGTTTGGACGAGGGCATGAAGCGAATTGGTCGACGGAAGAGTTCATTGTCTCCAACATTCTCAAGAACCCCCATGGTACCAAAATGTACAAGATCAAAGACTTGAGTGGAGAAGAGATCAAAGGATCCTTTTATGCTCAGGAATTACAAGTGATTCATCGGGAGGAGGAAGTCTATCAAGTGGACAAAGTGCTCAAGACCCGACGTCGGAATGGACGACCAGAATATTTTGTACACTGGCAAGGATATCCGGCCTCGATGAACTCATGGGTGACAGACTTAGAACCTCTAGGTAATGTACGCCGCTATTGATTTGTAATCATGCAGGAACTGCATGAGGAACAACATGTGTACTTGTTGAGCAATACTCAACCCCATTTGTATGACAATAAAGCCAATCATTTCTTTACACGACTGGAAAATCCACTTTTTATTCCTAAAGGAGAAACATGGGAAGTAGTCTTGAAAGAGTTTGGGTATGTGAATAATGTGGATACGATTCCCGAAGATTGTTATATTACCGTGGGGAAAATGGTGGATACGAAAGATTTGAAGGCCTATTTGCCTTATTATACGATGGAAGGGACCAATGTGGTCCGTCGTCACACCATTTTTGAATCCGATGAGGAAGTGAAACGAGTCCCCATGATCACAGAGTTGGAATTATATACACGCCGCACCATTTCCAACATGATGACTGTCACGACACATCCATCCTACTTGTATTATGGATGCAATGGCATAGAGGAAGCAGATGTCTATGTGATTGACATTGCTCCATTTTCCCTGTTTCAAATCAAGGAATTCTCCGCCTTTCATTATGTCCTTGTGTTTTCCCCTCATTTGGCGGCCTCACTCTTATTAGACAAATGTGTCTATCATTTATCGTTGAAGGATGTCGTTCGGATCCATACACGTCTCTCCATTCATCGAAAGGAATGTGACGTAAAGAAATATCCCGCCCATGACTATTGGTTCAGTGTGATTCCCTTACACCGCTGTCATTTTGCCAAACATGGGATTGAAAGGTTGATGGGAAATGAAATCTCAGTGCTCAATTTATTCAAACTATTAGAATGGTTTGGTGTGGGGAAATTAGTGTTTCATTCATCCAGCAGTTTGTCCTTTCATGTAAAGCATGCTTCCAATTATACATTGTCTGCAATGGATTATGGAATCCTCTCCGAATTGCAGAAAATAGCCACTGTTACCATGGCTCCCCCAGTAACCTATCAGGATATACAACCCCTGAGTGATGATACGACACGTGCTGTGTGGATGAGGACCGATACCTTTGTGAGTTCTCTCAAACGCAATGCAAAGGCACCTCCTATTCCCAGAGGGTATATAGGCCTGTTTCATAATCTTCGCACCCTTCTTCCTAAACTGAGAGCGTTGATGAAAGCCGTGAGAATGTATCAACACACCTTTTTCCGATTGCAACATTTGGCCTCTAAAAAATGGATTGCTTTACCAACACGCACCACGAAAAATCAATTTATTTTCCCAGTAGAGTTCCTTAATCGACTCAACCCAAAAGAACGTGAAAAGAAGTATCCACATCCCAAGAAAAAACATGTGTCATGGTTCAGAAACCGTATTGATCAATTGTATGACAAGATTGATACACAGCTACACAAAATCGATCCTACCCTCCATATAGCCGATGCTCCTGATTTAGTCACCACCCGTTTCTTGCCTACCTATATCAACACACTGAATGCAAAGTACCGCAACATGATGCGAATCCTACGTCAACACAAGATGGAAGGTGTTTTAGTCTCTAAACGATTCGGAGCCAAGAAGCGATTGTTTGATTCTGTCTTATTGAAAAATGTTCGACAATCGATTCAAAAGGAACAAGGTACAAAACGGCCCATCATTCATCATTTAGTTCATTCCCATCCTAAAGATGGGAAAGAAAATGTATTGGCCAGTGGTGCGGATATGCAGCATGAAACGGGATACATGCCCTTCCCTTCACACCTACGGAAAAGTATCATATCTACAACACGTATAATGTATTTGCCTATCATAGTTTGGTGGATTTGATGGAGTTGTATGGGACTATTCTCCATGAGTTTGAAGTGAAACAGGAACGGTTGGCAACGTTAAGAAGGAGGGTGAAAGCATTCAAACCCACTGCAGGAACTGATAATCTTGACGAGATCGTTCGTGAACGAGATAGGGTGAATGCAGAAGTGACTGTGTTGACATCGGATCTTTGTCAATTAACCAAGGAGAACAAACTGTTATTTTATGTGTCTAGACCTGAATCGTTTTATTACAAGAATTTAGAGAGTGATAAGACAGGGAGATCTATCGTCCCCACAGGTTATTATTCGTTGGAAACCTATTTGAATACCATCTTCCCCACCCCCATGACATGGACCATTACATCCATGTCCTATCATTATGAACTGACCATCGATTGCACGGACGATATGGAAATCAAGATGGATCGGCAATCTAAGGCCTATGAGATTTTCAAAGCAGAACAAGTGGCTACCTACGTGTGGGACGAATGGATCTTGGAATTCCCCCTCAGCACGATTCATGTTCCCTCCTTTATCCTTCAGAAACAAACCATGGAATTGGACACTCTCTTTGAAAAGAAGAGTGTCCCCTATGCATTGAGTGGGACCCATGTCTTGCTTCGAAACGGAAAACCGACACAACAGTATAAGACCGAGGATAAGAAGCATCCCAATATTCTCAACATCAAACATGGCGACTATTTTGAGATTTTTCATACCCTATCTCATCTCCCTAGTCCATTACGATTCAATTTACCCACGAAATATTATACCCTCCAATCCTTTGGCCAAGCTTTCAATCAAGCCATCCCCCTGCCTGATATGGTGTGGGTAACGTATACAACAATGGGCGTCTTTCACGTGCTTCACTTTAAAATCGCGGAAGGGTATGGGTTGAAAATCAATCCCCCACAACTCTGGCAACACATGTTGAGTCATAGTTATGAATATGGTATGTTCACCTATCATGAACAAACCTGTATACACTCGGAAACGCTGGAACATTGTTCTGCAAGTTACCGTCGGTATCAACAACGTCCAAAACATGTCACCCATGGGATGACATTACACATCTATGGTTTAACGGAATATACCTTTGATTATGCCAAAGGATGGAACCACACCCTCGACATCCTCTTCCCATGGAAAGGGAAGGAATTGGATCGCTTGTTTTAGAAATCCTATTTCCCTTATGCTTACGAATCGAAAGAGCTGTTGGCCAATACGTGTTTACAATCCTACTTGTTTGGAGATAAACTCTCTGATAAGACATTGTATTCACCCGCTGTCGCGTATCAAGAAGGATCCACCCTGAAAGTCTGCAAAGATAGATTGACTTCCTTTATTGGATGGTTCAGTGAGGATATGCAAAAGCTCATGACGACCATCAGGGAACGCTGGCAAGAAAACATGTTTTATCTAGTGGATGGTATGGTGTTGGGAGTGGATGTGGGAAAACAAGATATTCAATCGGTGATGGTGAATACACATCCCACACCTCGCCCTTTTCTTCATCTCTATAGCAAGACCATGAAACCGTTGCACATCTATGACCACATGATTCGGCAAGGTTACATCAACCCCACCCTGGACATTTCTACCTCGTTTCATCGTGTCCGCATTCCCAAAGGGAGTTATACCTTGGAAGGACTCTTTTCCAAACTCCAGGTGAATTTACAGGCGTGGACGGATGTATCCCTCTCTCTCTCGAAAGATCATTATTTGACGGTGAAAACCGCGGAACATGCCTTTATTGATTTTGGAGAAGCGTTGAGTTATCGTATAGGTCTACCCCAATCCTATTATGGACCCAATACACAAATGACAACACTGTCTCCCCTCAGTATGACTCCCAATTCCTTCAACATTATCGTCTATTGTAATATTGTGGCGGAAAGTATTGTGGGAGGACAACGTGAACAAATCTTGAAAATTCATCCCATTGAAGAGAAACAACGTTTGGGGGAAATGGTGTCGTATGAAGTGTCCAATATTGATTATTACCCCATTTTTACATCCGCTATTGATGAGATTGAAATTCACTTGCGTGGTGATGATGGTGAATTTATTCCGATTCATGAAGGACGATCCTATTTCAAACTCCATCTCCGCCGTAAGGAGACTAGGTAATTATGGACAGAGTGACACTCAACCATGCATGAAGAAACGATTCACTTGTTGAGTAATGCTCAGCCCAATTTGTTTCCTGAAAATAGAGCCAATCATTTCAAAAATTGCTTGGTTCCTTCCATCCCCATAGTCCATGGGGATCAATGGGAAGCCGGTATCTCCGTCGTCAATTTCATCAATACCCTTCAGACAATACCCGTGGATGTCAGCTTTAGTGTGGGGACATTGAAGGATCATCCTGAGACGATTTCAACCGTCTTTACATCTTCTATCCTTCCTGTCAAAACGGATTCACCGCGAGGAGAGCAAGGCAAACAAGACAAACAAGATAAACAAGACAAGCAAGGCGATCAAGGCAAACAGGGAAAGCAAGGCATGTTTACGCGCTTCATCATTCCACGCGGTATTTATTCGGAGAAGACGTTGATGCAGTGTTTGAATCAGAATCGACAGCATGGACACAATTTCCACTTTTCTATCACTACATTGGCACCTCATGTCCATGTTGTCTCAGTGGTCGTACCCCCACACTACAGTATGAAACTCCATCCTTTGCTCAAAGACATTCTTGGGTTTAAAACAGACTTACTCACTTCCTCACAGCAAGCGACTGCCCCTTTGAATTTGAATGCCTTCACCTACAATATTCTCCTGTATTGTAATATTGTAGGCTATCATTATGTAGGAGGTATGAAAACAAACTGTATGTGTGTGATTCCCTACACGGGGAAAGATTATGGAGACAGTATTCATCATGAATTCCAGAATGTCACCTATCTCCCTGTGAAAAGTCAACATGTGCAAGATATTGAAATCAAACTCATGTCAGATGACGGTCATCCCATCCCTATGACAGACGGACGGTCCTATGTAAAAATGCATCTTCGACGTCGCGCAATTAAGTAATTGTCTTTTCCCAAGCACATCAAGACACGATGACGAATCTCTTTTTAATCCGTAACCGAACACATTCCTCTGGAAGATTGTTTGGAAGAGGTTCATTTATGCAACGCGGTGGATGGAATAAAGTGATTGGACAGAAAACACGCATGATTAGACCCCGTGTCACTGGTATCAAGAAACCATCCATCCGTCTGCCCAAATCACTCAAAAAGAGTGTTCCCAGAAAACCATCTCGAAAAACAATTCGAAAACCCTCTCGAAAACCCTCTCGAAAAGCATCGCAAAAACCTTCGCAAAAGGGATTTGTACATACGGTACAGAAAACATTGGGAAAATCGTTACGTTCGACGGAGTTTCTCAATTCTGCGAAACAAGCTGTCACGGATGCTGTCAGCTCTACCGCACAAGAAGGAGTTGATCGTCTCAAAAAGGGTGTGAAAGCACTCGCCAAACGCACTTTACAGACTGCTCCCGAACGTTTTGTAGAAGCTATTCAAAATAAACTGAGTCGGAAACGCGTCTTCACGGATGAAGAAGGAGATCGGGTGGAAGCACCTGCTCCTAAACGTCGTCGTGGTCATGTGGCCATTTCCCATCATACGAAATGGGGAAAAGGAAGTTTGATGGGCGTTATCGAGGAGGTGCTAAACAACGCATGCTCTTTTAAGAACTAAGCAATCTTAGAACATCCGTCCCATCAAGCATGGCGGAAACCCCTGCATTATTGGATGCGCGTTACGATGTATTCCAAAGTGATAAAGTCGATGTCTCGAGTACTTCTCAGCATACGAGCGTTCTGACGCCAGTCAATGGATTGGAAAATCCCGGTACCATTCAATTCACGGTCCCTCGACTAGCCATTCATTGGATGGATGTATGCAATGCCTATTTTCGCGTGGAAGTACAACTCATGAAACATGATTCGGCTAAAGGAGCAGACGTGCCATGTGAGTCGTCAGACAAGGCAATTATTATCAACAATACGGCTCACTCCCTTTTTTCCGACATTACTATCCGCTTGAATGAACGCACCATTGAAGGAGGCAATGACTTGTATTATTTGAGAGCTTACCTTAGCAATCTTTTACAATATACCAATGATGTGAAGAATACACACATGGTCACACAAGGATTTACTGTTCCTCAAGTGATGTATGACACGGAGTATGATGCAGCGAGTAAGACGATAAAGACTAAGGCGGTAGAGTTTACAGATAAAGAGAATGCACTCAATCAAGCCATTCTCAAACAATGGTCAGACCACAAATTCAAACGTACCTTTGACTTTCCCCTGAAATGTAATTTGTTCCAACAAGTGACTGCTCTGCCCCCAGGCATGCAACTGGATCTTATTTTCACCTTGAATAAACCGGAATATGCCATTTATGATATGGCACATGCTGCAGGGACAACCTCTACAAAGTACAGGTTCAAAATCACCTCTTTCCAATTGTATATGCCCATGCTCACACAGAATGCAGAACTGTAATTGAAAACTGCGAATCGACGCAAGACAGAAGCCATTTATTATCGCTACAATGGCATGACCGTCCAACGACAAACGATTGAACGTGGAATACAAAAGAAGACGTTTTCCAATGTGGCCGCTCTATTGAGTCCTAAACTCATCTTTTTCGCGGTTGTTCCCAGTAACTCTTGGTTTGATCCAGGAAGTCGAAAACTCTATTTTGAAAGGCATGGACTCTCTCAAGTCACCATGACCACCAATGGAGCCATCATGACTTGAGGCACCATCAATTGCAAAGATGACGTGATTGCCTACAGTCAATTCAATCGTGCGATTCAAGTCTATAACACGAATGAATCATGTGGTATTGATTTGGAGAGTTTTACCAAATACTGTTACTTTATCGCCTTTTACTGTTCCTTGGATAAACAAATCGATAGTGTTCAACCCACCAATACACGTCAATATGGACTGGAATTGCAATTTGAGAATACGACCACGCAAAATATGGATTTATTAATGTTTGTCATTCATGACGAACAATTCTCCGTCACACCGGAGAATGCTGTCATCTCCAGTGCGTATATCCCTCCCGCTATTTAAGTGTTGGTGCGCATGGACATTCTCATAAGACATGGTGAAGGAGTCCGAGTATCACGTTCCTCCTATCGCTTGGACATCTCTTTATCAACATCGTCTCATTAAAGCTCAGTGTTGGCTGAATGGGAGACTGGTTAAGCAACACGGAAATCGAAGGAATCATGCAGGGTATGAATCAATTACAAGAGAAACATTTACTCAATGCCTGCATGTGCGAAGATGATTTTCTCTGTGCTATTCAGTGTAGTTGTCAAACGTTTGCTCATCGCCTCCTCCAATCTTCTTACGTTCCCTTCCAAGGTGTGTTTCCTGCTGATCTACTTCCTGCTCATTCCCCGGAATCAAAGACACTTATTGTCAATAGTGATCGCTCTCATCAACCTGGCAGGCATTGGTTGGCCTTTTATCAAAATGCGGATCAACGCGTGTGCGAATTCTTTGACTCTTATGGACTCACTCCATCTCACTATCCACATGTTACCGAATGGTTATCAACAACACCTTATCCTCTAAACTATCGTCGCCCTCTGCGTATACAAGGACCTAAAGCCTATTGTTGTGCTTACTGTATTTACTTTTTAAACCAACGCCCTTTTAACACGTCTATGGAAAAAACACTGACCTTCTTTCGAACATTGGATGCTTACGAGAAAGATCAAGAACTCATTCAAACCTACTTGTCCTTCAATGATAAAATTGTCTATTCCTATTTGTATTCTACATTATCCCATGTTTTGAAGTCAATAAAGAAATGAATCATGTCAATGATTGTATTTTTATTTCAGACAGAGGGTAATACTACAAGGTTTTGTACAAGGTTCAGTCACGCGTGATAGCACACTATACACTATACACTATACCCCATACACAGAGTTTTTCCATACATCATGCACGATAGACAGTCACTGTTGAAGCAATGTCTTGATCACAAAGGGGACAAGATAACGTTTCAAAGGGATTATAACATGTAAAACACATAACATTATGAGAACATGGTAAAAAGAGAAGGGACCGTTCCTGTTTAAAACATATAACACAGTTCCGTTCACATAATAATTGAAATGTCTCTTCTTCTAATTTCTTTCTAAAGTCACTTTTATGGGAAGAGTTATCTGACACATCCATTGCAAATGTCACTTTTTTCACTCCAGATCGCGCCAATGTCATTGTATTGCAGTGTAGCAGGGAGTCATCCTCTATCCACCTACGCTCCAAATGGTGATTCATAGCATGCTCATCAAGATCCATGAGTCGATCCACTAATTCACCAGCAGTGATCGTTTCATTGAGATGTGTTACAGTTTCTATCGCTTTGAATGAATATCCCAGGTCTCTTGCGACAACCCACGACGTTGGGATACTGGTTGCTGTCCGATTCATTGAGGGAATCTCCTTCGAATAGGGATTTGAGAATGTCTTCCACCAACGATTCCGCTTCTGCAATCGATAAAACACCCGTCACAATCACACTTCCGTTGGAAAAGAAGGAACAATGCAAATTACCTTTGCGTATTAACGTTCAGGGAAACAGCTCGCGCTCGTTGGAAATCGCTGATGACGATGGCAACTGTTGAATGGTTTGCATGCGGTCTTTTGTATAGTTCCATTGACATTAAACGGTGCAGGATTTTGTGATTGGGTCGCTCACGTCCAATCCGTAGGGGGCGAGTAATTGGCGCATCTCTTTACAAATACGATCGTAGGTTTCCAGAGAGTGGTTGCCCAAAATTTGGATACACCCCCGTGGAAAAATCTGTACAGCAACCGAAGAGTTCCATTTCCAATAGACTCGACAACGGCGTGATGCTCGGTATGTGGCCAGAGGGAGTTGCGGTAACAATGTCTGCAGTGGTATTGCGGAGGATGCTCTGAGCTCCACCATGCGATTGCAGATCCTTGACATTTTTGAGAGCGGGGTGTAGATACCCTTCTTCATATAGGCGATGGTTACCGTATGGAAGGCTCTGATTGGGTAAATACCAACACCGCTTGTCCTCCCAGATACTTAAGGCTTTCTTCACTTGCGTCACCGTTCTCATCACGTGGTGTTGGGATTGGAGGAGGGTTTGTGACACTGTGGTAATGGAATGTTTTTCAAATGCGTCCACATATTTCTGATGTTTCACTTGTCGCTTCTTTGCTTGACACACCCCCTTCATGCGACAGTCGTGGATTTCTTCCTCATTGCCTTTGAGGACAATGTAAGAGTACATCTTGGCACTCAAACATACAAACTCCTCCACCCTATCCCCCACACACTCATCCTTGAAACATCCCAAACGATTCGCATTCTCGGTACGTCTCTCTGGATGACTCACGGGATAATTTGAGGTATCGAGAACACCTTTCGCCTCCGTATCAATAAAATTTGGGATGTTTTCAAACGAAAGCAGCACTTCTTCACGTGTATACCGGCTGCGGACTTTGAGGAAGAAGGAGTCTGTGTCCCCACCAATGAGTTCCACTGAGGTGCACGTCTTGTTGGCTTTCCACTGGTCAAACAGCTTGTACATAATAATCTTGCTGTTGTCCAGGATGCATTGCCCGATATAAATGGGCTTGTTCAAGTCTACCTTGGTCTTGCGCACATTCACCACCACGGCTTTGTCGCTGATGTTGAAGAAGGATTGGCAATAGGGATGACGTGTCCATTTGCTAAACACATTCGGTGATCGTACAAAATAGTGCTTCCCATATTTCCGCACATTCTCCATCGTCTTGCCGTACAGTGCGTTCACCATCAACTTGTGGAGATTGCGGCGCATTTTCGTGGTTGCCTTGGCGCGTTCTTGCGTATGGTATTGAACATAGGGCCGAATATACGGTTCTTGGTTGAAGGAGATCCCGTAATGAACCTTGGTGATATGTAAGCCCCTCTCCACATAATACTTGAGAGCAGCGATATGTAACACATACTCTTTGCGATTCTCGTGCGTCATCATTAACTTGTTGGCTGAGTGAAAGGGTCGGTTCCCGTTCAACTCTTGCCATAGTTCTTGCATATAGGGAGACATGTCCTCCCATTTGGCTGTCCCGCGGTAAGGAGCCAATGGTAAATCTTCTGTGGCATCTTGGACGTGTGGGGGATACTCCAAATCGACGCACAGTACATGACCTGTGGTGCCATTGACATTGTATCGTCTCACCCATTCGTCGTTGATGTCCACCAAGACCTCCGGTCGTACCCAGGCAAAACAATCCTTCGGCAAAGGTCCCATCATGGCCGCACCGTATAAATTGTTCGCATCGATATAAAACAGGTGAGTACCTTCTTCTGCTTGCGCGCGGTGCTGATTCACAAATGTCATCCCTCCACGAATCCCTGCTTCAAACACGCGGTACATATCCACGTCATGCAATTTCTCCAACTTGACCTGTGTCTTTTTAAAGAAAAGTGAATAGGTCAAGCCAGGTGTGCCGAAATAGTGGATGGGGTCCAATGCAGACACGTCGCGTATTTCACTTCGAAAGTGTTCGAAGATGTCTGCGAGCAAGGCTACATCCACTGTCAAATAATAGTGGATATAATCTTCAAACGTGCAGCACCCCGTCTCTGTCCACGCCTTTTGTGCCACAGCATACTCATCCTCTTCCAACTCCTTCTCACTCAAATCATTATAAAATGCTTCCTTCGGAGGCAATTGAGTCTCGTGGATACGATCCCAGCAGTCAAAATATGTATAGGGAAAATATCCTTTCCGAATAGATGTGTGATCGCAATTCGGATAGACGTTGCTCAATATGTGATTTGAGTGAGGAAAGTCACTGATGGTCGTTGACAAATTGTTTAGAGAGTCTTTCAAAAACTGACATGAATCGATGAATCGGAGTTTATATAGGGTATTGGATGGCATGGGAATAAAGATGGTCACTCCCAACGTCTTGTCTCCGGACACATAAATGGTCTCGATCTTATACTTATGATCCAACTTGGTAAACCCTTGTACAATCACCTGGTGACTGTCATATCCCTTCCAATTGTGAAACAAGATGTTTAATGTGTTCCGGGATTGACGTCGTCGCAGGTTACATGCATTGCACAGGGTTTGCAGATACTTGCCCGTGATATGATCGAGGTCTCGCACCTTTGTCGTAGGCCCACCTTCCTTTTCACCTTGCTTCTGGGGTTTTACATCACATCCGCACATGTTACATTGAGCTGTCTGTTCATAGTCCCGCATATCATCCTCCGTCAGCGTCATGTTACGGTTTGTCGCTTTCATGTGATCAAACATAGACCAGATCACCTGTCTGATGTGTGTAATAAAGGCAGGAATGCACTCATCCCCCTTATGGATCACCACCGATTCTTTCTTATCCAGCGCCGGATGCCACACCACATAGGATCCCACATACGCTGCCGTATGCTTCTTGGACACGGAATCAATCACGCTCTCAATGTCCGCATACATCACAGCGAGGGGTTGAGTGGTTTTCGCGTGGTCGATAAATTCTTGCGGTTTCGTATCTTCCGGGGTTGTTTCCATCTGAAAAAATCCTCCATCACATTTGGCTTGATGTTCCAAACGTTCTTTGTGCGCCATGTCCTTTGTCTTTCCATACTTTATCCCCTTCTCGTAGAAATTAAATCGTAAACTACATAACTCGCATGTTTCAAAACGTTTCACTTGCGTTTGGTTCATGTTCCGATACCACATGCGAGCACATTTCTGAAAATCCGTCACGGGAAGAAAATGTCCAGTCTGATCCTCCATATCGTACCGCGTCACCATCACAAGATGAACGATGCGTGTGTTCTCCTTCACAGCTTGACGGACCGGGTATAATTGGCCCACAAATCCTTTACTGTCATGCACGTGGATACGAAGAATGATATTGTTCTTCTTTTCGAACTCCTGAATATCCCGTGTATTCATCAACCCCTCTGACGTCATCATGGAAAAGTCTAGATGATAATACTGGTTCAAATTCAACATGCGCACTGCAGGAAGTCGATTCTGATAAGTGTTATAGGATGTCTTGGTGCGGGAATTAACACGTTCACGACGTCGAGGAATGCGATTGTCTTGGTAGGCCAGTGCATAGAGGACACTGTCTTGAAAACAATGTGATGATACGTGTTGCACTCAAACACACATATGCCTTTGCAGAGCTTGATATCTCGGTGAATAGGAATCGGTGCGCCCATGCGAAAATTAGGGAAGGAACTTGTTTGAACTAGTAACACCGACACTTCCTTCACCGCAAATCCTGATCCATCTTCTCGATAGTCTTCAATAAATTCTTCAAACTTTGACACCATGTGACGTAACCATGTATCAAAGTTACGTGCTTGGACGCCTTCGTGAATGTATGAGGGTGTAGTGATGTCTCTCACTTCCTCTTCGCCCGTCGACATATCCATCTTGGCAAACCTGAGTCTCATACTCACAAACACTTTCACATCCTCGTGGGGGTGTTGTTGCACAATGACACGATATAAGTCCGCATACATTGAATTCAAATATACCTTCCATTCATTCGTGGCTTGATGAGGGGTAAATCGATAATTATATCCGCGACCATCCATGATCCGTTCTTCTTCCACAGCTGCACCGCCCTCTTGCATGAACTCAAACAGGTAGGGACACAAATGTTCATCCCATCCTTCCGCTTCAGCATTCACCACTGTATCGCAGTAGCGACACCGTCCCACACACGCATGCTTATGGTACGCCTCCACGTCGAAACTTCCGTCGCAATCCAAACACAGCAAGTCATTGTCATCGCCATAATTAAACGCGCGGCAATCGTGCTCGTCTCCATACCATTTACAGCACGTCCAACAATAGTTGCGACCCGTCTCCGCTGCTCCATGGGCAATACAGTCTTGAAAGCGAGAGAAGGACTGACGGCAGAATTCACACGTGTACTGCATGGTTAGAATGAGAAAGATTTTCTCTGACAGCGCCTTTCCTTATATACCCTGCTGTGACTCATCACACGTGCTCGGCGCCGCGTGCTCCGATTGGTGCTCCGTGCTCTTACCCCAAGTGCGCCGATGCGTGCTCCGTGCTCTGATGCGTGGGCGTGTGCTCCGTGCTCTGATGCGTGGGCGTGTGCTCCGATAAAAGTACACATTTTCTGAAGGTCAAATTGGGGTAAAAGGGGCTAGAATTTGCTACTACTGTACTTTGCGCAAATTCTCTATCAAACCATCCAAATCAGACGTATTGGTAGACAACAACAATTGATTGCGAATATCCAAATCTGGTATAGCCTCAATACATGTTGTAATAACTGCTTCAACTGTAAATCCCAACATTAAAAGCTTTCTCATCGTAAGCACCATCCGTTCGACATCATCTCTAGTTGTAATCGGATTTTGAATCAAGGTTTATAAAGAGACGTTCTGCTTTCGTTTCCAAACTTTTTCAATTTCAGACAGCAATGTCTTAGCTGTTGTCGTTCCAACACCCAGTTTAGAGCATTCCGACAAGATGTCATCTGATATTTTAGAAGGAAACAAATTAAGCAAGTTGTCTTAAATTCTAGTTCTAACAACCGCAGATAGTCGGAAGAGAGAACAACCTTCTTGCTGCACGTATGTTATTGTTGTGAAACTGAACTGGCAAAATGCGCAGTCCGCGGAATGAGTGCCAGTTCACGCCACGCAATACGGCAATAGAATTACACCACAATAGAACAAAGGGCATAACAAATAACATTTCACGACACTCCCCCTTTTTTCTTGCATAGAAAAAACTCAAAAATTTACAAAATACTCAATTTAAAAGTTCACAAAAATTCACAGAATTCACACAATGCACGAAAATTTGAAGTTTGAATAAATCAGCCACCAATGTCATTATATCTATGCATAAACTGTTCAAATGCACTATCACTGATAAGGATATAATCACGAGCACTAGATGTGCTACACAGGCAAAAAATATATTGCAAGTTCATCAGAAAATACAAACTTGGAAGTCCATACTCGGTAAATGAAAAGTTCAAAAGTTCGTGTACAGTAAATACAAGTTCGGGAGTTACTTATGTCACTCGACTCAAGAGGTATTAATAAACGAGTAGGCCTGCGGATTATGACGGGGGACTGCCTACTGCCCATAACCCTAACAGTCGCAGAACGAGTAGCTCCATCACGGCCGGCTTTGCAAGATACGATCTGCCCCAGCTTCCATTGTAATCTAGGCTTTTCCTCCTTCAGCAATACAACATCTCCCACCTTCGGCGAAATATCTGAGCTTCTTGTTCCGTTTGAATAGAATCTCTCTCTAAGGGCCTTCACATAGATTCTCCAAAATCGTTTTAACAATTGTCTTGACATTTTCAAGCTTGTTATCAGGTTTGGTTCAGGCACACACTCACTTGGAGACGAATTAAGTCTCTTCAATATCAGGAAGTGGGACGGTGTAATAACTATGTGAAGGCCCTTAGAGAGAGATTCTATGGGGGCGCCAACAAGTAACTGTCTTTGTCGCTGTCATTTAATTTCTTCGTTAAAATCAAATTTGCAATTTCACCATCCAATTTACTTCTCCATATAATGTAGGAGCCATCAACAGTTAACATGATTCGCGACGCCAGATGTTACGCTCAGAACAACCGCTTTATTCCAACGAAGTCTTTATTGTAGCAAGCATGCCATTTACCGCAGCGCACGGATAAACACTGATCATGTCACAATGGACAAAGAACAATGGCATGCATGTCACTACAAAATGCACTCTCATTTGTGCTTTCTTTACCATTTTTTCAATGTGATCAGTCCAGGACAAATTTTGGTTGACTATGAAGCCGAGAATTTTTGCTTTCTGAACAGGAGTAACTATTTCATCATTGATGGTGATTGAATCCCATGATCTCTGTTTCTTTTTGAAGCTAACTCTCTTTCATATGTTTTCTTGGAATTTAGTTTCATATTGTTGTTCTTCGTCCATTGCACTATATCATCCATTCGTGATTGTAAAACGGAACATTAAGAATTTTCTAAAGATTCATAAATTGTACAGTCATCAACGTATTTTACATTTGCAGATAGATCATTGATCATTAAAATGAAAGCCAGAGGGCTGAGTTTTGTACCTTGCGGAATGCCAGCAGATACTGTCCTCCATTCAGAATATTGATCTTGGTATTTTACCCTCTGTGTTCGTGCAGTAAGAAAACCAGACATCCATTTACATAACCGCACTGGGACTTCTAAATTGAGAAGTTTGCTGATCAGAATGTTGTGGTCAATTCTATTGAAAGCTTTTGAAAAGTCTATCAGCAATAGTCTGCTGATTAGACCATCATCGGCATTTCTAAGCAGGTCATCCATCAAAGTAAGCATTGCATTTGTTGTGGAACCTCCTTTGACGCCGCCATACTGATTTTGATCTATTTTCTCACCGACATAATAAAGAATCGATTTGATCATAATTGATTCGGCTACAGCTTTGCTTACAACACATCTAAGGCTATCAGCCTGAAGTCAGATTCCAAAGATTTTGGTCTTGCAGTTTTGCTTAAGATTGTAACATCAGAGCTCTTCTACATCGCAGGCCATACTCCTTCTCTTATGGATGAACATACAACGGACGCGATAGGACCAGACAGTATCTTGCAGCAATCCTTCCATATCCAGTTAGGGATCCCATCAGGACCCAAAGACTTCGTTACCTTGATGCCGCTTAGCATGTTTTCAACATCTAAAACAGTTGGTACACTGTAAATCGCTGGATACGAAAATTACATACAAACATATATCAAAATCACATACAATTTGAAACTAGCATTTGATACGAGATTCTGGTATATCTACAGAGATCTGGTATGTTTTTCATACCACATCTCACTTAATTTATTATGTGATTGGTATGTAGCGATACGAACTATTATATCTGTGATTGGCTGTTTTACACTGATATGATGACAGCTATGTTTTGAGGGCGTCAATGGCAAATTAGAGGGCCACGTTAGCGGCCCGACAATTTGCCATTGACAGCCCGAAAAATGTAGATGTCATAATCATTGTATGCCATGTTGCGAAATATTTCTATGGTTTCATTTCCAGGCCATGAATTTTCCGGGCCGCTAATGAATTTCTGGGCATTATCAAAGATATCAGTCTTATATACATGGTATACAATGAAATACGAATTGTTGGTATGTTCTATATACGAGACCAAATTCATCCTTATTCGTATGCCTCTGGTGTGCAGCTTTAAGTCTCATAGCAAAAAATATATATATTACATACTACTGTCAAATAACTTTTTTCGGTAATGCCAGTCGTGATAATTTTTTGTTTGATAGATTGATATTTGAGTACATAAGATTTATTGTGAATTTTATGCTCCACGAATATGTCGTCGATGCTACTTGTCTAGCAACATTAACAGGACGTTTAGCTCTACTTTATGACCCAAGTAGACAAACATCATTTCATTTAAACGATATCTTTAGTGAAATCTCGTTGACTTATATATCACAAACATAACTATTTTTGCGTTCATGAATTATAATGTGTTTTTATTTCGGATTGATAATATGCTTAATTTCAAAATTACATAATGCATAATTGTTGATGGTTGAAATCTTATTGATTACTCATGAAATGCCTTAGACTTATGTGTGTTAAAATCGAATTCAGTATTGAAAGTATGACTCTTGAACATTATCTCACTACTTACAAAACAGTAGTAACATTAGTGTGATCCTTATTGACAAATGGCCTTAAATCAACATACTTTGGACATGATTTATGCTTTCTTTTAACATTGTGCTAGTATGGCTTTAGTATGTAAAGCATACCACATTTGAAATAACATACGAAAAGCATACAAATATATACCAAGAGAATACAGAAATATACCAAAAAATATTTTGGTATGCATCCTTCGTATGTGATTGGTATTGAGCGATTTACAGTGTAAGAAGCAATCAGGAACATAAGCATATCTGCTGTCAAAAATATTCTCGTTGAATGGTTGGATGTCTTTGGCAACAGATACAAAAAAATTGTTTATGGATTTGATAAAAGTTGGGACATCACCATCGAAATTGTTCTGAATAAAACCATTAACTTTCTTGTTAGCATATTTACTGTTCTGACATATAATTGATTTCAATCCAGTCCACCATTCTTTTGAGGCTTCAACCTTGTTCAAATGTTGTCTCACATAGCAAGCTTTTAATGTTTTTCGAATTTCTTCCGTCTTTTTCTTATAGTGGGAGTAAAGTACCATATTGCCCTCACACCAATGCTTATTTCGTAGTTTCACTGTCTGTGCAAAGTATTCCGTAACCCATGGTTTTGATCCAGCCGGAATTTTTTGTACTGACCCATGGAAGATAATCATTCATCAAATATGACGAAATAGAAAAAATGATCCCATGCTTCGTTTCACAGCTATCAACCAGGTAAACAAGGTTCCAATTTATTTGAATAAGAGCATTCACAAACTTGATTTTGTTACTACGAGTTTGACACCGTTTCATTCTATGTTTTGGCACCAATGAAGATAGTTTAAAAATAGGTATTGCAAGAATGTCATTGTGATCTGACGTTGCGATGGGTGGTAGCACTTCAACTCTTGAATACATATCTGGCATATTCATGAGAAACAAATCCAAAATAGCATCATTGCGCGTTGGAGTATCAACCAATTGTTTTAATGCGTACGAGGATGTCAAAAGTTTGACATTAGCACGATTAAAATCCCCAGTTATGATGATGCCAATGGACTCATGCTTTTGTTTTAAGGAATCCAAACCGAAAATCAGATGATCTATAAGCTTCCGGGCGTTCCCATCAGGTGGATGATAGACATTTACAATTATTATAGAAGAATGTACACGGGACGGACGTTTCGGGCGAGCTGAAGTCCACAAACTCTCAATGTCATTATCATCAAACTTCTCAATTTGTGTGGCCGGTGTATCTGAGACTATGTAGGTAATGATCCCACCATCATTTCGAATAATCCTGTCTTTTCTAAATGCATTATAACCATTTAGTACGATCTCGTCATCAGTAATTTCGTTGTCCAACCAAGTTTCAGATAAGCACACAACGTCTGGTTTATATGTTTGTATAAAAGCCTCGAATTCGTTCATTTTATTTACCATTGATCTCATGTTGGCAATCATGCATGTTGGCAATCTTGTATCAATCACATCAACTGGAATCAAGTGTCGCTGACGTACTTTACTATAATCATTGTATTTTGAATCATAATTAGTTCTACGCCCTTGAATAATTGGTATTAGGCGAGCGTTTTGGCGGGTATGTTCCAAATTCCTAATTTTCAGCATAAAAATGTGTCTTTTGATACATCTTTTCAGTCCAGTACATCCTAGAGATCTTATTCTTTGTAACTCATTTGGTGTATAGGTAATGCGTTGATCTAATTCCATCATAGATATGCTTACGAGCAGATGCACGTCTGCAAGAGCCGCAGAGCAATCCGACCGTTAACCATGAAAGCCAATGATCGAATGAAGTTCCTCCCTGATGACTCCGTGCATAGCAATCTTATTTTGGTTTCTTGTGTTTCTTGATTTTCATCATTTATAATTTTTGGTTAGCTTCTCGTCATGTTTCATGCCGAGCTCTCATTTTAGCCTTTAAATTGTAAGTAAAATTGATTATAAGTTTTAATTCATTTCCCATTCCTTTAGAAGTTGGATCGGCTAGCCGCTAAATGTGTTTTATGTCCTACTCTGTAATGGGGTAAGTAACTCTATGTTATTAGTATTAATTAATATTCATGCGCTCTTAACTTTAAGTAACCAAATTATTTACACAATGTTCCACGAGGGCAGTTGTTTAACTTTGGCATCCTCCGTTTCCTGGATTCTTCGAATATTTTACCGTGGCGCGCTTTCATTTAATTTAAATATTCAAATATTCAAAATTTTGACTTCTTTAAAATACACTGTATTTTCGAATGCTTCCAAAACTCAGCCAGCGGATAAAAGGAAATGAAGACTTTACAAGACTTGACAGCGCATCGTAAACTATACATGTACTGTATATGCCAAATTAATGATCCATTATGTCAGAATTGAAATGTTTGCAACCTTTTCTACCTTTAATGGATAGAAGCTTATTGGACGTACCACATGTACATTTGTAGCAGAGGCGATAGGTGAAGATGTGAAGAGACCCGCTAATCTATTTGATGAATCATCCGTAGCCACTAATTGAAGAAAATATGTTTTGAATTGAAAGTCATTCATTGATGAGCATTGGGTGCATGAGGAAGTTTGGAGAACTGAGAAATGTCAGTCTACTCACCAACTGACTCATTTGATATGCGGTTCCTCTGCGATGTTTGTGGAAAGCAATGTCATTTTTGTGATGGAGAGCGAGTGGAATCAATATTGTAGCGACGATGCTTCATGTTATCGCTCAGCAATAAAAGTCCTCTTTTAGCCTATGATGTAGTAACAACATAAGAAGGAGCCGGGCCCGGCCCTAAGCGGACACAACCATATCAGCTTCCAGACTTGGTCTTGCATGAAACTCTCCGATGAGTTCATCATTTATCATTCCCATAACACGAGTAAGCAAGTCAGGTTCCGGAAAAAGCCCTCCTACATTGAATCTCGAAAGAGAATGACAACTATTGAGTCAATAATAGATGTCAGCACTCTTAATTCTCCGACTGCACTCGCCCGACCCAGGTATCGAAACGAAGTCCGCGGTGGAGACGAGCTCGCACCTTCTTCACCAGGCCACGCTGATGGTACAAAGCAAATGAGAGTGAAGGCAAAAGTCATCTCTTCTAGGTGATATCGACAGCTAATTGTCCCATTATTATTGACGGAATGCTAGCAGCATTCATGCTGTAACGAAACAACATAACAACAGCATACTACGTCACACACTGTAGATTGTCATTTTTTTATATATTCATTACAATGCGACAGACTTTTGTTGTTAATCTACTTCGAACATCTGTTCTAGGAATTATGACTTTCATTCCGCAAAAAAGTTGAATTCAGTCGATTAATCGAACTTCAATAAAAACTTCAGTTATATAACGCTGAGAATTTATCTGAATATCTAATATCTTCAACTTGAGAGAGAACACTCAGATAAAGGCACTCAGCTGAGAAAAGAAATTTTCTGTAGAGCAAAGAAACCTTGAAACACTTATATAAAATCATTGGATGGATAATGGAGCAAGACTGAATAAATCATTTCAGTTTAGTTCACAAATTCAATCAAAGTCGATCTTTCCATGCAATTATTTTCAACTAAATGATCTTCCGTCGCTTATCTTTCGAAGTTGATACGAGAGAATAATTCTGCTTTCCATTACATGCCAACGTGCAGAAATCTCCTAATTACCTTCTCATGATGACAAAATAAATTCACTGTTCGACAGTTCATTGAAAATTATCCGCTACGGCAAATTTTGTCTGTCCTTCAATGAAATTCTCTGACAGAATTGTCAATAATACGCCTAAATTAAATTCATGACATCTTTGAAGCTTGAATTTTGATACATAGCCATTTTGATCCAGGCCCCCTGTTAATTTTTGTGCCCCTCTGCTAATATAGCCAGGGGGCATCATCATCATATATTTATGATCATACAATCAATAAAACGAATCAATCAAATCGTCGGTTTAAGTGAGAAAAAATTGATGGGGGAATTGATTGATGGCTAGCGAGAAAGGAATTATTTGTCGGCACAGATCAATTGTAGGAGAGAAGCGAAGTCTATCTAGCGAGTGTTGAGCGTCTAGAAATACGTTACCAATAGAAAAATGATTGGATTTTCTAAATTGATGTTCTCTCTGTGAAGTGATCATGTACTGCAAGATTATATAGTGATACGAGTATAATACTCAAACTTATTATCATAGAAAAGGCTTATACAGTCTTAAATCGTCTGATATGCATGTAATACATTCAAACAAAAGTAGGCTACATTGTATTCATGATGCTTTTTCTGATAATTATGCAACTGGTAATTTCATGTATAAGCATATGCGATACCGTAGTTGATCATTGTAAGAAAAGGTTAACACAGTACAGGAGTTTGCATTATCATGCATTAGAGTCTTTCATTACATAACTAATTAACCTTAAATAACAACATTCATTTAAACTACAAAAGTAGGTATTGTTAATTCAAGATTGTAGTCTTCTCATGTTGATGATGTTCACATCAACTTTCTCTCCTTTGAGGCCATGCCCCCCTGTAGATCAGATCTGGTTACGGGCCTGATTTCAATATGTTTCATAACAACTTCAAATGAAATTGAAAAGGTGTACAGATGATACTAATGTCGATGAATGCGACTTACGTTTTTTGAAGTTCACTATTGCAAATCAAAGAACTGAATTAATTTTCTTGAATAGGAAAAATTTGGCAGTCTTTTATTGAGAATAACAGTCGAATATTTTCAGTCACCACCAGGGACCGGAGAACAGGAGTGGTCATTCAAAATTTGTTGCTGGGGTCACTGTATTGTAACTGAAGTCCGCTAACGTGCGGATAACACATACAATAAAATATAAAAATTATTTGTATATAAAAAATTAAGATAATCCTGAGAAGGAATCATTAAGCGTTCACTGGGCTGGACTAACGGATTCTCAAAAATTCACAAAGACAAGAACGAAAATATAAAAATAAAACTGGACAAAGCAACACTGAAACAAATATATACAAGAATATATACAGGGGCTCATCAGCAAGATGACCAACTGCTTTCGTCTAATTTCGGGTACTTTAACATCTTGGACAAATAAGCAGTAGCAGACCCAAGCCATAGGCGTACCCCATAAAACAAAATAAAAATGAAATACACAGAAATAACGGTTCTCAAAATACTGTGGATGCACTCAAATCACCACATTGGACGGACAATTGTCTGCTTGAAAACAAGCCAAACTTTAGCAGGAGTGAAAAATGCTTACGTAGAAGTTTTTCCATTCACCTAAAAGATATCATCTTTCTGTAAACAATTGGCATGAGATTTTAGTCTTATCAACAACATAGCATAAATGTGAGCAAATACGTAAATATCTTAAAACTTGAATAGGAATTAGACACGGCAACTGATGGAGTCATTCTAGTCATAACATCACAATGACTTCATCATTAGCAGTCAGTTCTTAACATTTTTGTGTTAATGAACTTGATTCTGAGGAAGTTGCATTAAAGTCTAGTCGCCAATATAAGTTGCTGTAGGGAATAAGGCCGAAAGTGAGACTTTCTTAGGGATAATGCACACCGTTTGTCTGCTGTGAATCTGCGCGTCTGTCGAGTCCTACATGGTTCCTCTTTTTGTCAGATGTCATAAAAGGGAAATACATTTAAATCCAATGGAAGAAGATTGAAGTCTTCGGCAGAAATAGGATTCCTGTGTTTTCTCTAATTAATTGAGAAGCACGAAGTCTTAAGTCATATAACATCGAAGTTCTTTAGATTCGAAGCTCATGTGCTGATGTACCTTTGTCTATGAAACTAGCCATTACATTCAGAGCTAGCAAATCTCATAATCCCGCCAAACGATGCATTTTGGCCAATTTTAGCCGCATTTAACCACATTCTCGCATACATCGCCTATCAGAAGCATGATAATAACACATGCTTGGAGAGCGATGACTTGAAGACCCCTCCATGCCAAAAGTTGCGGCTCTAGGCTTTGTCCCTCTTGCTCAATCAGAGAAAGCATAAAAGTCCCGCTTTCACCGAAAACTCTGCTCCTCAGGGGATTGTACATGTGTTTTTCATCCTGTCTGACAATAAAAGGAACCGGGTAGAACTCGATAGACAAGCAGATTTCGTAGTAGCCATCATTCTGTGAAAGTCTCGTTGTGAAGACTCGCTCTGGCGCAAAGAATTCAATTTCAATAATCAAAGAGATCTACCACTGTCCGCTTACTTTACAGAGAGATCGTATGTCCGAATGACGACAATACAGTTTTGATGTAAACACGATCATGCAACGATATGCAGAATACTAATTCAACCTTCCATCACTACGAATGCATCTAAGTCTGAATATCTTGTTGACACTACATCTTTTCAAGATCAAATTGGTGGAAAGCAAATTCAAGTAGGCGGGAAGCAATCTCAATTTGACCGAAAATATATCCAAATTGGCGGATGTACTTTATATTAATTTTCAATTTTAAGAAGAATTATTCCTAAAAATAATCTAAAAATTGTGAAATTTGAAATTTAGATTCAAGTCTGAAATCTAAAATTATTTAAAATAATTTGAATTTATTAAGCAATAGTAAATAAATTATTAGTAATTTCAATAAATAATTTTATTATATTCCTATATTCTGAAATTGTCATTAAGAACGTATTAGGGATGCATCAGATTTCTAATTTTTTTAGCCGACCGGATTTTTAGTGCATAAAAGGTAGTAGTAAGCAAAACTCCACTTCTGGACCGCGCAAGATGGCCGCCATCGCTGCGTCCCCCCCCCTCTGGCACGGCAGAGTAACGTGGTCGGCCGCCGTGGTGCTTCGTGTCTGAGTCCCCCCCCCCTCTGGAACGATGGAGTGTCGTGGTGGACTTGGGCGACCGCCAGGATTAGTCTTGAGGCTATAGTGTGTGATGTTTTTGGTGCAATCTGCTGAATGTTGGGTTGTAAAATGGGTTGTTTCGAGTGGAAGGAGTGGTCGGATGAGAAAACGGAGGTCGGATTCGTGTTCAGCGTGAAATTCTGCATCGGTAGGGTGAGTTTCAAGGCAATCGGTGAGAAAAAATTTTCAACATTTTTCGAAAAACGACAGAGTTAGAATTTGGGACGTTTTGGTGTGTAGCGCCCAAACGAAGCATCGGATGAGAAAACGGAGGCCAGATTCGGAATCTACGTGAAATTTTGGGTTAGGAAGGATGTTTCCAGCGAAATCGGAGAGAAAAAATTTTCGGCTGACGTCCCCCCCCCTGGACAGCTTGCTTCCAGTGGACGGATTTTGTCGTGCGATAGCTCGTTTGAAAGCTAAGAGTGAGACAAATTCAGTGAAAGAATCGGCTTGTTCCTATCTGTCTTCGTTCAAAAGTTAGAGCGGTTACAAGATTTTAGGTCGGAGCTCGCTCACCTGAAAAAATCCTAAGTGTCAGAGTGACTTTGTATGGGTAAAATTTTGAAAATTTTCCAAAGTGTGGAATTTCGACCTGGGACCGTCACCAAAACATTTTTCATCAAATTTCACTGACCCCCCCCCCCGACAGCAATCTTCTAACTTTGGTTCTAGTGGACGGATTTTGTCTTACAGCTACTCGTTTGAAAGAGGAGAAAAAACTGCTCGACAACATTTTTTGTTGCGAGTCAATCGGACCAGCCGTTCACAAGTTAGAGCGGTTACAAGATTTTAGGTCGGAGCTCGCTCACCTGAAAAATCCTAAGTGTCAGAGTGACTTTGTATGGGTAAAATTTTGAAAATTTTCCAAAGTGTGGAATTTCGACCTGGGACCGCCACCAAAACATTTTTCATCAAATTTCACTGACCCCCCCCCCCCGACAGCAATCTTCTAACTTTGGTTCTAGTGGACGGATTTTGTCTTACAGCTACTCGTTTGAAAGAGGAGAAAAAACTGCTCGACAACATTTTTTGTTGCGAGTCAATCGGACCAGCCGTTCACAAGTTAGAGCGGTTACAAGATTTTAGGTCGGAGCTCGCTCACCTGAAAAAATCCTAAGTGTCAGAGTGACTTTGTATGGGTAAAATTTTGAAAATTTTCAAAGTGTGGAATTTCGACCTGGGACCGCCACCAAAACATTTTTCATCAAATTTCACTGACCTCCCCCCCCCTCTGAACAGCTAGCTTCTATCTTGGCTTCTAGTGGACGGATTTTGTCGTGCAATAGCTCGTTTGAAAGCTAAGAGTGAGACAAATTCAGTGAAAGAATCGGCTTGTTCCTATCTGTCTTCGTTCAAAAGTTAGAGCGGTTACAAGATTTTAGGTCGGAGCTCGC
Source organism: Prostheceraeus crozeri (assembly GCA_907163375.1). Lineage (NCBI taxonomy): Eukaryota > Metazoa > Platyhelminthes > Polycladida > Euryleptidae > Prostheceraeus > Prostheceraeus crozeri. The sequence continues at coordinate 22,297 of CAJQUW010008216.1, read as the reverse complement.
TCACCTGAAAAAATCCTAAGTGTCAGAGTGACTTTGTATGGGTAAAATTTTGAAAATTTTCCAAAGTGTGGAATTTCGACCTGGGACCGTCACCAAAACATTTTTCATCAAATTTCTCTGAACGAGGGGGGGGAGGGGGGGAGGTCAGTGAAATTTGATGAAAAATGTTTTGGTGAAGGTCCCAGGTTGAAATTCGGAAGTTTTAAATTTTTCAAAATTTTCACCACACTGGAGCTCTCACACTTAGGAATTTTTTCACTTGTGGCATGTTACATGGACATGTGCTGGCGGACCAATTTCCCGTGGTCATATGAGAATGGTTCAGGTGTCATATTGTAAAGAATGATGAGACAAATCGTTTGCAACAAACCGCATGTCGCTACGATGAATACTTTTGGAGATAGAGCCATTTTAAGTTTTCTTCCGAGCATATATAAACCCCCGACAACGTAAGTCTGATCACTTCATCGAAAGACGAGGTAAGCGACGGTCGTCGCTCTGAGCTCCCGATATCGGGTGCAAAGGACTCTATCTTTTGAAGTAGGCAAGCTATCTTTCTACTTCAAAGTTTGTCTGATAGAGTTTGATAGTGTCTTTACTACTGATAAAATTTTTTTAAAAGTAGTATGAGTAGTAAAATGCGGAATTTTTTAAAAATTCTTAATTTTCAGTTTTTTCAAAGTTTTAACATATAGACTAAGGTTTTCAAGTATCCTGAGTTCAAATCTGCTATCAGATTTGAAATTTAACTAAGTCTAAGGCAGCTTTGAGGGGTTAGATCCCAGCTACTGATCACTACCTTTGACTCGGCGTTCCTGTTACCACTTCGGGGCAGTGACAATGATGTCTTTAGCTGTAAAGAGCGGGTATCGGGGAAGATCTCTCACTTCCCTAGTGATCGGTACAAGGCCTTCGGGCTGTCGACGGGATCGAGTGCCACTCACTACACTCACATCTATCATTCCTGACTAAGTGTAATGCTTTAGGAATATGACTGTACTACATGATTCAAAACTTATACTAATTGCATTATCTTACAGTTAACGAGAAATCTGAGTACTAACAGCAAAAATGGTGAACAACGATAGAAATAAGAAGTTTCATATTAAAATGTGCGTATGCGGTAGAATCAACCGCCGAGACGGTCTCAGGGACCACATAAGGAAGGCAGGGGCCGACCACATGGTTATCCTGAATAGGGTTGCCTGTGTGAAGTGCAGGGTGCTGTTGGTTGTTGGGCAGGAGGCCGAGTTTTATCGGAGGCATGGTGAGTGTACAGGAGGGTTGGTGACCGATTTGAGATTTGTGGAGTTGATGAATGCTGAGAAGGAGCGAATGTTGGAGAAAGAGGCCAAGAATGTTGTTGAGAATGCTAGTGGGAATGTTGTTGAGAATGCTAGTGGGAATGCTGTGGAGAATGCTAGTGGGAATGCTGTGGAGAATGAGGTAGAGAATGCTGTGGCCGGTTTGAAGGCTGACAAGTGGCGGAAGAGAGTGTTTGAGAGTGATGATGAGGATGATGTGGATTTGGATAGGGAGCGAGTGAGGAAGTGTGTGAGGAAGTTGAGCTCTTCGTCATCGGAGGTATCCAATATTGTTATTAGCGACCCCCCGAAGAGCTCATCCTCCCCAATAGTGAAGGGTGGTGGGGTACGGAAGCAGTCGACGCGGTGGGATGAGGACATGGAAAAGAAGCATGTGTCGCAGCAAGCGGCACATGCTTTGTTGGTAGATCGCTACGAAAGTTTGAGGAAGGTGAATGAGAGAACGTTGAGTGAGTTGAGTGAGCTGAAAATGAAGGAGGTGAAATGTAAGGAGGTGGCAGATGAGAATATCCGTATGAGACGTGTTGTGAAAGAGTTGAAGGAGAATGTGCGAGTGTTGGAAGACAAGAATGATGAGTGTGAGAAGAGGGCGAGTGCTGCGGAGAGGAGAATGGGAGAGGCAGAAGCGAAGTTTGAGGAGATGATGAAGGAGATGAGTGTGTTGAGAGCGAGGAATGTTGAGTTGGAGAGGACTGTGGCTCGGCGGGGTGATGAGAGGCAGGCGTGTGAGAAGTTGGAGCGCATGAGGGATGAGTGGGAACGTGTGAATGAGGATCGTTTGTTTGAGTTCCACATCCCTATTCGGGATAACCATCTGGCCGGCGAAGTCCTCGTCAATAAAAGCCTGGACGAAAGCATTGTATGCTATCATGGACATCCGAGCAAGAAATGCCTCCACGCTACACTAAGAATGCGCGGGCATCTCCACAAATTTTCAATCAGGAAGCCCGCGAGACTGCCTAAGGATGACTAACTTGGTAAGTGAAAAAGTAAATAAGATAGTATATCCTATTCTAATACATATCATTTTCATTGCAGATCTTTGCCTGCCTTCACCACCCCATCAATTTACTCCCGAGAACGAACCATCGGCTCTCTTAAGGGCCACCTAGGGGCAAGACATGATAGAACCTCCACGCGGTTTGCCCTGGGCAGTCTTCGGACTGGCGAATACTATCATTAAGTTGAATCTGCTATCAGTCAAATTGAACGTTGCGTCACGTTAGAGGGGTATATAAAGCACTGCCTCTCATTTCATTTCATTTCAATCATGCAGACGCCGAACAGTCAAGTCAGCTCTCCTCGCGGACCGCAGTTAAGGCCGCGAAATTTATTTGAGGAGTTTGTCAGGCTAGAGGAGCAAGACAGAGTTTTTAATAATCTTGCTCGGATTGGCAATCCGATGACAGCAACTGCTGTCAATCCAACGGAATGGCGCTACATTCCAATTTTTAGCCATGTGCCAGCTAGTGTGGAAGTCGACAGTGCTACCAAAGAGAGAGTCAAAGACTCTCTCAGCAGAATTGGTAGGGTGTAAGATGACGTTACTCCCGAGAACGAACCATCGGCTCTCTTAAGGGCCACCATGGGGCAAGACATGATAGAACCTCCTCGCGGTTTGCCCTGGGCAGTCTTCGGACTGGCGAATACTATCATTAAGTTGAATCTGCTATCAGTCAACTTGAACATTATGCAGTCGATTGCTATCCCTGAAGCATTCTGATTCGCTGTTGAGCAATTCATTGTTGAAAACCCTATATAAGCCAGAAGATTGTAGCGCTTCTCATTCAATTTGAAGTCACGATGGAAGCGACATCTGCCGACAACATTCCCGTCTTCACCGATGAAGACAACGGCATTCCCAACTTCATCATCCTCGACGAGTGGGATGAAGAGGATGAGAAGAAGGGGAAGATCAAGAAGATCATTTGGACGGATGAAGTGTGGACTCCTAAAACCATCCGCATCCGAAAGGTGCCAGATGCACCAGTACGACCTCGGCGGTATAGGGTCTATGACAACCTAGCTGTCATACCTATTGACTATTCAAGCCAATAGTCAACTTAATTGACACCATTGACACCGAGAACGAACCATCGGCTCTCTTAAGGGCCACCATGGGGCAAGACATGATAGAACCTCCTCGCGGTTTGCCCTGGGCAGTCTTCGGACTGGCGAATACTATCATTAAGTTGAATCTGCTATCAGTCAACTTGAACGTTGCAAATGCAGTTCGGTGTAATACTTCCTTTCGACGGGCGTTCCTGTAAAGGGCGGCGGTGAAACCCGTAGCTATGTATACCGCAAGGGACATTCGGCAATGGTCAATCTTGTTAAACCTCTCTGCGTCATGTTTGCAAGTGATTGCCTCTGTCTCAACGTAGTATGCATTCGCGTCAGGGCGACATTTAGCCAACTGTCGAAGGTTGCCTAAAACTTTCCATTGCATACGTTATGAGAACCATGAGTTCTACCTGTCTCTATCAATGAGACGAATTGATGAATGGAATGAAATGGGAGGACACTCACGCGCCACACGCAACATAACACACTTCTCTCTTCCGTAGTCTAACAAGCTCTTTACACATGGATCGCAGTCGATTGCTATCCCTGTATCAGAAGTGTAAGCTATCTTAATTTATTTGACACTATTTTATCTACCATCATCGTCCATATGAAATGTTTTAAGATTTACAAGTTAGACTAAGCGTGCTACTATTTCCAAATGAAAATGTATACATGGTTAAATCATCCACTTAAGCCCATCCGTAGTCTAACAAGCTCTTTACACATGGATCGCAGTCGATTGCTATCCCTGTATCAGAAGTGTAAGCTATCTTAATTTATTTGACACTATTTTATCTACCATCATCGTCCATATGAAATGTTTTTAGATTTACAAGTTAGACTAAGCGTGCTACTATTTCCAAATGAAAAAGTATACATGGTTAAATCATCCACTTAAGCCCATCCGTAGTCTAACAAGCTCTTTACACATGGATCGCAGTCGATTGCTATCCCTGTATCAGAAGTGTAAGCTATCTTAATTTATTTGACACTATTTCATCTACCATTATCACCCATATGAAATGTTATAAGATTTACAAGTTAAACTAAGCGTGCTACTATTTCCAAATGAAAAAGTATACATCGTTAAATTATTCACTAAAACCCCATTCAAGTAAGTCAGTATGAAAGCAAAGATAATACGAAATAAACATTTATTATGGCATGTATTTCAAAAGGTCTTCATCGTCAATATCGTCCCAGAGTCTGGCTTCACATAGATCACAAAAACAGTTGAGCTGCTTTAAACTTTCTTCTGCAGCGTCCCTCACTTTCTCAATGTACGCCCACTCCGCCACGGTTCGCGGTTGGGAGTTAGGGGTGTACCACTCCCATATTTGATGCAAGTGCGACTTGCTGGTCATCTCCATCACCCCTTCGGCATCATATTGTAAATATTTCCACCGTATGCCTGTTAGGTCGGGCAACTCCTCTTCATCCTCCTCCGATAATGATAACTTTCGTATATTGTCGAGATTGTATGTCTTCTCCACCTTCGCCTTTCTTGGTGCATTTGGTGTAACGAGCACCTTTGCTGATGTATATGGAGAGGAGAACTCCAATGCGGTATTTGGTGTTGTTGGAGGACTTGTCATGTTGTCTTTGAAATGCTGACTTTGAATAATGATAACTTTAACATTTTTCTAATTCTTAAGTATACACAAGCAGCCAATCAGAATGAACATCCAATGAATGAAGAGGATGAAAGTATATAAGCAAAGTGACATTCAGGTCATTTCATTTAATCTGTGAATCATACAAGTGACGAACGCACGATCTCTCTCTTTGACTATTATTTGAGGTGTACAAGTGAACTGCTATCTCGTGAATTCCAAATTTGAGTGAAGTCTCTATCTTGTAGAAGTATCAACCTTAAACTTGATTTCGTTGAAATGGTAAGTTGAAAATTTCCTCTCTCATCTCCCTCAAACGTGTGACTAATAGCATCTTCCTCAATTTCAGGCATCAACTTCATCACCAACGCCCTCTCTTCTCGAGGAAAGTTTAGAGTTATTGAGTCAAGGTAGGTTGTAACACTACACTGAGGCTTGAACAGAGATGAAAGAATGATTTCTCTTTCAGGTGATGTGAGTTCCAGCTCAGGACTCTCGCGGCAAGGCAACGAGTGGGAATGTGCCGACTGCGGACATATGTTTACAAGGAAGCACAGTCTCCTTCGACACATCAAACAACGTGTGTGTCAACGCAAAGCGGCGTCAATCTCCGGAGGTGAAGTTGATTCTGACGATGACATCTCCTTTCCTTGCGATTTGTGCCCTCTTTCTTTTGATAGTCACTTTCAGCGATCTTCGCACAGACTTCAACACACGCATGCAAATGATCACTACACCAACGGTACCTCTACCATCTCCCTCATTAATGTTTCACATAATAATTTAGTACGCGACTACTGCATGGAGTCCAATACTCAAATTGTAGATTTTCCTGAGTGGCTCCTTCAAAATTCTAACATTATCGAAGCGCTCTTCAATAATTTAGACAATTTTAGAATGAAGGCGCTCATCTACCTTAAACTAAAATATATTAAAATAGATTTTCAAACGGGTCAAGTGACGGAGAGAATACAGTTTCATGTTCCTTCCTCTTCCGCAACCGAAGTTGTAGACTGCGAGTCTTGGCTAAATTTTCACATTCAATGTTTAAAATCAAATGTAGATAAATTCAATCAACGCGACAGCGCTCTCATTTTTGATGGTGTGGACTCAGCCATATTCAAAATTTCCCTATTAGAAAGTCATGCAGCTCGAGGCACATTTAAACTTCCAAAAACGTTGTATAATAAGAAAGCTGTCATCAATGTTGATTGTAAATCACAGTGTTTCAAATATGCAGTCCTATCCATCCTTCACTATAATGATATCAACGCGCATCGAGATCGCACCTATAGCTATAGACAGTGGGAGGATGAACTAGACTTTGAAGGTTGTGATAGTAACAACATGAAAATCAAAGATGTAGAAACGTTCGAAAAACATAATAAGATTAAAATTGTCGTTCACGTGTGGGAGAAGGGGTTGAAGGGTGCCCGCTATAATTCACGTTCAACTTGTTATGAACGTGTAGTCAACCTCTTATTAGTAAAACAAGATGATAGCGAGGAATGGCACTACTGTGGTATTCCCAAAATCTCTCGCTTGTACACTCACTTGGGGCACTCTAAAAGAGGTGAACATTTTGTATGCGACCGCTGCATCCGCTCATTTTGGAGTAAAGATAAATTTGAAACTCACTATGAATGGTGCAAGCGAGGTAAATTACAAATGGAACGCATGCCCAAAGATAAAATATTTTCACATAGGGATAATGGTGACGAATTAAGTCCCCTGCGTGTCATTTACGCAGACATAGAATGCTACATTGATGATATCATCCACAAGCCAGCAGCCATATCCTGCTATGAAGTATGGCATGACCACTTTAGGAATAGACAAAACAAAATGCATACTTGGCAAGGTGAAGATTGCATTTCAAAATTTCTAGAATTTCTCGATAAAGCTGCAAAATTTCAACAATCATATGATTCCCAATTGCAGCGTAAGTCACTACATATGTCAGATGAAGACAAACAAAAATTTGAAAGTTGCACATCCTGTCCTAAATGTCATAAAACGTTTGATGACGATAAAATTAAGAAAGTGCGTGATCATGATCACATCACTGGTAAATTTAGAAACGCACTCTGCTCCAAATGTAACTTTTCACTTAGGTTGAGACGTCGTGTACTACCCGTCATTTTTCATAACTTTAAGGGCTATGACAGTCATATGCTCATAAAAGGAGGGTTGAGCCAGATGAAATCGTGGCAGTTTAATGTAATAGCACAAACGAGAGAAAAATTCATGGCAATGACAGCAAAAGTACCAGTAGATAAAACTAAAGAAAATAAGACAGTCTTCTTCGAAATAAAATTTTTAGATTCATTTCAATTCATGTCAGCGTCACTAGCTTCTCTCGTTCGTAATCTCAAGTTTCTTCCCCATAGTCAAACTTTGAAGAAACACTATCCAAACTTAACGGATGAAATAATCACTCGCAAAGGAGTCTTTCCTTATGCGTATTTTAGCTCAATGTCTAAACTAAATGAAACAACCCTTCCTTCCATTGACAAATTCAAAAACGATTTGACGGGTGAAGATTGTCCAGTAGAGGACTATGAACATGCTCAAGAGGCATGGTTAAAATTTAATTGTAAAACGTTTGGCGATTATATGATCGCTTACTTAGAATTAGATGTCATTTTGCTGGCTGATGTCTTTCAGGAGTTTCGACGAGTGGCATTAGAAGAAGACAAATTAGATCCTATCCACTTTGTCAGTCTACCAGCCATGTCCTTTAAATCAGCCTTTAAAATGACTGGTGAGACCATTCATCTCTTACAAGACCCGGAGATGTATAATATATTTGAGCGCGGAATACGCGGTGGTCTCACATTTGTAAATAAACATCATATAAAATCTGAAACAGTAGGTGATGATCATATCCACCTAAAGTACTATGACCAAAATAATTTATATGGCAGTTCACTGTCTAAACCACTACCTCATTCCGAGTTTAGTTGGTTAAATCAAAATGAGCTTGAGTATTACTCCAACCCTTCAAACATACTGAATATTCCAGATGAAGGTGATTGGGGATATTATTTTGAAGTGGATTTGATTTATCCAAATAGTATTAAAAATAAAACTGCTGATTTCCCACTCGCACCTGAATCTGGCGAAGTGACTGAAGATATGTTTTCACCATTCATGTCACAATTTCATAATAACTTAACAGAGTGTGGACAGCCAAGGTACAAACCATGCCGCAAACTTTTACTCACCCAATATGATAAGAAAAATTATCTCGTACACTTCTGCATATTAAAATTCTATTTAGAAATGGGCATGCTTCTAAAGTCAGTTCACCGCATTATCAAATTTAGACAGAAAGCCTTCCTCAAACCCTACATAGATAGTAACAGTCAAAAACGTGCACTCGCCCAAAATAATTTTGAAAAGGATTTTTATAAATATAAGAATAATAGTCTATTCGGAAAGACCATGGAGGATGTTAGAAAACGTATGAATTACAAACTAGTCGTTGATGAACAAAAATATCACAAATTGACCTCATCACCTCTTTTCATTGATAGAGACATCATCGATGAGGATCTTGTAGGTGTTAAAATGATTAAATCAGAAGTTGAGTTGTGCAAACCCATCTATATTGGGCAAGCCGTTTTAGATTATTCCAAGCTTGAAATGTATCAACTCTTCTACAAAATATTAAAACCATGCCCTCTCGTAAAAGAGGTTCGCTTGCTGGGTGGTGATACAGATAGTTTCTTTTTAGGAATTACCACTCAAAAAGATTTAAATTTTAATGAAGTAGGTAAGTCATTAGAAAAATATTTCGATACATCTAACTACAATCCCACTCATCCACTCTATTCCATACAGAATAAAGCCAAACTTGGTTGTTTTAAGGATGAAACAGCAGGAAAGGAAATAGATGAAATGATTCTCCTCCGTCCTAAAATGTATTCCATGAAACTAAAAGAATGTGCAGATAGTATTAAGCGTGCTAAAGGTATATCAAAATCCATTGTTCATAAAATGAAACATCGGTCCTATAAGAAGGCCTATAAAAATAAAACTATAACGTTTGTCAATATGACAATCTTAAAATCTCAAGTTCATACTGTGAAAACGTACACGTTCAAGAAACGAGCACTTTCAGCATGGGAGGATAAGAGGTGTTGGATAGGACATAACACATCTCTTCCACATGGACATCCTGACACAAACATACCTCCACCCAAAAGAATAAAACTCACGCTACCACATTCAGGAGATGTATTGACATAATCAACTTTAACTCAGTATTTTGATGTTGCTTTTTGTAGATATACATGGTTGTTTTATGTATCGCATGAGATCGTTTCTTCCTTGTGAATATATGCCTACAGTCAGCCCATTCCCCCTATATCTGTGAAAAGACTTTTTCATATACATATTTTTATTTCAATAAACATATCACAATGACTTCACTTTGTTTTCCGAAACACTAAAGTTACGAGGGATTTAGTATCTTTCACATGGATACACTCTTGTAAACCATTGGTAATTTTGATAGCAATAGAGGGTATAGTTTGTTTGACGACGGGATGATAGAAAATAGATTCAAACATCTTCTCGACTATTCCATATGAAGCGTCTTTATCATGAATGAAATCACGTAAAATGTATTCTTTTTTCTCGCCAACAGAAATAGGTAAAATCAAATCACTTTGAATGTAAAGGTGTTGTTCATGTTTATCAAGTGTCATTGGTGTTTCTATACCAATCGTATGCGCAGCAGCAAACACAGTTTGTAGCATTGAAAAGCCAAAGAGTTTTTTCAAATTTTTACTCAATTGACATTGAATGTCATCACCCAGTTTCAGAACAACGCGTTGATTTTCAATTGAAAACGAAATGTGGTGTGTCTTTGCATCATATTTACTTTTCATCACATGCTTCAACTTCTGTTGTATATAAGGATTTACTACATGAATGAAGCTTTCAACTGTATGATATAGACGCGGCATTATATTGATAGCAACTTTAGATTCTTCATAAGACTGGTAAATTTTCTTGATGCGATCACCATAGATGTCCACCCACCATTCATCATTAACTGAATCAGCTTTAGTGTGATATTCATGAGAACCATACACCACACCGCTTCCAATAATAGGCGTATAATGTCTTACAAAATGACGCAAGGTTGGAGAGAAATAAACTGTAAGTTTGTCATTATATTTCTGAATAACCAACTTATTTTTGTCCGCCATAATTTTCTCTCCATACTTCTTACCCACAGTCTCATTCCATCGTTTTACTAACTCAATAAGTGATAAAGGTTGAACACCACGCTTTTTCAAAATGATGCGTTCTTCGCATTCTACAACATCTTCATCAAATATTTTAAATCTATAATGAAATTTGTTGATTCGATTTGAATAAACTTTTTTAACATTTGCAGTAGCAATTGACGTTAGATGTAGTCCATGACCAAAACCAAGATGTGGATAGAATTCACTATCCAACCTCAGCGTAAGACCTTTAGTAAAAGAATGAAAGCGGAGGAACTGTCTCCCACTCCAATGATAGATAGTAAACTCATAAGCTTTCTGATTTTTATTCTTCATGATGGAAGTATTACCACTGTTGAATGCCTTAATAATTTTCTCATTCCCAAATGGCTCATAAGAATCTGATTTTATCTGAATCCATTCATAGTTCCACTTTCCATCTGATGTTAAATTGTATGGGAACTGAAATGCATTATTCATCGTTATTCCATCATGGGTGCGAGGAGTCAATATCATTTCTTCCAAATCATTCACATTCTGAATATTGCTATCATAGCAAATACTAGAAACGCCAACCTCCCATTCACCTTCTAAATGCAGTGGGCGATTTAATTCTACTCGATAGTCTGATGGTTTATTTTTGGGAAATTTATTCATAGAAGCATTACTGGGCAAGTAGATTAGAAACGAGTCCTTATTTTCACTTTCCATATTATTCACATTGGAAAAATATATTAGCATACGTTTGCATTAACTCTTCATTCGGAAATGGAGTGTGATACTTGTCACAGCATCTTTATGAAAAGGAATCAACGCACCAGCATCGTCATAAATGGCAATATCAATTTGTGGGATGTAGTTTGATTTCAGCTTTGTATAATGCACTTTCTTGAAAGTATGCTCAGATAAAATACTGCAGCTTTTTGGCTGGTATGGTATCATTGCTAGCAATGGAGCTTCAACATCTCCCACACGTACATCTTCACCAATATTGGAATATATCTGAAAATAGTTAATACGACGCGATAGCGACATGTCTGCGCTAGCTTTGGTTACAGTACCACTTTTAAAGATATTTTGATCAAAACCCAAAATGTCCATTAGAGTTTTATCCATAATTAGTTCAATACCTTTTCCACTTATAGTGAGAGACAAAGTACCTTCTTTTTCAGAAAATAAAATATGTTGGTCATTAATCACTTCATTTAAATAATCTACAACCAATTTAATCGAAGTAATAATGCGAGGCATCAACACTCTTGTTTCATGTAAGATACCACCTAAAGGCTCTACACACTTTCTGTATAAAGATACGGTCCATTCTGTATCAAATTGATTTGACCTTTCACATGGTAAATGTTGCATATCAGATTTTCCATGAACAGCTGCAGAACGATGTCGTAAGAACTGATGAAAATCTTTTGAACAAACTAATACTAGATCATCATCATTTAATTTGCTTATTGCAATATGATTAGATGATTTAATATAAGTCAATGTTGCCACTTGTTTGCCATCAACTCGAAGGAGATAATTAAATTTCTTCAATAATGTTTCAGGAGTCATGTTTGTCTTTCTTGGCTTAATCACAATCTTCTTCACCAACGTCTTCTCATTTCTTGGAATAAGATCTACATAATAAGCTTCCTCTCGATATATTAACTGTTTATGACCACTTATGTGGTAATTAACGTTAAAATTATCATAGCTTGTTAAGGCGTTAGCGAGGTAGCCTAAATCATTTCTTAAACTTGGACTTAAACCAACAATCCAATCTTTCTCAACTACATGATGTACATAATTATAATCATCATTGTGCGGAGTAAATTGGACAATATGTTTACACGCTTTATTCAAGAAATCATATATAAACTTTTTACATGATAAGAGATCTTTCTTTGACCACTGTGGAATGTATACTCGGCACCCCTTTTCACATTGATAAGCAGCTGTACGCCTCATATTAATAGTCATCACCTCATGATCAAAAGTATAGACACAGTTGCTATAAACAAGTTGAGTGACACCCACTTCCCAATTCCCATTTAGCTGTTGTGCATGATCAATGGGAGTAGAAAAGAGTGCGGCTCGATTGCTAGTAAATCTCTTTGTAGCCGCATTGCTAAGCAAAATATGATAAAACGACATTTTTATATTGCTAATCTGCAACTTTGCATAACATCATGAAGACTTGGATTTTGGACTCTCTACAATATATCAGAGTTGATCGTGATGGAAACGTACATTTCAAAAATTCTCATGGTCATACATCAAGAGGAATTACATTAACATGGCGACAATTTGTCAACCTCAATGATATCATGAGGGATTTGGAATATTTTGAAACATTAAGATTCATCTCCTTGGGTGATCAAGTTTGGCTTCAACATTACAGAAATGAAATTCAAATCTACCATTCTCATTCCGCAAACTGTTTCTCATTTCGCAAATACAATTGGGAGAAGTATAGAAGATACATACATCGCTCCATCATGACATTTATTCGTCGTGAGTTCATCGCCCTACTATGCAAATCTTAATCAGATATGATTACCACGCACCATGAGTTGGAAATTAGATTCCCTACAACGTATTGAAACGGATCATGATCGAAACGTCTATTTCAAAGATTCAACTGGAAATGTGAGAAGAGAGTTTGTTTTATCTTATCGTCATTTTCAATCTCTACATCATATCATGAAGGACTTGAAATACTTCTATATGAAAAGACATTCACGTATTGGAAATCGCATCTGGCTGCGCGTCAACAATCGGCGAATTCAACTCTATCATTCCCAACTTCATACTAACTTCACATTTCATCAAGGTAGTTGGGAAAAGTATAAAAGGAAGGTACATCGCTCAATTTACTCATTCTTTCATCATGAAGCGCCATCGCTACACCATCGTCAACATTCTCCGTCGCTTCAGACTCTACACCAAAATCGATCTCACAACATTACACCAACAGCTTCCAAACAGCAAGTATTACCCGGGCCGTCCTCAAATGTTAGTGGTGAAGATGAACAATTCACGGAATCTTCAACTCTTCCCAAATGGGACTGTACAGATTCTCGGCGCCCTTTCTCATTCATCGGCGCAGTCAATGCGCTTAGAGCTACAAAGACTACTACGTCGGATATGGAAGAGGGAGAGGTGTGTGATGTCGAATCTGACTGTGGACAATATGGTGATCTCTACTCAATTGAGTGACAGTCTATCATTTTTGAAGATTCATACCAGCAGTTACAGTTTGTGTTATGAACCCGAACTTTTTCCTGCAGCTCTCATTAGTTGTTGGTTACCTGTGCATGTGGCAATCTTTCATAATAGTAAAGTGATCATTACTGGACTAAAATCTCATGAACAAGCAAATATGATCCTAGACTATCTCATTGAGTATGTACGTACCCAGCGGATTGTAAAATAAAAAACAATTTTTCCAACATGATGTTTTTATTTCAAATCATGATAGAACTTACAAATCATTTTTTCATTAGAGGATGGATTACATGAAAAGTTTTGAATAACAGATGCAAATCGAGATACATGTAAACGTTTTAAGATGAAGTACAGTACAAAAGCACCACACGTTGATGAAAGTGGATGTTGTAGTATGCGTTCATTTCGCTGATATTGACGCGTATGTTTTCTCAACCACTGCTGTGTTGGTATATTTGGAGGTTGAGCAAGAGAGTCAAATAGTTCACCACGTCGGTCTTCTCCAATAAAGATCGCTTTCCAATGCTCACCGCCTAAATTCTGTGAATGAGTGTTTAGCACAATAAAGATGGGATAGTGATTTACTGCAGGTGGTAAGGTATCGAGTGAATAGACATTATCGAAAGCTTTCAACGTCGCTTCGTCTGCATTACGCTGCACTTTAGTCTTAATATCGTCAGCAGTCAACCAACTCATTAACGATTATACTGAAGAATCACGTCACGATACTTTGTAATTTCAATATTTGAATCGAAGACTGCATAAATTAATACATTGATCGTCTCAGGTAGTGTTCTTTTGAACGTCAAATCCAAACGAATATTATGAGGCACGTTCGCTTGACGATAGGGTGCACTAATATCGCTGTCAGCAGTCAAATCAAATGCATAAATAGTATATCCACTCTTAAACTCTTTCATAGTCAGTCCGTTGGTATCATCCGTATTGTAAAAGCCAAAGACATCCATAAAATCAACATAACTGCGCATAAATTGATCCGAAGCAAAATCTGGTTTGTAGGGTGGACCAGGATGACTCACACCATTAACACGTAAAGCAATTTCACTTAACTGATTGTGTTTAAAATTGAAAGGATTCTTCTTTATATTACCATTAAATGCATCATTTTCAACCATTGCCACCATGAGGAGCTTCGGTGCTTCCGATGGAAAGAGGCCATCTTTCATGAAACTCTTTTGATCTTTCGGAATTGTAAAGGTGAGAAGCTTTGTATGCTGAACGGGGTAAATGGCATTTTGGCGGTTAAGGCCTTCAGCATGCCCTCTAATGACACTTGGATTCGGTACTACTCGACGAATGTAAAGTGCAATATCTTCCACATGAATTCTAAAATTGTCAACTTTAGCAAATGCATTCAGCGCAAATTCAGGCTTATTCAATGTCAGCTTGAGTCGCATGCTGGTATTACACAGTAAAAACTTTGACTGTCTAAAGAAGTCTAAATTCAGCGGACCATATAGCTGACATACTCTACTATCTTTAATCATAGCAGATCGCTTTACAAAGCCACTGTTTGTTTCAACATCAAATTTTCCTGCTTCATCTCTGTACCATCCCATGGCTTCCATATGACTTTTTTGTGCTGCTGGATGAAACTGTGATACATGATTGAAATATGATTTATAGGGATAATCGCTTTGACCACCTTCCACTTGCTGCTCTCCAATCGTTAGAGAAACATCACGAAGTAATGTAGTCAATGGTAAATTGTTCAGTCCAACTTTATGTGCATCGTCAATAGCAGTTCCATCTGCTTGCTGAATTCTAAACCTCAAATCAAGCATCGCATAACTCAAATCTATGTAGTCATCACTACCACCAGGAATAACAAATTCAATGGGGCCAGCATTCTCAGCTGTTCGAGGATGATAATCTACAATACTTGAACTAAGAATATCTGTCTGTATGGCTTGTTGATCGAACAAACAAAAACCGGAAGTTTTACACTCCATGATTAGAAGTTATAGCAGCGTCGTCGTTTAGCGCCTGATGAATGATTAGAGCCTCTACGACGTTTGCGTGAATGCCTTTTGACTGAAGATCGCACCTTACCAGCTCCGCGATGTTTCCTCCTTCCTTTTTTCATTCGTTTAGGTGATTTCTTTCCTTGAGTAACACCAGCAATGGTCTGCTTCAATGTTTTTAAACCGCGTTCCTTCCCACGATTCAACAAACTGCTCTTAAAACTTCTACCTCTGGAAAGATCACTAGCAACATCACCAGCAAAGCCAACGGCATTACTTAAAACATTTCGTTTCAAAGATCTACCGACATTGGATATGAGAGGTGCTACAACAGATTTCAGTGCACCAAGTATGCTACCTCCACGTTGGCGGCGAGCACCGATGTAAATTTGTCCTCCGCCACTTACATAGGAGGGTCGTGAATAAAATGAGGCAGTTGGATTCATAGCTCAAACCCTAAACATTGCTAGTTACAACTTTGCATGAATCACTGTCGATCACTTAGATGAAAGATGTCGGCACGACGCATCCAAGAGTTCATACTTGAAGGATAACCAGTCCATTTAACAAGACACCATTCTTCACCTTGCCGTTTTTTACATCGAATGATTTTCTCTACCAAATATGTTTCACTTTCAGTGACTACCTCAATCTCATCGCGGTAAAAGCTACCCTCAATTTCTTCATTATCGTAATCTTTCAACTTGTAGGTGGTCGGAGAGTCTTTTTGATTAATCCTTGATACTGTAAATACCTCCTCTGTCCAATTCGGGAGGTACCCTTTAGCAAAAACACTTTTCACTTTTGAGATACGAACTTTATCGCCAATTTTCACATCACTTTTCACATGAGTGCGTTTACGTTGGAATGATTCGCGCACTTTATCTACATTGTCAGCATTTACATCTACTGGTCTGAGTCCAATAGAACGATGGATAGAGTGATTGTAGGCATGGAGTGTATCTTGTAGAACCTTTGTCCAATTTTGTGTCAAGTTGGCAGTAAAATGTCGCCACAAGCGATTTTTTAATGTGCGATTAAAACGTTCAACGAGTGCAGCTTTATAAGCGCTCTTTACACTAAACAACTCAATGTCATGCCTCTCAAATAATCTTGTCACATGCTGATTTTCAAACTCTTTTCCTTGATCACTCTGAATTCTTTTTGGAATGCGACCTTCTCGAAAAATTGTTTGGAATGCTTTTGCTACTCCTTTCCCTTCTTTAGTTTTTAAAGGTTGAGCCCACGCATAACGCGAGAAAATATCAATGACGGTTAAAATAAAATTATTGCCCGAGTTATGTTTTGAAATGGAGGCAACATCGCACAAATCTGCTTGCCACTGTTCATCGATGTCATGAACAATATAATGGCGGGTGCGGTACTTCTTTTTCGCTTGTTTGTGGAGTGTATAGGTAGCCTGACCCTTTAACCATCGTTTCACTTGTGATTGTGGAAGACCACTCGCTTTTGATAATTTCTTGATAGATGCAAATCCTGCCGGATGTTTTACATCATAATAGATTGACTTCAAACGTTCAGTCGATGACGACTGACTCTTTTTCCTCCTTCTCATCTTTTTGTTTTCTTCCCTTTCTACATTTACAACAACTGCAGCATTTAGCTTTAGCGGTTTTGCGATCGTGTTCACATTGCTTAGGGGTTTCATTATGAGAGCTGGCGCAGCAAGTGCAAGTGACAACGACATTCACCTCTGGCGGCTCATTACATGGCAAGCAACACATCTGCTTCATATTAATAGTCTGAGAACATGTATTTCCTGGGAGGAGCTGTTTTACGTTTTCCTTTTACCAGTTTTAGTGGCGATGTAGATCTACGTCGAGTTCTTCCTCTTGTTTGCTTAGTGAGTGTGGGAGGGGATGTAGCAGGTGACGCCTTAAACCAATTTGTTGGCATTTTCATCGTCTGAGGTATTGGAGTAGTAGCCACTGTTGAATCAAGTTCTTTCAATGTCTCATTATTTAAAGCAAATTTTGGCACATTATGCTTTTTCAATAGTTTAAGAAAGTATGACCAACCAGGTGGAACATAGCCCTGACGGCGCTTTCTACGTGTCGCATACTGAATCAAGTCTTCATAACGTGAAGCATCAATCACTTTATTTTCATCTGTAATGATTTCTCCTCTATCATTTACATTGAGATGGGGCTCAATACTGTTGAAAAGAGATATGGCATGTGCGCGAGATGCTAAAGGTGTAGCAGTCGATACAGAGTCACGCATCTTATTCTTCAAGTTTTTCAATTGCTCAACAGTTTCCGATTGTAATAATACAGCACGATGTGGATCTTTGATGTGAACATTTTGCTGATAATCTATTTCTTTCCTATACATTTGATTTGCAAGAGGTTGCTTTACTTGCTGCATGGCAGTCAATTGTACATATTCATCCTGAGGAATAACAATCATGCGAGAATAAGAACTCATAGTTTGTAGATAATCATGGGAGTTTTCAAAATATCACTTCGAAATCTAAATTCTTCCGGACACTCTTGCGTAAAGTCAATGAATAAGTAACCGTATGGTTTTTCAGTAGCTGCTTGAAAAATTTCAATTAAGGCTTTTGATCCTCTGGGTGCAACTTGTCGCGCTAAAATTTCAAATTGACTTTTATCTCGCGGATTCTTGAAAATAGCATAATAGTGTGTATTCAGGTTTCGTGTACGAGCTTCTTTTCCATCAGGAAACAAATTTTGTGTAATATAGATGATAAAACACCTTTTATGGTGTGCTGCGCGAGTGAACATATCTGTAACATCTTTTGAATTCTTACTTTCTTTTAATAAATCATCCAATACAACAACATCATTAGACTGAAGTTTATCCACTGGAATAATTCCTTCATGTCGAATAAAGTTGCGACTTTGCAATTCCTGAAACAGCGACGGTTGATAAATACCATAACACCAAATCACTCGATTGATAGGTTCCTTAAACAACTCCCTTCTTTTATCCAATAAATTCAGCGTGAAAACAGTTTTACCTGCATGAGATGGACCTGATACAGTCAGAACTTTATCACATTGAAGTCTGAAATCCATTTTATCACTTTGAGATTCAACATTTGCATAATTAACGCTTAGAGCCAAAGATATTACCCAATAGGTTGCCCACGGCAGGAGCTATCATTGGAAGTATTGCTGAAAGGAAACCGCCCTTTTGTGTTAGAGTTTTCCTCTTTCTTTGAAGGGTGACTTTAGGATTGGAGATGAAACGCAATTTCGTAGCATATCGCTTAAGTAACTTTCGTTGTTTTGGCGCTAATTTCTTCGTCCTCAACTTCCTCACATGAGAAATAATTTCACAAATGAATTTATCGTTAGCATGTCGTATAGCATTGTATCGCTGATTTGCTTTCATTCGTCGAGAGCTTGAATGGCTGAAGAAAACTTTTGACTTTTACGTTTCGCCATTTTACGTTTCGCCATTTTCCGTGTTAGTCTTTGCTAAAACCTATCTTTACCACATTTGCATAGGTACTAACTATTGCGACATAAGTGACACTCGAAATGAGCAATATCACAGTGGTTACATTGGCAAAGTTGAATGCAATTACGTATGAAACAGCGTTGACAAAAAGCATGCTTACATCTCTTGAAGATGCGCTTTTCATTTCCATCCTTTCGCTTACATACATCGCAACACATAGTTTCACCGTTACTGATGTCTATAGCAAGTCTTTTTGAAGATATGAATTTGCTAGCCTTTTCTAAATAATAGACGCATGTACAGAAGGAATATACTTCGAGAGTGAGCAGACATAGCTCGAAAACCAGTTGTGCTACAATCAAGTACCACTGCATTTTCAATTTTTCTTTATGGAAAGTTGAATGTGAATATCTGAAATCGCTTCAATCACTAGACTGCTACCATGATGGTTAAATGCGTTAAGACGTTCAGCAATTTTTATCATATGTCTTTTAAAAAATTCTTGGGGTGATCTACCACTTCCATTGAATAAGAAGCAAAATGGAAAGAGCGACTTTCCACCTCTTCCTTTCCAAAATGACTAAACTTAATTTTCGCAACTAATCGCGCCATGATAATGCTATCAGAGAATGTATTCATTAACTCTAGAAATAGAGTGCTAGCATCATCAACCACTGCTTCGATGTCGGTCTCATCTTTATGAAATTTTATCACATAATCTTGAACAGCTCCTTTTAAACTTTGCCTATGAAAACGTAATGTTCCGCAGTCGTTTGAGAAAGACATGATCGCCCTTTATCTATCCCATCCATTGCATGAAAACAACAACTCTTCTCATAGTAACATTTATTGAATAACGGTAACAAGCATGCATTATAAATCAATGGTTTGAAAGAGATAAAATAGATACAGCTGATAACTATCATACAGCGAGCAATGATAACCATACAGGACTTTGGCAGTGTTGAGGTAAGGAGGAAAGAAGCATTGGTTATGAACGTAGCTACTACAACGAACAGACAAAATAGGAACACACAAATCCTTAAAACGTTTCGTGACTTCATGATAATGTTGATTCACTCTACTATCCCAAGGCGGGAGCAAAATATCATCAATGATTAGATTGGGAAATACTTTCCTCTCCTTACCAGGATTATTACAAAAGATGCGTATAACATTGAAAGCAGCTAACCATCGTTTAAAGTCAATAAGAAGAGCACTTTCACAAGAAAAGCCATAGTCTTGCAAATATTTCAGATTAAGTCCATGAATGTGTTTTCTCGCCCATTGATCAACATTGGGATCGCAGTTGGCATGTTGATGATAGACACTAACAATCTGATATGTCCAATTGTTCATAGCAATAGCACTGAGCTCCTGTACAGGTTCACCCTCACAATCCATAAAAATGATGATAGAAGCCTAAAACGGAAATTTACACATCTAAGGAAACGTTCTATAACATATTACAAAATGAAGAATTACATCGATGCTTTTCACGACAAAATACACAAATGATATGATGGCAACGAAGAAGTAAAATGTATCTAATAAGACCACGTCTACGACACTCAAAGCACATAAGCGAATTGTCATAGGGTAGAGTTAGGAAAGGACTAGCAATTCTCCTTCTTTGATTTGCGTTTTGATGTAGCATTCTTCTCCGACTTGCGCTTCGTACCACTGCTGTTAAGGATTTGATCAATTATGTCGTCCACGTTGGGTGGTTTCGGAATATATAGGATGGATTCCATATGCATGGAGAGAGAGGCTATTTTATTATCCTTGTGTCGACCATAATATAGCCCATTCACTTTGAAAAGGATATCCCAAGTACCTTCTCCGAGCTCATCACATCTGATGGGTATTGAATGATCTCCATCCTTCTTATAGTAAGTACACCAATGTGATACCGGTAGGCAAATGTGATTACCATCCCAAATCTTTCTATAGGGAGTATCCTTGTCATCTCTAGCCTTCCACTCTTGAGCAAGAGGAGTAGGAATGTCCATATTTAATGTCACGTACTCCTCAATAGCATCAAGTTGGTGGCGAATGTACGGACTCACGGGGATCAGTATGTAGTCCCCATACTGATTGTGCATTATCTTGACATCCGTGGAAGGGAGCATTCCCGTTTGGAGTACTACGCTATGATCATCATAACGCAAGGCTTGTTTAAATTTACGCTGTAGCGGTGTAGGATTATGTACCTTGGTTGTTTCTTCCACTGGCCTCAGTTGTAGATGATCTGACCGTAGCGAACCTTGTAACGTTTGACCGCCATTTTGTCCTACTAGTGCAGTAGATGGAGTAGATGCCTGAAAATGAAAAAAGATTGTATTAAGTTTACGTTCAAGGGAGGAGAGGGAGGGAAGTAGCGACTTACCATTTTAGTTGGATAATAGAACAGGGAACTAGGGAGAGAGAAAATGTGCGTCCGTCACTCGTGTGATTCAACGATGGAATGATTCTCGCTGTGGAAGGCTCGCTATTTATAAAGAAATGCTTGATTCTCATTGGATGATGATCCTCATTGGACAATAACATCAAGTTGATTCCAAATCTGGCATCCGTTTACCAATCCGATACTTCGTTTTGAAGCTACAGCCCAAAACGTCCCAAATTCTAACTCTGTCGTTTTTTCGCCAATGTCCCAAAATCTTAAATGGCGTCTCACATCTAAACGAAGGCAGATACGAACAAGCCGATTCTTTCACTGAATTTGTCTCACTCTTAGCTTTCAAACGAGCTATCGCACGACAAAATCCGTCCACTGGAAGCCAAAATCGAAGCAAGCTGTCCAGGGGGGGGGACGTCAGCCGAAAATTTTTTCTCTCCGATTGCCTTGAAACTCACCCTACCGATGCAGAATTTCACGCTGAATCCGAATCTGACCTCCGTTTTCTCATCCGACCACTCCTTCCACTCGAAACAACCCATTTTACAACCCAACATTCAGCAGATTGCACCAAAAACATCACACACTATAGCCTCAAGACTAATCCTGGCGGTCGCCCACGTCAACCTAGACGGTCGCCCACGTCAACCAGGCGGTCGGACCAACTCACCCGAGTCTCACACTCTGTCGTTGCAGAGGGGGGGGGACGTCAGCGAACATGTTGTGAACGTGGACCCACCTGGCCGGCACACCACGACAGACCACAACCTCTGTCGTTCCAGAGGGGGGGGACGTCAGCGAACATGTTGTGAACGTGGACCCACCTGGCCGGCACACCACGACAGACCACAACCTCTGTCGTTCCAGAGGGGGGGGACTCAGACACGAAGCACCACGGCGGCCGACCACGACACTCTGCCGTGCCAGAGGGGGGGGGACGCAGCGATGGCGGCCATCTTGCGCGGTCCAGAAGTGGAGTTTTGCTTACTAC